>CM069867.1:3305000-3802500 GCA_036172795.1 Pelodytes ibericus
ACTGTAAGCTCTGCGAGCAGGGCTCTCTACCTCATGTATCAGTCTGTTCCTCTAGATTGTAAGCTCTGCGAGCAGGGCTCTCCACCTCATGTATCAGTCTGTTCCTCTAGATTGTAAGCTCTGTGAGCAAGGCTCTCTACCTCATGTACCAGTCTGTTCCTCTAGACTGTAAGCTCTGCGAGCAGGGCTCTCTACCTCACATAGCAGTCTGTTCCTCTAGACTGTAAGCTCTGCGAGCAGGGCTCTCTACCTCACATAGCAGTCTGTTTCTCTAGACTGTAAGCTCTGCGAGCAGGGCTCTCTACCTCATGTATCAGTCTGTTTCTCTAGACTGTAAGCTCTGCAAGCAGGGCTCTCTACCTCATGTATCAGTGTGTCCCTCTAGATTGTAAGCTCTGCGAGCAGGGCTCACTACCTCATGTATCAGTCTGTTCCTCTAGATTGTAAGCTCTGCGCGCAGGGCTCTCTACCTCATGTATCAGTCTGTTCCTCTAGATTGTAAGCTCTGCGAGCAGGGCTCTCTACCTCATGTATCAGTCTGTTTCTCTAGACTGTAAGCTCTGCGAGCAGGGCTCTCTACCTCATGTATCAGTCTGTTCCTCTAGATCTGCGAGCAGGGCTCTCTACCTCATGTATCAGTCTGTTTCTCTAGACTGTAAGCTCTGCGAGCAGGGCTCTCTACCTTATGTATCAGTCTGTCCCTCTAGACTGTAAGCTCTGCGAGCAGGGCTCTCTACCTCACATAGCAGTCTGTTCCTCTAGACTTTAAGCTCTGCGAGCAGGGCTCTCTACCTCATGTATCAGTCTGTTTCTCTAGACTGTAAGCTCTGCGAGCAGGGTTCTCTACCTCATGTATCAGTCTGTTTCTCTAGACTGTAAGCTCTGCGAGCAGGGCTCTCTACCTCATGTATCAGTCTGTTCCTCTAGATTGTAAGCTCTTTGCACAGAGCTCTCTACCTCATGTACCAGTCTGTTCCTCTAGATTGTAAGCTCTGCGAGCAGGGCTCTCTACCTCATGTATCAGTCTGTTCCTCTAGATTGTAAGCTCTGCGAGCAGGGCTCTCTACCTCATGTATCAGTCTGTTCCTCTAGATTGTAAGCTCTGCGAGCAAGGCTCTCTACCTCACATAGCAGTCTGTTCTAGTTTGTCTAACTTAGTATGTAGTTCCCTTCTGCGCTCTGTACCTAGCGCTATGTAAATTGTTGGCCCTATATAAATACATGGTAATGTAATTTATAGCTAACCCCCATTGTCTCATTTACAAAAAAAAAAAGCCTTAATAAAAACTGATTTTGCCTGAAATGTTAAGTTAAATAAAGGATTCCTGCCAAACATTATAAAGAGTCACAAAGAAGGATGAATTTATGCTCCAAACGTAGCGATTTGTACAGGAAACGCACACACTGGGCTCAGACAGATTGCACTATGACAGATTGCACTATGACAGATTGCACTATGACAGATTGCACTATGACAGATTGCACTATGACAGATTGCACTATGACAGATTGCACTATGACAGATTGCACTATGACAGATTGCACTATGACAGTAATAGTCAGGGCAGAGATTACACATCTGGAAGCAGTCAGCCTGAGCCAGACCCCAAATCCTGCTTACTCAGCCTAACTGCAGCTTTCACAGTGTGTGTGACAGACACGCGTCACGTGTGTACAACAAACACGGAGTGACAGACACTGGTAAGCTGCACACTGCCCCACCATGCCACCGGCTGATTAACCCTTCACGCACAGAAAGGGACTGCTGGGACACACACGGTTAAAAGAGCTCTGTCAGTCAATAAGCCGATGGACATTTCAGCTTTTATTTACTTGTGTTTTTAGTATTCTTTCTTGACCAATAAGGGGCGGAGGTAGACAGACAGAGCGGTGGTTGGGTCCCAACGCATTTCCTCCGATCCATAAATGCAGCAAAGCTGTGAAAGTGGAGACATAATACTGATCCTACCGGACCTAGGGTTACCAGCCAGCCGGTATTCTACAGACAGGCCGGTAATAAAAATAATAATCTGGAGGCCAACGTTAAGCGTATGGAGAAAATAGCCTGGCTTGTATTGTATTGAGGAAGGGGGGGAACCTCCTAACCTGACCTCGGGCCTTTCAGTCCTAATCAACTCATCCCAACCAGAGCCTCCTCCAAGAAAGATGGCTGCCTACGTCTGTGGATTTCCGCCTGGGTGCATTAAGAAGTGAAATATGTAGGGGCTGTCCTGGCAATTGGAGGATACAGTCCTGGAGGGCAGTTGCCCCCCTGCGATTCTTGCCAGTTACCCCCCCCCGTCAATGAAGCTTTTTTGGCAGGTATTGTTGGTGGCTCTAGTCCAGCCGTTCACAGTTGCACCTTCTCCAAGGCATTGGCAGACGACAATATTGTTATCTAGGGTGGTCTAGGAAATTTAACGACCACCCTCCCCTAGCTGGGGCAGCACCACTTAATTTTTATAGCCCCTAGGCAACCAACTGCGGCCCTCCAGCGGCTGCAAGACTATCAACACGCCTAGGTCCGTTAAGTCTATGGAGACAATAGCAAGGCTATTTTTTTTTTTTTCAAAGAAAAAGGTGGGAAACCTAGGGGTAAGGTAATTGCACGAGCCCAGGATAGATGAGGAACTTACCGAGAAAAAAAAATAAATTCTGCTTTAGCAAGAGCCGGTCTTGACTCATTTTAAACAAACATGAGTGGGGTATCAATTAAATGTGAGGCTTGGAGACAAATACCACAGAAACAAAATGTACAAAAATAAATACAAACACAACAAAAAAAAAAACAAAAAAACAATAAAAACCATAAAACTAAGAAGTTAACTGAGCCAAGCCAGCAGGGAGAGCAGATCCAGACAGTCAGCATTGTGATATAATGGTCTGCTAATCGTGACACAGAGGAATCTATTTATGTGTTACACGCATGGGCTCCCAAACAGAGCCCTGAGCAGAGTTTGTTGCTGCCGTCAGATATTCAGATCCTCTATAATGAACACTACAGCAGATTATAGTTAAACCAAAAGTTTTATTTTTCTGAAGCAAAAGGACACTGATTGCAAAAAAAAAAAAACTAGGGGCTTACCATATCATGATCAGCTGCAATCATCTATAAAAGAATAAGAGGAAATCAAATAATATATATATACACACAAACATCAATCTAACATTAACCCTTGAGGATGCCAAATACTGGAGGCGAAACGCAGGTTTTTCCCCTAAGATGCACAGGCAAGAGACCAAAAAGTACTGAGGATTAACGTTATATATATATACATATATATATATATATAATTTGCAGAATTGCAAGAAAATGCCTTTAGTGTCTGTGGAGTCTCCAGCTTATGACATCACCGGTGGTTTGATATGCAAATGAACTGGTTTTTAATGGGAAAAATTGTCATTTGCATAATATCAATTCACCAGTGATGTCATAAGCTGGAGACTCCACAGACATATAAACACATTTTTCTCCTAATTGAGGCATTTCTGCCAACAATATATAGATCATTTTCAATCATTTTTATTCCCTACATTCTCAGTATAATCAATGTTTAGTCCCACACAGAGCTCAGTGCAACCCGCAGTAGCCTGCCCCTCTCAGGGAGCAGACATGTTGGTTAGAATCTTTACTCCATATAGTTCTCTCAGGAGGCAGACATGTTGGTTAGAATCTTTACTCCATATAGTTCTCTCAGGAGGCAGACATGTTGGTTAGAATCTTTACTCCATATCGTTCTCTCAGGGGGCGGACATGTTGGTTAGAATCTTTACTCCATATCGTTCTCTCAGGGGGCAGACATGTTGGTTAGAATCTTTACTCCATATAGTTCTCTCAGGGGGCAGACATGTTGGTTAGAATCTTTACTCCATATTGTTCTCTCAGGGGGCCAACATGTTGGTTAGAATCTTTACTCCATATAGTTCTCTCAGGGGGCAGACATGTTGGTTAGAATCTTTACTCCATATCGTTCTCTCAGGGGGCAGACATGTTGGTTAGAATCTTTACTCCATATTGTTCTCTCAGGGGGGCAGACATGTTGGTTAGAATCTTTACTCCATATAGTTCTCTCAGGAGGCAGACATGTTGGTTAGAATCTTTACTCCATATAGTTCTCTCAGGGGGCAGACATGTTGGTTAGAATCTTTACTCCATATAGTTCTCTCAGGAGGCAGACATGTTGGTTAGAATCTTTACTCCATATAGTTCTCTCAGGGGGCAGACATGTTGGTTAGAATCTTTACTCCATATAGCTCTCTCAGGGGGCAGACATGTTGTTTAGAATCTTTACTCCATATCGTTCTCTCAGGGGGCAGACATGTTGGTTAGAATCTTTACTCCATATCGTTCTCTCAGGGGGCAGACATGTTGGTTAGAATCTTTACTCCATATCGTTCTCTCAGGGGGCAGACATGTTGGTTAGAATCTTTACTCCATATAGTTCTCTCAGGGGGCAGACATGTTGGTTAGAATCTTTACTCCCTATCGTTCTCTCAGGGGGCAGACATGTTGGTTAGAATCTTTCCTCCATATCGTTCTCTCAGGGGGCAGACATGTTGGTCAAAGATCTGACCGAAGATTCTAAACACATGGCTGCCTCTTGGTGGATCTATATGGGGTAAAGATTTACACTTGACGCAATCTTTTAATTAAACACACCTGAAAACTCTCTCCGCCCGAGGAGGGGCGTAGAGTTGCCGCCCTGCTGGTATTTTAATGGCAGGCTGGTAACTAGGCTTCAGGCCATCGTTAACTCTAGGGAGGCGATAGAACGGCGGTATTGGTCACCTGACACCGCTGCAGGTGTTTCCTGAAAAGCCTTCTTACCGGCACTTGTCCCAAGTCTGTTTATCATCAGGACAGAGAAATAACACATGTCCCTGGCACGGGAACAACGGCTTCTCCATCCCAAACAGGGAATGTTTAGAAGAGAATAGAGAGTTTAGCTAGGCAATATATTATATTAATAAGTGTAAGCATTTTAACTAGAAAAAATATACACAAATATATTTATCGTTCTTTAAGGGGGCCGACATGTTTAGAATCTTGAGTGAGATGAAGGAAGATGTGACTCAAGATCCTAAAAAAACATGTCCCCTCCCGATAGAGCTATACAGAGCAAAGAGGTATTTAATTTTCATTAAAACATTTCTACTTAAATGGCTCCATTTGATGAAAAACAGAATTGTATTTTTTTTTAAATGTATTAAGTTATTATAGTTTTGTTACATAGATTTGTTTTTGTTTTTTTTACTGTTTTGTTGGCTTAACTTGTGACTTTCTTCTTTGCAAAACAAACCGTGCAATTTCTTCACAGAGGTCAGCCGAAAGTCAGATAAGCTTTCGTATGCAAGATACTAAATGGCATTACGATGGATACAGAAGATCAGGAAGATAATGTAAGAATTGGCTCTTTTAAAAAAAAAATCAGATATAAGTTCAGAACATTTAAAAACAGGACATTATAATTCACCAGTATTGTGTGATAATGCTACAATAAATAATGGAATATATTGTCCATACCCAGTGGGTTATCTTGGTTTTGTGCTGCCCTTGGCAGACAAAATTAGGGCACCCCCCACCCACGTTGCACACATACAACATGCCCCATCACCCACATTACACACCCACGACATGTCCCATCACCCCATCACATGCCACATCACCCACATTGCACACACATTAAATGCCCAATCACCCCCATTACATGCCCCATCACCCACATTGCACACCCATGACATCTCCCATCACCCCATCACATGCCCCATCACCCACATTGCACACACATTAAATGCCCCATCACCCCCATTACATGCCACCATCACCCTCATTACATACCCCACCACATCCATTACATGCCACCATCACCCTTATTACATAACCCCACCACATCCATTACATGCCACCATCACCCTTATTACATAACCCCACCACGTCCATTACATGCCCCCATCACCCTGATTATTTGGAAGGAGCTAAAGCTTGCTGAACGGTGGGGGAGGGAGCGAAAATGTTTGAAGCACCAGAAGTGTGCTTTAACACCCTCTGGCAAAGTGCCGCCCTAGGCGAGTGCCTTGTTTGCCTTGTGGTACTGTTCATACCATGAAAAAAAAGTACATTACATTTATTCTATTCTTCTATTGCTTATTAATCTATTAAAGTTTGTAATGTAGTGGGGGGGGGGGGGGGGGGGGAGGGGACTCTTAGTATATACTATATATCACATACCTCCCAAGGATCTTGATTTAGGAGGGACAGTACCTATTTTGCACCCAAAACCTCTTTTCTCCCCGGATTGTCCCTTTTTTCTGAGAGCTCAGAGTTTTTGGTTAGTGTAACTGTATCACAGAGCTCCACAGCAGTGAAGTAAATGTGTTTATGTATTCATTTTTAAAATACTTTAATCTTAAACGAAACAGAGTTACCAAATTACAACAATAGTTGTCATACCAGTCATAATTCTGCATTCAGTATAATTAATGTTTAGGTGACAGGGTCCCTTCTAGACATGTGCAAAACTAAAATTTTAGTTTCGTTTTCGTCCATTCGGACGAAAATGTTATTTATTTAGTCTAAAACGAATTTCGTTCATTACTGCATCGTTTCAGACGAAATTCGTTCATTATTTTCGTTTCGTTTTATTAGTTCGTTTTATAGAATACGTGTAATACTATTGGCTTTCTATAAACCGAACTAGAGCCCCATTCATAGGAAATTCTTATGAATGAGGACTCTAGTTCGGTTTATAGAAAGCCAATATTATTACATGCATTCCATAAACCGAAAGTCGTTCGTTATGTCGGTTTATGGAATGTATGTAATGCTATTGGTATTCTATAAACCGACTATTTTGGTTTATAGAATGCCAATAGCACAAATGGACAAATGATTTTCGTTTATTATCCTTTCGTTCATTCGTCTTTCGTTAGCTTAGCATTTTCGTTATTCGTTTTTCGGACGAATGGACGAAAATGCTATTTTCGGACGAATGCATTTGTCTAGTTCCTTCAAGCCCACTCTAAACACTTCAAAGTGACCGACCAGGGACATATAGAGAGTGAGTGCAATAAAATAAAAAAATAAAAATCAATAATGATGCAACATATGACTCTTTATACATAGCTCCCAACATCTGCCCCCCCCCCCCCCGCGAAATCTGGACGCAGGGGGGCAGAGCTTGGGAGGTTGCATGCAGGTAGAGGCGATCCTATCAAGGAAAGAGTTAATAATGTCTTTTTTTTTATACCGGTGGGCTGGGTCGCTAGTTATTTAGGATGTGTAGCTTTCCTTACATAAACAGCATTCCCAGATTTCTGGAAAATGAACAAAATTGCGTCCAAAAAAAAACCAAAATCGACTCTGGATGCTTTCCCAGATTTTTTTTTTTCCGGAGGATAAACTACAATCATCAAAACGGCTATTTTAAGAGCTGGTGGGGTGATTTTTGTATTGCGCTGTCGAATTAAAACCAACTCGGTCACCTAAGCGGTGTTTATACTGTGAATGTAGAACATAAAAATGGTTAAAAAAACTAAAAAAAAATTACCTTTCCTGTTAAGTTTTAATCCTTCATCCCATGAACCAGTTTAGTAGCCCTTGTCTCAGTGTCCAAAGTATCAATATCCTACTTACAGATCAAAAGGCTGGCGATTCCACAGCACTGGAACATTGGATCATCTAACCCTCACGTAGTGCATTCAAGTACCCTTGTCCATTAAAAAAAATGGTGGCCTGGTCAAGGGGTAGCATTTAGAAAGCTTTCTGTCCAAATTGCGTTTTACAATTGTGTAGGGTAAAGAAAGAAATTAATAAATCCCAAATATGCTTGAAGATTAAACGTTTTTTCACTTTTATATACATATATTTTATATACATTCCCAGTCGTATATACAAACGGCAGCCGTAATTAGTGGTTGGGGAGTGCATTTTCCTAAGGATCGTGGGATATTTAGTCTACAATATTGATGTAAAACAAGTCTGAGCTCCTCAGTGCTGCAAGTCATCGGAACTACTCATTAAAGGAAAGTTTCAGAGAAGCATCACTGTATGGGTGATTTCCCTCTCTGAAATGATTGCCCCAAATTGCACCAGTTGGTCTGTGACTCAGCCTCAGGCGAGTCACAGCACAGGCGTGACTGGCTTTCCTTAGCATCATACGAGACAGACAGAGAGGGGGGGGGGGGGGGCCTTTCCTTAGCATATACAATATGTGTATATATTAATACACCTACACGTACATCAAAAAAATAAATGAATAATAAATAATCTAAAAATATTGTATTAATAAAGCAAAGTATATGATGTAACCACCTAGCTGCTTAGAGAGGTATTCAGTGAAACGTTGCAAGTAAGATGACCGTAGCTTCTATATGTAAAGATTTAATAATCCATTGTGCAGGGCCAATCTCATTCCCTCTACATGCAGTGGTCTATTACCCAGCATGCCACTGGGGCAACAAAGGGGCCACAGTTTAGAAATCTTTGTGTTCTTTACCTCACGAGATGCTGGGTTGAGAGAGGGAGAGGGGCGAGAGGGGCGAAAGGGGCGAGAGGGGCGAGAGGGGCGAGAGGGGGGAGAGGGGGGAGAGGGGGAGAGGGGAGAGAGAGCACAACCTGTATATCAGAATCTGTGACGATGATCACGCCACCCAGCCCCTAGCGGCGTGTCACCAGCACATGGACACGCCCTAACGATTCTTCCCTTTAATACAAGTATTGTCTGGGACGTCCCACGCTTAGCAAGCATCCTGGGGGGAAAAAACGGTGCTCCATGGGTCCTAGAGCCTGCAGGGTTACCGCAACAGCTCCAAAATATATTAAATAAACCAATGGGATGTGTGAGCAAATTCGATCTTTTGGGGCTCGGATAGTTAGTATTAAAGGAGCCGTTCCACCAATACCTGCAGTAACCATGCAGAGTAATCACTGGGGAAGGGCTGGAGTCAAATATTAAAGATGTGATTTATACAGAATGCCTGCATCAAATCACACTGGGGGAGAAAAGCCTGTGCACTATCCAAGCAGTGATCTTCATCTTGCACCAACGTGAGTTTGGGGACTAGACTGTCACTTTAACAGATCTCTTGTTATACCAATCATGGACCACTAGGGGCATAGCACACCATTGTTTACATGTAAACACAATATTACATTAACACACAATAACACATAACATTACATTGCTTACATATAAATAAAATAGTATATTAACACACAGTAACATATAATATTACACTGTTTATATAGAAACACAGAAACAGATAGGAGGTCATGTATAAAAACTTCTGCACTGCAAAGTCTGGGGAGAGGTATAAAAAGGCATAATCGTTGGTGCATCGAGCTCTGCCTCAGTTGAGAGGCAGGGCTTAGAGAAAATCTGCATGTATATGAAGCAAAAGTTAAGAGAGACCTTTATTGCCCCTCTAATTCTGCATTATCTAGGGCTAGCTCATCTACAAAGGCAGTAGAGATATACCACAGAGCTAGGGAGGCAATTTGGAGGCCATTTGGTGGATAAACTTGTCATCCCTCCCCGAACAGAAGTGGGGAGGAATAGTGTCCCTTAATATGGCCGTCTGGCCCTGTCTGCCCCTACGTTAGCGCTCTAGCAGTCATGTATTCAGGCGATTCGTTATCTGGCTGCCATGTAATACAAAACTGCAGGGGAAAAACAAACAAACAGTCATGTTCCCACACACGCTCTGTATTTAACTCTATAACATTTGTATTTATTTATGTTTTATCACATCTACAGCCTACAACAGGAAGGAAGGAAGTGCAGCATGCCACACAATGTATGCCACAAGTTCACATATATTAAGATTAAAATACATGTCCTGCTTCTAATTAAACCAGAGGTGCATCTTAATAGATCTAGATGAACAAAGGTTTACAGGGGCTCGTTCAGCTGTGACAGACAGACACAGAGTGTGAGACAGACACAGAGTGTGAGACAGACACAGAGTGTGAGACAGACACAGAGTGTGAGACAGACACAGAGTGTGAGACAGACACAGAGTGTGAGACAGACACAGAGTGTGAGACAGACAGAGTGTGAGACAGACAGAGTGTGAGACAGACAGAGTGTGAGACACAGGCAGAGTGTGAGACACAGGCAGAGACAGGCAGACACACAGAAAGACACAGGCAGAGACACAGACAGACACACAGACCGACACAGGCAGAGACACAGGCATACAGAGGGAGACAGACAGACAGAGGGAGACAGACAGACAGAGGGAGACAGACAGACAGAGGGAGACAGACAGAGGGAGACAGACAGACAGAGGGAGACAGACAGACAGAGGGAGACAGACAGACAGAGGGAGACAGACAGACAGAGGGAGACAGACAGACAGAGGGAGACAGACAGACACAGACCTGGATCCCCCTTTCAAGAAGCTGGTGGATGTCTGCGCAATGCACGCAGACATCCTCCGCTGCTGCCCAATACTTCCGTCGGGACTTCTATGACGGTGTCGGTCTGTCATAATAGACGGAAGTGTCGGGCAGCATGGAACATGTCGGATGTCAGACATCCCGCGGCTGCCCCCACTAGCTACTGCTGAGATTGGGTATGTTGGGGGTAGGGAGGGAGGGGGGGTGGCAGTGGGAGAGAGCCAGCGTTGGGAGGGAGGTAGGGAGCCAGGGGGGAGAGAGCCAGCTTTGTGGGGAGGGAGGGAGGGAGGCAGGGGGGGGAGAGAGAGCCAGTGTTGTGGGGAGGGAGGGAGGCAGGGGGGGAGAGAGAGCCAGTGTTGTGGGGAGGGAGGGAGGCAGGGGGGGAGAGAGAGCCAGTGTTGTGGGGAGGGAGGGAGGCAGGGGGGGGAGAGAGAGCCAGTGTTGTGGGGAGGGAGGGAGGCAGGGGGGGAGAGAAAGCCAGTGTTGTGGGGAGGGAGGGAGAAAGGGGGACAGAGCCAGCGTTGGGGGGGTGGGATGGATCAAAAATATACAGAATCCACATAAATACTAAATAGTGTGGCCTCTTGTATAACCACTTAGAAAGGGCTGGCCTCCTGTGCGTACCACCCCCGTGACACATCCCCCCCCGCCCCAAGTCACCTAAACATCATCAACAACAGGAGAAAACAATCTTTGTAACAAATAAAATATGAATAACACCTGTAAAACCAGTACAGCAGATGTAGATCACCAGTATAACACATACAAACCGGCTGCACCCACAGCACATGCCCCAGCACCCAGATTGCACACACGAAAGGCAAGCCCCGGCACCCAGATTGCACACACGAAAGGCAAGCCCCGGCACCCAGATTGCACACACGAAAGGCAAGCCCCGGCACCCAGATTGCACACACGAAAGGCAAGCCCCGGCACCCAGATTGCACACACGAAAGGCAAGCCCCGGCACCCAGATTGCACACACGAAAGGCAAGCCCTGGCACCCAGATTGCCCCCACAGCACATGCCCCGGCACCCAGATTGCACCCACAGCACATGCCCCGGCACCCAGATTGCACCCACAGCACATGCCCCGGGACCCAGATTGCATTAAAACATTTCTATTTAAAATCCCTATACAATTTTTAAATTAAACACAAGTTGATAGACTATTTTTCAGAGGGACCGAGGCCACATGACATCATGCAACACTGCCCAGACCTGGCAGCAGCGCTGCATTTAGCACCTAGGGCGGCACTTACCTTGTCTGCCTGGGGGCAGCAGGAAAATATATATTTTTAAAAATGTAAAATAAAATAAAAAGCCGACCGCTCTGCTTGCAAGCAGGGAGCAATGGGAGCCAAACAGGCAGCACAGACAAGCTTCCATACTGCCTGTTCGGCTCCCCGAATGTATGATGCTGTATGATGGGGGAGTGTTGACAGGTCACATGACCCGGAGCTCTGGCGTCAGACACGCGCCAGAACATGTGACCAGTCAGCACTCACAGCGCGGGGTGTGGAACCAGGGCAAATCCTGGGGTGAGCCCATGCAATGGGGGTCCCTGCAATGCAATGGGGGGCCCCCGCAATGGGGGCTTAATGGAGGCTTAATGGGGGCATGTAATGGGGGAGTGATTGGGGTATTTAATGGGTAGTGAAGCATGTGATGGGGGTGATGGGGACATGTAACATGTATGTAATGGCGTGATGGGGCATTTAATGTGTGTGCATGTGGGTGATGGGGCATATAATGGGGTGATGGGGCATGTCGTGGGTGTGCAACATGGTTGATGGGGCAACATGAGGCGGGAGCCCCTTTGATGGCACAGGAGCCTGAAGATCAGGTAAGTGGGGTGACGGGGAGGCACCAGTGTGACAATAAGTCTGTTAGACATACGCTGTATAAATGCAATGCTGCCGGTGCACGGGAAGTATTACTGCTGGAATACAATGGAACCTGCGCTGAAAGGCCGCGGTGATTATATCTACCTGAAATAATATAAAACATCTCCACACAATACTTCCTCGTGATGTACCATATAGTACCATACACCAGATCCAATCTTCCTCTTGATAAAAGTCACATGTCAAGAAGTCCTGCTATTTAACCAACACGAGGTGTGAACTAGGCATTGTAACTTGTATTGTTTGTGACATTTGTCACTGCACCTCCTCCTTTTCTCTCCGTATTAATGCTTGTACAGACCCTAATTTGTCAAGCCAGAACCCCTCTAAAAAAAAAAAAAAAACAGGACTGTTGGCAACTATGATATTTTTTCTCATGCCAGGTCAGAGAGTCCATCATTCCAAGAATAGAGAGGTTTTTTTTTTTTGCTCCAGTCCTGTTACTTCCTGTTACACGTCCAGTGTGTCATCGCTGATTACTTATTCTGTGTACATCTCTGTGTATCACCTGTGCTCACCTGATGTCAGCGCTCAGACTGGCTTCCTGCCAAGGAGTAAAGGTTTACTGTGTTTACTGTCTGAGTTACTGTGATATAACAGGACTCCAAGCTCGTGAGATGTACCGAGAACCCTTCTAGTGCAAATAACAAGTCTTAACAAAACCCCTCACATTCTAAATGGAGTTTGGCTTCTTGTCCCTCAAATTATATACGGTGTTGTGTCTTAAGAATTTTGAAATAAATTACTTTCCTAAGTCTCTTAAGTTAAGGAAAATAGATTTAAAAAGGGTCTGGATTTGGACATTTCTGCCGATTTTAAAATCGATGTTATGTTTGTGGAAAACGGCCCGGGGCCAAAAGGCCCCGAAATGGCCCTGATTTTGTCTACAAAAGCCGAATTTTTGGCATTTCATTTCCCCAGCTTTTAGGGCCCTTATACATCGGGGCCCACCGGGGGATATTAATCTGTTGGATTACGGACTTCCATTTAAAGGAGACCATAATTAAAGCAGCTAGGGATATTGGGTCATGGGAATACGACGGTCAGAATATGGCCCTGTTCCAGGACTTAATTGGACCTCACTCTCCAGACGAGAAGGGCCCTCCGTCCACTCACGACTGCAGAGGCGGAATATCCGATACCGTTGGAAACACGCTTTCAGCCTGACTTCATCCTACTGCCTTCCCGTCATGACCTGTTCCCTGAAAAGCTTACTGGCAGTTCTGCTTGTGTGTACCATTTTGGAAATACCGATACTGACACCGAGCCCATTCAGATTCGGGACTGGGCTTGTCCGCCAATACAACTCTCCATATCCTGCTGGCACTTCCGGTAGGAGATCGATTTGCTGTAGGTTTGGGCTCACAAACTTCTCTACCATGTTCCCACGTGATCGGTGGCGACCGATACCTGCTACTACCTGAACTTTCCTGGGTACTGGCCTCTGTGATGACCATTAAAAGTCGCAATGGCGCTGACAATGGAGCCCGGTCGCCATTAGATATTCCAATCTTGTTTTCCACGACACCCCCAATTATTTGTTAAAGGTTATAGCTCTCTAATTGTGCGCCTGCCTCATATAAGCTATCACTGTGATGGGGTGCAGGAGGACACCTCTCTGTACTGAAATATGTCACCCCCCCCCATTTATATTATCATGTGGGACCTCTCACTATTTGTTCTATACACTGAGTTGTTGATGGCTGCTCTTCCCTCAATATCATATTGTCACACTCAGAAACACTCTACATGTTTCTAGAAGACCACCTGTTTTGGTCAGTCTACCATTTCCCCCTCACTGAAGACTTTGGAACATGTTGCCCACATTCTCCCCTCTTGTCCTACAAGAGTCTGATCGGTTGGTCAGTAGATGCCATACGGGATTGCTGAGAAATATTTTATTTTTCTTTATTAATTTTTTCTCTCCCTTGACCCAGGGACTGAACGACTTGCGGCGCTATGCATTCGGACTCACCGATAGTAATGAGCTCACACCACAGATGGAAGGAGAAGAGGAATGTCCATCATGTGCCAGGATCCAGAGCCCCCTCAAGCTCAGATCTCAGACATCGCTCCATCACGTTTTCTGCTCGCTATACAAGATATGAAGGGCAGTGTGCAGTAGGAAGAGCATGGAAGTGGTATCACATGGATCTGTGCACGAAAGGGGCACAGATCATCGACTCCATCACTGGACCACCAGGAGTGGAGTCCTTAAACCTCCCTACAAGGTATGCAAGCAGGATAGGAGATAAGCACTCCATGGGGGCTACATTTACCATGATGTTCAGCCAGCTCATATACCCACCTGAAATGTCATATTGTCATCCACAGGTTGTGTGGATAACAGACACACTTAAAAAAACAAACAAACCTTCCATACATTAATACAAGTCACCATAAACAAGGAACGTGCAGTGTTCGCGACCCAACCAATTCCACTTTAAAAACCACTGATCCTTCAAATGTCACAGGCAGATTTAATATCTGAAACAAGTCAATCCTGACCCTGGGTATCGCGTGGAGGACACTTGGACTCCGTCCAGTCAAAGAGGAGGATTGTTTTTCTCGATAGCTGGCAAGGCACTTGGCTTGGAATTCTCAAAATCGAGCCAACAGTTCAAGTCCAAAGACACTGAAGTCTTTCTTCTCGTTGGCAAAGCTGGGTGCTTTCGTTGCCAAGTCCCTGATAAAGTATCAAGCTCTACAGTATTTTTAGTGGGAGGAACACAGCCAAATCCCCTCCCCATTAAACTTTCTCAATGAAAAACAACTTCACTTTCTTCCAAGCATAGAAACCAGGCATGTTTATTAAGTTTTCCAGCTAAGCCTTCACCTAGCCATCTGATCAACTCTACCCGTGTGAGGCCTAACCAGCTGGTCTATGTATGTCACTGGTCACATCTAGTTGGACCTCATCACGAGTCAATCTGATGTGGAACAAAGTCACATGTATTCAACATGTAGAGAGCAGTATCCCCCCTGACCTCGTCAGGACAAACACATTAAGAATGTAGACTTATAGTCCATGAAGCTAAATTTGACCAGGACTGTAATACTAAATGCAAATTAACTTTGGGTACAATTAACTTTTTCAAGAAATCCCTGGTTGAAAAGGTCCAATGCAGATCCCAAACCCTGCCCACCCCAAGCAGCCATCCCTCTCAGTCATTCTTCCTGCATTGCTGACGTCTGCTTGCATACAGCTGTATGCTCCGCATTTTTTTCTGTGGGAGACATTCATTTTAAATGCTGACCTGCAGAATGGATATCATGTGTGCTCAGAGGTAATGCGATAAATTAAATTAAGGGATTTTGCACCTTAATTAAGTGGTTTCTTCGTCCTGCAGGTAAAAGTTATACGTGTCCACAGGGCCGGCCAAAGACATTGTGCTGATTGGATCAAGAGGAGAAAATGCTGCCCTCCCTCCCCCACCAAAACCACAGCCACATCCATTATGTTTAATCATGATAATACAAAAATTAAATTAAATGTATCTAGAACCGCACCTTGTCTGTATGCAAAATTATATGAAATACCATTAAGATACCAATGAGCAGTAAATATATAAACTTGGTATGCCATGCCAATAAGCCTAAAATGTATAAACTGTGTGTGCCATGCCAATAAGCCTAAAATTCAAAAACTGTGTGTATCATGCCAATAAGCCTAAAATGTATAAACTGTGTGTATCATGCCAATAAGCCTAAAATGTATCAACTGTGTGTGCCATGCCAATAAGCCTAAAATTCAAAAACTGTGTGTATCATGCCAATAAGCCTAAAATGTATAAACTGTGTGTGCCATGCCAATAAGCCTAAAATTCATAAACTGTGTGTATCATGCCAATAAGCTTTAAATACATAAACTGTGTATATCATGCCAATAAGTTTTAAATTCATAAACTGTGTATCATGCCAATAAGCTTAAAATTCATAAACTTGGCGTGTCATGCCAATAAGCTTTAAATGTATAAACTGTGTATATCATGCCAATAAGCTTTAAATGTATAAACTGTGTATATCATGCCAATAAGCTTTAAATGTATAAACTGTGTGTGTCATGCCAATAAGCTTTAAATACATAAACTGTGTGTATCATGCCAATAAGCTTTAAATACATAAACTTGGTGTGTCATGCCAATAAGCTTTAAATGCATAAACTGTGTGTGTCATGCCAATAAGCTTTAAATACATAAACTGTGTGTATCATGCCAATAAGCTTTAAATGCATAAACTGTGTATGTCATGCCAATAAGCTTTAAATACTTAAACTGTGTGTGTCATGCCAATAAGCTTTAAATGCACAAACTGTGTATATCATGCCAATAAGCTTTAAATGTATAAACTGTGTATCATGCCAATACGTTTTAAATGCATAAACTGTGTGTATCATGCCAATAAGCTTTAAATGCATAAACTGAGTATATCATGCCAATAAGTTTTAAATGCATAAACTTGGCGTGTCATGCCAATAAGCTTTAAATGCATAAACTTGGCGTGTCATGCCAATAAGCTTTAAATGCATAAACTTGGCGTGTCATGCCAATAAGTTTTAAATGCATAAACTTGGTGTGTCATGCCAATAAGCTTTAAATGTATAAACTGTGTATATCATGCCAATAAGCTTTAAATGCATAAACTGTGTGTGTCATGCCAATAAGCTTTAAATGTATAAACTGTGTATATCATGCCAATGAGCAGTAAATGTATAAACTGTGTTTATCATACCTAAATGCATAAATATTCTTGCCTGTGAGCGCTCCTCACCCTGCCGGTGCCTCGTGTCAATCAAATGCATAAACTGAGTATATCATGCCAATAAGTTTTAAATGCATAAACTTGGCGTGTCATGCCAATAAGCTTTAAATGCATAAACTTGGCGTGTCATGCCAATAAGCTTTAAATGCATAAACTTGGCGTGTCATGCCAATAAGCTTTAAATGCATAAACTTGGTGTGTCATGCCAATAAGCTTTAAATGTATAAACTGTGTATATCATGCCAATAAGCTTTAAATGCATAAACTGTGTGTGTCATGCCAATAAGCTTTAAATGTATAAACTGTGTATATCATGCCAATGAGCAGTAAATGTATAAACTGTGTTTATCATACCTAAATGCATAAATATTCTTGCCTGTGAGCGCTCCTCACCCTGCCGGTGCCTCGTGTCAATCCTTCTTCTCACGGAGTGCCGTGATGTCACGTGACCCCCGACGCTCACATCACTCAGTAGTGTGGTGCGCGAGGGGGCAAAACATGCAGTCTGCGCCGGTGCTGCCGGCGTTTCACCTCGCACTGCATTCCCTGCATGCGGCTAAGGAAAAAAGAAACTGGTGTGAGAAGCAATGATCTATACATTGTGTTAGCAAATACTGCAGGCAAATGGATGAATTAGGAGAAACATGTGTCTGTGGTGACTCCAGACTCTCCAGCTTAAGACATCACCGGTTACTTGATATGCAAATTACAGATAAAAACCAAACAATGCTTTTTATACCATTTACAGATAAGAAGAAAGCTTAGACTTATTCAAGGGACAGTATCAGCCATAGGTTTGCAGACAAAACCAAATAAACCTCATCACTCTCAGGCAGCCAAAGGATGATGAGAGGAGAAGACGTTACCCTGTTAGTGTTGGCTGGAGTATTATTTGTAGCTTGTTTGCAGTGTGTGTATTTTGCACTCGCTAGGAACATGCGATGGGCGATTTGGAAATTGGTTTAGCTCCAGAACTACAGAGAGCAGTGTAATTAATCCATCAGAGTTCAGATGGTCAGCCCAATGGATATAACTGCCTAGAACAATCCTATTGATAGGGAGGAGGATGGGTTTTATATGCCAGGTATTGGGATTCCTGCTCTGACAATTATATTAGCCTCCTATCCAAAAATAATAGTTATCCAGTATATCTGCATCTTGCTAGCCAGACGGAAGACGTAATCAAATATAGCTTCTAAAAGTAGAGTTATGGCAATTATATAGTTATGGGAGGTATATGGCATCACATATGCCTCTCTCCCCTTGCATCCCCTCTGTGATCACCACACTAGTGTGTTATTGCAGCTGGTGGTACAATAGGGGAACCTTTAAGTGCCATGGGCTCGGGCCTGTCCCTTTAAGAGTCCCCCCCCCCCATTCATCCCCCCCTTTAAGGTCTGTCACGGACTCTCCAGCTGTTGTGAGTTGCATTTAGCATTTTAAAATCAGGTAGCCAAGTGTCCCCTTCTACAAGTCAGCTTTTTTTTTCTAAAATTAGGAAGAAATGTAATTGCCGTAGCGCGGAGAGGGGCAAAAATTGGTTGTGGTCCAGGATCCTTAACGACGCCTGCTCCACCACCGTTGCTGGAAGACGTGCAAGATCCACATAACCTATTGGCGTACGGATCCCTTGGACCGGTTCCACGCACGCATCACACTCTTCATTCTGTGTGGTTCCAGGTGATTCATTATTACAGATTTACTCCCTAGCAAGATGTTATCCGCGAACCGGTTCCACTGCCAGACATGGCAAAGCTACGAGCAATCCATGTTTTACGATGGGGTTTAATTACGAGATCCTCAGTCAGTTCAAGGTGGGATAATTGTAGGCTGAAGACGAATGAATATCCAACCTGGGTGTTGAACGTTACAGTCCCTGCCGGAGGGGGCGAATTACGCTAATAGCAAATTCAATGTACACGCCAATTAATTCTGGTGCACCGCTATCTAAGGGGAGGATAGGGGGGGCTTGAGATGATGTTAAATATAGGAAGGCAGAAAGTGCAACATTTTAATAGATATTTACCATGAAAGCATAGACGAGAGGGCTTCCATCCCACACAACATTCATTGGCGTGTGCGCGCATCAATGACTATCTCCTCCCCCTGATAGAGCCTGGTCAGCGGAGATCCATCTCCACAACATGGCAGCCTGGACGTCTAGATTTGACCCATACATGCTCCATACGAACATCGCTCAGAAGGGCTTTTTAAAAAAATCATGGAAAACAGAACGGGGGCAGAGGGTGTTGCAGAGTTTAGCAGCTAGGGGGCACCATGGAATATGATACCCAAAAAGGGGTCGTGATCATTCAAGTGCACCGCAGAAATAAGGAACGAAATGAGAGATGAATGACTATAATTACTATCATTTCTCAGAGATAAGGATATTTAGGACATCTGGTACACAGATACATTAAGTGTGTGACCTGTACAGTAAGGTATGTACACTACTGACACCTGGTTAGTACATTACAGAACTTGGTAATTGATCACGTGAATAATTACATCCTGTCCGCATCATGAGTGATCTGTAAAACAATACTGATAGAGCAGAACACATATAACAAGCAGCGTTTAACTGGAGGGATATCTGGACTTATAGATGCCGCTGGTATCTATATGGCCATGCCCTCCCCGCCTGGATACAAACCAGTCAGAAGCTGCACCACCCGTACTATTGGTCACTACCGGTAGACCTCACTTGTGTCATCTCCGAGAGGTGCCTGAACACAGACGTTTGGCCATGGCATTATTTGGTCTCCTTTATGTCTGCCACCCTACAGGCCATTCATTCTGTTACCATCGCCACATTGGCCATTAACTCTCTCTTATGGCAATCAAGGGGTGGGATTAGAAACAAATACAATATGAAGTGCTGGTAGTGTGTGATTATTAGTAATGTGCAATGTGCTGCAGTGTGTGATTATTAGTAATGTGCAATGTGCTGCAGTGTGTGATTATTAGTAATGTGCTGCAGTGTGTGATTAGCATTAAAGTGCAATGTGCTGCAGTGTGTGATTAGCACTAGTGTGTGATTAGCACTAATGTGCAATGTGTGCATCCATGTCTGAAGGGGGATGGGACTCTTCACCGCCGACTCTGCAGCACAACACGGATCGTCGCTAGTATTAGGGGCTTAGTATTAGGGGTCGTGGGTTAGTATTAGGTTTAGGGGGTTAGTATTAGGTTTAGGGGGTTAGTATTAGGTTTAGGGGGTTAATTTTCGTATTAGGATTTAGGGGTTAGTATTAGGGGTCGGGGGTTAGTATTAGGGTTTAGGGGGTTAGTATTAGGGTTTAGGGGGTTAGTATTAGGGTTTAGGGGGTTAATTTTAGTATTAAGGTTTAGGGGGTTAATTTTAGTATTAGGATTTAGGGGGTTAGTATTAGGGGTCGGGGGTTAGTATTAGGTTTAGGGGGTTAGTATTAGGTTTAGGGGGTTAGTATTAGGTTTAGGGGGTTAATTTTCGTATTAGGATTTAGGGGTTAGTATTAGGGGTCGGGGGTTAGTATTAGGGGTCGGGGGTTAGTATTAGGGTTTAGGGGGTTAGTATTAGGGTTTAGGGGGTTAGTATTAGGGGTTGGGGGTTAATTTTAGTATTGGGGTTAATATTAGTATTGGGGTTATTTTTAGTATTGGGGTTTGTCATTTATTAGGGGGGGGGTATTTTCGTTGAACTGTCAGCTCTTACATAGCCGCGTCCGCGATCAAACGGCCGCGTTATTCTTCATTGCTGACAGTTCAGCGTTCTAACTGCCGCGCTGAACTGTCAGCGATGAAGATGCGGCGAACAAGTGTCCTAGACCCGTCTGAAGGGGTGTGATTACATTAGTGGAGTGAACACGGACTGAGTGCAATGCAATGGGTGGCAAGGGCGACCCTTCAGGCTACTGGATGTATAGCTGGGGTGTGAAGAAAGGAATTTGCAGGTTGCCCGCTAGTTGGTAGGCTGGTGCATCACATTGCAATTGGTGCGACTGTGGTGCTTTTTCGGTTTGTTTATGTATTAGAGAGAATATTTGGGGGGGCTGTGGGGAATTGGAGTAAAGTTTGTTTGTGTGCCACAATTGGGTGAGTTGAATTTCAGTGGTACAAAAGTGTTATAAAAGTGGCCATCGACGGCACATTCTGTGAGAGAGAATGGTTTTAAATGATTCTGGAGAAAATGTGTTTTACATGCGTCTGTACAGTCTTCTGCTTATGACATCACCTGTGGCACGGTATGCAAATTATACACTATCCCACTAAAAAAGCATATCAGGCCTCAGTTTGCCTGGATCCCATTAACACAAACGACATCCCAGGGTGACAAAAACCTTGGAATATCATGTTTTTAGAGCTGGTTTGGGAAGTTACCCAAGTGTATTGACACATGTTCAAAATATGCAACTTAGATAACCGGATAACAGCCTCGCCAAAATCCTCTAGTTAAACCTGTTTGTTATGATTATTTAGTGACAAACAACTAGCACTGTGTTTAAATGGCGAGTAAACAAATAGCCTGACCTACGATTAAATAATAACCCAGAGTTTTGGAACAAGGCCCGGTTTTGATTTTGCAATAACAGTTCACAGAACTGAAGGGAGCTAGCTATTTTTAAAATACCGATACACTTAAAGGTTTCGCAGGAGAGTTACATTTGATATACGGCTTACTAGGTTACCACCTTTTCTGGAAAGAAATTATTATTGACCTTAAAGAAAAAACTATTGCAAAAAAATGAGCTTAGGTCTTATTGAAGTGTAAATGGTTCACGTAGAACTTCTTGGATGAAAGAATACAAACAAAAAAATGCTACAAATGTCACTACCAGGGGGCAGACGTGTTGTTTAGAATCTTGGGTCAGCTGTTCCGTCATCGTCACCAATATGTCAGCTCTCTGTTGGCCATATAAGGAGTACAGAGGGCTCGATAAGCTAGCTGAATTCTTTCATTTAATGCCTTATGATATTAAATGCCTACACCATACAATTTAAAATAAGTATAACAGTAGGCTTCTAAAATAATTTTTTGTTTAAAAAAAATTAAAACAATTAAAGAATTGGACCTTAAAAAGGTATAGGGGTATATGGATAAAGATGAATTGTGGGGTGAATTTTTAAAAGTGGTCCAGTTACTGTGGAAACCAATGGAATAATCTTCAGATATATTCAAAATGGGATATAATGGTGGTGATGTATAAACATGGCGCACACGCAGTTCGCGCCAAATAATGGATCTATCGGCGTGTGCACCTATGTATGAAGCAGAGTCACACACACCCCCAGCTGGATTTCTGTCTGTCTCAGGACAACATCCAGAAAGAGACACGGGGAACACAACATGTGATGTTTGTCGTCTGACGGCCAAATGATCACAGCATACACGTACAGGCCGAAGCCTACACCCATCTGCTATCATTTGTCAAAGCCAGAGTGAAGATCCATTCAAGGTTGTAAGAGATTCCACAGCTCGGATCACCGAGCCCTCTAGAAGGGATGGAAAAGATCCAAGAGCTCTGGTACCCACAAGGAAAGCCAAAAAAGAAAGACTTGTAATATTTCAGCTGTGCAATGCTGGTGCATTATAACAAGACAACTGCCATTAACTTTTGTTTAATTGAACCATTGAACCAAGTGTAGGCATTTTAATATAAAAGACATACTTTAATAAAAGAATACTGATAAATAGTGAGCAGTCTTGCTTCATATAACTATCAGGGGGCGGACATGTTGTTAGGTCAGATATAGATAGCCAAGATTCTAAACAACATGTCCGCCCCCCTGATAAAGCAATATGGAGCCAAGATTCTAAACAACGTGTCCGCCCTCCGATAAAGCAATATGGAGCCAAGATTCTAAACAACGTGTCCGCCCCCCGATAAAGCAATATGGAGCCAAGATTCTAAACAACGTGTCCGCCCTCCGATAAAGCAATATGGAGCCAAGATTCTAAACAACGTGTCCGCCCTCCGATAAAGCAATATGGAGCCAAGATTCTAAACAACATGTCCGCCCTCCGATAAAGCAATATGGAGCCAAGATTCTAAACAACATGTCCGCTCCCTGATTTCACAATTTGGAGCAAAGATTCTAAACAACATGTCCGCTCCCTGATAAAGCAATATGGAGCCAAGATTCTAAACAACATGTCTGCTCCCTGATTTCACAATTTGGAGCAGAGATTCTAAACAATATACTCACTCCCTGATAAAGCAACATGGAGTCAAGATTCTAAACAACATGTCCACTCCCTGATTTCACAATATGGAGCACAGATTCTAAACAACATGTCCACTCCCTGATAACACAATATGGAGCAAAGATTCTAAACAATATACTCACTCCCTGATAAAGCAACATGGAGTCAAGATTCTAAACAATATACCTGCTCCCTGATAAAGCAACATGGAGCCAAGATTCTAAACAACATGTCCGCTCCTGATAAAGCAATAAGGGCAAAGATTCTAAACAATATGTCCGCCAACTGATAAAGCAATAAGGGCAAAGATTCTAAATAGGGTTGCCACCTGGCCGGCCGGTAAAAAATTGGCAACAGGCCAATGTTAAGTCTATGGAGACAGGTGCAAGGCCGGTATTTTTCTGAAGAAAAGGTGGCAACCCTAATTCTAAACAATATGTCCGCCCACTGATAAAGCAATATGGAGCAAAGATTCTAAACAACATGTCCACTCCCTGATAAAGCAATATGGAGTAAAGATGGCTCAATAAGGTGCTTTATTTATATTTTTTATTAAAGCATTCCTTTTTAAAATGTCTACAGTTGTCCTTCAATGTAACTGCCCCCACCCCAGCAACCCCCAAAGCATTTTAATTTCACTGACAATGGACAAACAGTGATAGTTTATAATAAATGGGAAGCAAAAAAAGCCAGTATTAGTTAAAAAAAAGGAAAAAAAAACACATGTTTGTGTGTCTCTGTCACCTATAGACGGTTATACTGCTTATATAGAGCATAGAGTATGTATGATCTATAGATTGTGTTAGCAGAAATGCAATGTGCTTTATGGGGGGTTATTATGAGAAGGGGAATGCTGGTCACATGTGCACATTATATACTATTCCTTTAAATGAGGTTAATTTGCATATTAAGCCACAGCTGATGTCATAAACAGGAGACTCCTACAGCATATCTACTAAGTGTCCCCTTTTGAGGGGGAAACAGCTCCTCTGGACCCTCGTGATGTTTGGAGCGCATGAGTATATCATGACCTTTTTCATGAAACAAAGTATTGCAGGGCATTGAGAAGGCAATTTCAAACTCAATTCCCTTTCCCCATTAATAAAGCCCTTTATTACAGACCTCCACACCAACGAGCCTGTCCATAGTGTGGGGTCTACACTGAATTAAACAGATTGCGTAAATAGAATACTTGATTAAAAACATAAATCAACTATGGGTTATATATATATATAGTCATCCAAGGCACTCCAGATGTTTGAGGACTACATATCCCATAATGCTCAGTCCCTCTGAGCAAGCACTATGGGCTTGGAGTGATCATCTCCATCTGGCCTACCTGTGTTCAAGCAGTGTTAGAAGCACACTTCTCAAAGTTCCGGCTTTCTTTTTGATCCCATGGGAGGAGTCTCTCCTGATTGGTCAGTCTGATCAGCACACCTGTGTTTGTAGAAGGATACACCTGGGCCGGCCAGGACTGACAATAAAAAGCAGGAATTTATTTAATAATCCAGTACAGACATGTGGGGGTAACGAAAAACAAATAGAACAATGTAAATGACAGTCATTCATATAGTATAACTATATTTAAAAGGGTCATTAAATGGCTTTTAACCCTTGATTTCTTAGCCAGAGTAAAAAAAAAAAAAAAAAAAGCATTATCCTGTTTCTTTAATAATACAGATTCCCTTAGACTTTTGGCTGGCTGAGCAACATGGGAAAAGTAATCCACACCAGCAATAATTTAAAAAAAAATAAATAAACCCATTAAATTGTAAATTATATACATGCAAAATTATTTACTATGCACTAGTGTTTATGAAAAATATTTTTTGATGCCCCACCTGTTAAAAGTATTGCATACCTGGTGGTCCCTGGGGGCCTGATATTTGGCCCTCCTACATGATGGTCCCAGGGGGGCTGATATTTGGCCCTCATACCTGGTGGTCCCTGGGGGCCTGATATTTGGCCCTCATACCTGGTGGTCCCTGGGGGGCTGATCTTTGTGCCTCATACCTGGTGGTCCCTGGGGGGATGATGTTTGTCACTCATACCTGGTGGTCCCTGGGGCTGACACTTGCAGATAATCAGGATGGCCCAATAATGGGCAGCCTAACACACTGTGCAGGAAGAGAGATGGTCAGGGAGGCCTAACACACTGTGCAGGAAGAGAGATGGTCAGGGCCGGCCTAACACACTGTGCAGGAAGAGAGATGGTCAGGGCCGGCCTAACACACTGTGCAGGAAGAGAGATGGTCAGGGTGGGATAACACACTGTGCAGGAAGAGAGATGGTCAGGGAGGCCTAACACACTGTGCAGGAAGAGAGATGGTCAGGGAGGCCTAACACACTGTGCAGGAAGAGAGATGGTCAGGGCCGGCCTAACACACTGTGCAGGAAGAGAGATGGTCAGGGCGGGATAACACACTGTGCAGGAAGAGAGATGGTCAGGGAGGCCTAACACACTGTGCAGGAAGAGAGATGGTCAGGGAGGCCTAACACACTGTGCAGGAAGAGAGATGGTCAGGGAGGCCTAACACACTGTGCAGGAAGAGAGATGGTCAGGGAGGCCTAACACACTGTGCAGGAAGAGAGATGGTCAGGGCGGCCTAACACACTGTGCAGGAAGAGAGATGGTCAGGGAGGCCTAACACACTGTGAAGGAAGAGAGATGGTCAGGGAGGCCTAACACACTGTGCAGGAAGAGAGATGGTCAGGGAGGCCTAACACACTGTGAAGGAAGAGAGATGGTCAGGGAGGCCTTACACACTGTGCAGGAAGAGAGATGGTCAGGGCGGGATAACACACTGTGCAGGAAGAGAGATGGTCAGGGCCGGCCTAACACACTGTGCAGGAAGAGAGATGGTCAGGGTGGCCTAACACACTGTGCAGGAAGAGAGATGTTCAGGGTGGGATAACACACTGTGCAGGAAGAGAGATGGTCAGGGCGGGATAACACACTGTGCAGGAAGAGAGATGGTCAGGGAGGCCTAACACACTGTGCAGGAAGAGAGATGGTCAGGGAGGCCTAACACACTGTGCAGGAAGAGAGATGGTCAGGGCGGCCTAACACACTGTGCAGGAAGAGAGATGGTCAGGGAGGCCTAACACACTGTGCAGGAAGAGAGATGGTCAGGGCCGGCCTAACACACTGTGCAGGAAGAGAGATGGTCAGGGTGGCCTAACACACTGTGCAGGAAGAGAGATGGTCAGGGTGGGATAACACACTGTGCAGGAAGAGAGATGGTCAGGGTGGCCTAACACACTGTGCAGGAAGAGAGATGGTCAGGGCCGGCCTAACACACTGTGCAGGAAGAGAGATGGTCAGGGAGGCCTAACACACTGTGCAGGAAGAGAGATGGTCAGGGCCGGCCTAACACACTGTGCAGGAAGAGAGATGGTCAGGGAGGCCTAACACACTGTGCAGGAAGAGAGATGGTCAGGGCGGCCTAACACACTGTGCAGGAAGAGAGATGGTCAGGGAGGCCTAACACACTGTGCAGGAAGAGAGATGGTCAGGGAGGCCTAACACACTGTGCAGGAAGAGAGATGGTCAGGGCGGGATAACACACTGTGCAGGAAGAGAGATGGTCAGGGCCGGCCTAACACACTGTGCAGGAAGAGAGATGGTCAGGGTGGCCTAACACACTGTGCAGGAAGAGAGATGTTCAGGGTGGGATAACACACTGTGCAGGAAGAGAGATGGTCAGGGCGGGATAACACACTGTGCAGGAAGAGAGATGGTCAGGGAGGCCTAACACACTGTGCAGGAAGAGAGATGGTCAGGGAGGCCTAACACACTGTGCAGGAAGAGAGATGGTCAGGGCGGCCTAACACACTGTGCAGGAAGAGAGATGGTCAGGGAGGCCTAACACACTGTGCAGGAAGAGAGATGGTCAGGGCCGGCCTAACACACTGTGCAGGAAGAGAGATGGTCAGGGTGGCCTAACACACTGTGCAGGAAGAGAGATGGTCAGGGTGGGATAACACACTGTGCAGGAAGAGAGATGATCAGGGAGGCCTAACACACTGTGCAGGAAGAGAGATGGTCAGGGCCGGCCTAACACACTGTGCAGGAAGAGAGATGGTCAGGGCCGGCCTAACACACTGTGCAGGAAGAGAGATGGTCAGGGCCGGCCTAACACACTGTGCAGGAAGAGAGATGGTCAGGGAGGCCTAACACACTGTGCTGGAAGAGAGATGGTCAGGGCGGCCTAACACACTGTGCAGGAAGAGAGATGGTCAGGGAGGCCTAACACACTGTGCAGGAAGAGAGATGGTCAGGGCGGCCAAACACACTGTGCAGGAAGAGAGATGGTCAGGGCGGCCTAACACACTGTGCAGGAAGAGAGATGGTCAGGGCCGGCCCAACACTTTGTGCAGGAAGAGAGATGGTCAGGGCCGGCCTAACACACTGTGCAGGAAGAGAGATGGTCAGGGAGGCCTAACACACTGTGCAGGAAGAGAGATGGTCAGGGCCGGCCTAACACACTGTGCAGGAAGAGAGATGGTCAGGGCCGGCCTAACACACTGTGCAGGAAGAGAGATGGTCAGGGCCGGCCTAACACACTGTGCAGGAAGAGAGATGGTCAGGGCCGGCCTAACACACTGTGCAGGAAGAGAGATGGTCAGGGTGGCCTAACACACTGTGCAGGAAGAGAGATGGTCAGGGTGGGATAACACACTGTGCAGGAAGAGAGATGGTCAGGGCGGGATAACACACTGTGCAGGAAGAGAGATGGTCAGGGAGGCCTAACACACTGTGCAGGAAGAGAGATGGTCAGGGAGGCCTAACACACTGTGCAGGAAGAGAGATGGTCAGGGCGGCCTAACACACTGTGCAGGAAGAGAGATGGTCAGGGAGGCCTAACACACTGTGCAGGAAGAGAGATGGTCAGGGCCGGCCTAACACACTGTGCAGGAAGAGAGATGGTCAGGGTGGCCTAACACACTGTGCAGGAAGAGAGATGGTCAGGGTGGGATAACACACTGTGCAGGAAGAGAGATGGTCAGGGCGGCCTAACACACTGTGCAGGAAGAGAGATGGTCAGGGTGGGATAACACACTGTGCAGGAAGAGAGATGGTCAGGGAGGCCTAACACACTGTGCAGGAAGAGAGATGGTCAGGGCCGGCCTAACACACTGTGCAGGAAGAGAGATGGTCAGGGCCGGCCTAACACACTGTGCAGGAAGAGAGATGGTCAGGGTGGGATAACACACTGTGCAGGAAGAGAGATGGTCAGGGAGGCCTAACACACTGTGCAGGAAGAGAGATGGTCAGGGCCGGCCTAACACACTGTGCAGGAAGAGAGATGGTCAGGGAGGCCTAACACACTGTGCTGGAAGAGAGATGGTCAGGGCGGCCTAACACACTGTGCAGGAAGAGAGATGGTCAGGGAGGCCTAACACACTGTGCAGGAAGAGAGATGGTCAGGGCGGCCAAACACACTGTGCAGGAAGAGAGATGGTCAGGGCGGCCTAACACACTGTGCAGGAAGAGAGATGGTCAGGGCGGCCCAACGCATTGTGCAGGAAGAGAGATGGTCAGGGCCGGCCTAACACACTGTGCAGGAAGAGAGATGGTCAGGGAGGCCTAACACTCTGTGCAGGAAGAGAGATGGTCAGGGCGGCCTAACACACTGTGCAGGAAGAGAGATGGTCAGGGTGGCCTAACACACTGTGCAGGAAGAGAGATGGTCAGGGAGGCCTAACACACTGTGCAGGAAGAGAGATGGTCAGGGTGGGATAACACACTGTGCAGGAAGAGAGATGGTCAGGGAGGCCTAACACACTGTGCAGGAAGAGAGATGTTCAGGGTGGCCCAACGCATTGTGCAGGAAGAAAGTTGGTCAGGGCTGGATCAACGCATTGTGCAGGAAGAAAGATGGTTAAGGCTGGACCAACGCATTGTGCAGGAAGAGAGATGGTGCTTGTTCTGTTGTTTAGAATATTGGGTTGGATGAAGGTAAGATTCTTAACAACATGGCCGCCCCCTGATAGAGCTATACAGAGGAAGGAGTGCTCAATAACATGCTTCATTTGTAATTATTTCAATTTCACACTTGATGAAATCTTTCAATTATTCAGAACTTTGTTTTGTTACTGACAGTTGTCCTTTAAGTCACTGACCTTCTGGAGTTGGTACTGGCAGGCTTTGGGAAAATAAGTTGACTTCAAGGCCCAATGTTTAGTCTACCGGGATGTCATTTCTTAGTGTTAAGTCCGTGTATGTAGACATAGTTTATATTCAAAGCACTGTGCATGGGTAGAATTAATGCTGTCACGTGACTGTTGGCATGTGCGTGTTCCTATCATAAACACCTTTGCAAAAAAACATCCATGTGGCAAGATTATACTCACTATGAAGTAAATGTAAGACGACCTGTGCATCCATTGAGTTTAGTCTAACCCTGCACCATGCATTTTCCATAAAAGTATACTCTTAAAGAAGACATTTTAGCCTCTTCCCACACTCTATAAAAGCTTTTACCACAGTTTGATTGTGTGGTTTGTATGGCTACGGTCCCAGCATTATCCCTTTATACAGTCACGGGGTGGCCATAGATCTTATTTTTATGGAAAACCCAGTTTGTCAGGGTTTCTGTTCTTGAGTCCATATACTAGCCACTGCGGCCTTAAGCTATGCATTTGGGAAAGAAAAGAAAAAAAGGTGATACATTGTGTAGAATGAAAATAAGTCTACATTTTACTGATCATAGGACTCCACTGTGTATTGTTATGTGTGCCTGAACAAAACAGATTTTTTTTTTTTCATAAGGAGGGGCAAATTATTAACCCCACCCACATATGCCCCTCCCACCCCCTTACAATGTTACAACAGGCCTGTTCTTAGAAGAATGGGACCTTGCCCCTGAGCAGTAAAAAGGCCCTATCCACCCTTCCTCCAACATTGCTGGGCTCACTCCTTCTCACCATTTGAACGATACCACGCTATCACAGCATCCACCAGAAAAATAATTAGCCCCCCCCCCCCCCACCCAAGAAAGTTCTTGATTTTTTTAATGTCATTTTTGCATTTACCCTTGTTTAATATCAGTTTTTAGGACCTTGTTTTCTAATATATTTTATTAACAAATATTACAACAATTGGATTCTGAATGCATTGCACCAACTCCTTTGGTTCATTCTAGTGTTTTGGGTGCTCTGCAAGGGAGTCATGAGTCTTGATATTTACTCTAGATAATGGAGCAATAGAATGACCTAGATTTTTGTCTGTTGTAGTACTACTCTATGGTGGATTACCTCATTTTATTACCTTCATGTATATGGTCAGGGAGCCATTGAGGGGAAAAAGCCTGTGGTCTCTAACAGCATCTTCTTAAAAGATAGAACATATTGCTCTAGTTGTGTGTGTGTGTGATGAGTATTGAGCCTTATTGCTATAAAAAGGATCTATGTTAACAGTACTGCACTATTTGTTTCCCAGCTTTTTTTTTTTTAATGCGTGTTTATATGTACAATTCACAGGAATGTTCTTGAGTGGGAATAAACATGCAGAAAAATGAAATAATTATCAGAAAAAAAAAAAAAGAATTCAAACAACCAGGCATTAAAATTGACCATTTATTAGAAAAGTAAAAAAAAAAAAAAAAAAAAAAAAAAAGGCACATTGTGTAGAGTAATACTTGAACATCAAGTGTAAAACTGTAAACAAGATTTTTTTTTCTCTTTCTTATAAAAGAACAAACTGAACAGTTATGTTTTTACCCCAAAAAGTAGTGCTTGTTGTTCCCCAAAAAAAAAAACATATGGCGGAACATATATCCAAATACATCATTTAGCTGCCAAATCATCAGTAGTGATATGAAAAAAAAAAATGATTTATTCAATAATTGCAATGTTTGCCCTCTATAAGGGGTAGAGAAACTACACACCATTTATTGTGCAGACCAGCTGCCAGTAGACTTTACAAAAATATATATAAAAACAGAACTAGTGCATGTTAGATTATTGAATCGCCTTATTGTGTGTACTCCAGTTGTACTCTGCAGAATTATATACACAAGTGAAACTTTAACTCTTAAAACAATTATAAAAAAAAAAAAAAGTGATCTGTTAACTCTATAAGAGCCCTGCAGCTTCGCTTAACCACATGACCCCACAAAGCTTAGATTGTGGTAACCGTTTCACTGCCAAGAAAGGAGAGAAAAGGGGGGGGGGGGAACTTTGCAAGTTGTTGCTCACTCAGTCTCATAGTATATAAAAGAGATAGACCTCCCTCTTTGTTTTCAAGCACAGCTAATTCTCTAGCAACAGAGGAATTAATCCACATCACACAAACTAAAAGAACCATTTCTGTAAAAATACAAAAATTTAAGAGAAAAAAAAACCTCAGTTATTTTCAAACCATCCTGTGCCCCTTTTTTCTTTGAAAAAAATAACCCCCTCATGTGATTGTAGTACCAAAAGTTCATATCAGCACTCTTCTATAATAAATTCTTCAGAACTGTATAGCTTCTTTTTAAGAACTTTAAAACCCGGACTGAGCTTGAGAGACTGTCCGGACCCAGGGACTGGCTTGGTGCTGAACAGGCCTTGGATTCTGGGCCACAGTCTGGAATCCAGACGCAACATTACGGTTAGCTGGAAAGTAGGTACCACCATTTGGTCGGCCGTTATCTGGGCCACACTGTGGCAGTTCTTGCCTTGTTCCACACACAGGTCAATAAGCGCCCCCCTGAGCCCACACGGCTCGCTGTAGGCCAAGTGCAACAGTTCTTGTCCTAGGTTTTCTAGAAGGTTATCGGGAAGGAGAAGTCTGGAGCATCTCAAGGAGCTGATTCTGGCTTTGGATAGGCAACGCGTGATCGCCTTGAGCAGACTGGGGCAGAGCTGTTCGCCTTCAGGATCACTTAGGAGCTCGGGGTCTGGTAAGGACACATTGTCTGGGCAATCCTCTGGACCATCCAAATCTGGAGAACAAAGACATTTTTTTTTCTTTTTTAGAGAAGTGCTACATCATATAAAAAAAAAAAAAAAGTTGATAGAAAGGTCTTATCAGTTTTTTTTTCTGTCCCTCAACTCTTACCATCTTCTTAAATACAAAAAAAGTGAATTTCTAATCTAATAAATAGGCTATGTGGGACTGTCCCTATAGAAAACTAAGACCCAATCTGAATAAATCAAGCTTTCCAGATAAACCCAGTACGATTGAAGACCTACCACATTCAGAGAAGGATCCACTGCTGGTGAGAGATTCACCATCTGAACTGGAAAGACTGTTACATCTTTGGTAGAGATCCGCACACTCTCCACGCCAGGGATCTGGGATCATGGGGGGCTCCTCTTTAAGGGTGGGGGGCGGCACAGGCATGGTCATCGCAGACACGCTAAACCACTGAGCAGGCATATTGGGACGATTTCTTGGTGCAAATAGGAATTACTGCAATAAAAAAAAAAAAATATATATATATATATTAAATCTAAAGCAAAGTGATGCAGTATGACATCAACAGTCCATTATTAAAGATACCCCCCCTACATAGAGCACATTACAGACTTACTGTATCAATATTAACCCTTTACAGTACTTGGGCTCTGAGTGCCATATAATACATACAAGAATTAATCAGTTTATAAGAGTTTAGAAGAAATCAATGGTATAATAAAAATAAAAAACAAAATCAATGGTATAAGTTTTAAAATGCAGATTTTATCCCCCCCCACCCCCTTCTCTTTTTATAAGTTAGGGGGGAAAAAATGCAAACTGATACATTATAATTCACTACAAATGTAACATTATCATTAAAGCCAGGTTATAAATAAACAAGGAATATAATAGATAATAAAGCACTAAGAAAAATAAATATAGATCATATAATATATATATATATATATATATAAATAAAACACATAATCCATTTAATACAATGTACTTACAGTGACTGTAATAAAATGTGTGGGGGGCTCTCAGGAGGGGTATTAAGTGCTGATCTCGGTGTCCTGGCAGTCCTCCTTCTCTATAGCTTGCTCCCCTGTGCTGCTTGGTGGACACCGAACCCAATGGCCACTTCTGGCACTGGTCCCTTCCCAGCCAGCTGCAGCGCCTTATATAGTCACCAGGGAAGCCACGCCCACCGCACGGGTCGTGGGCTCGACACGGCTGAGACACGCCTCCTTGTCCGTCCTGGCCAATCAGAAGGGAGCGCACGTTCTCAACGTTCTTTCCTGCCCGGTTACAGTAGTCCTGGTCCCCTCCTCCCAGCTGGCACTTTCTTAAAGGGACAGTGTTTATTGCAGGGGATTTTGGAAGGAAGGGGGGGGGGGGCTTCAAACAAAGGCATCCAGGACATGATTTCTGCACTGTGATCATGTCACTGCAATCACCCTCCAGCAATCTCACCTTATCCCACCCTCCCCTCCAGCCCACCCCAAGCCCCCAGGACTACAGATCCACATATTGGATTATTTATTTCCTGCCTGTTTTTATTTGATTTATTTTATTGTATTTATTTGATTTCTCTTTCCTGTCTTTTATTGAACATGTTGTGCACTTTTTGTTGTTGTTGTTTGTTGCCTTTAACAAAAGGTTATATACATAGATCAGCTGTCTGGGCAGAACTTGTAGGAATTAAATGAGAATATTTGGGAGGATTGGCTGTTTCTATTTAAAAAAAAAAAAAAAAAAAAAAGTCAATTCTGGAGTGACATTCCATTGGTTGCCATGGTAACTGCACCACTATTAGAACTCTGGGTCACCTTTATTAATATCCATCTGTATCAGCCATTCTTAAATCAGTTTTGGAGCAATATGGAGCTGTTAAAGTATTTGGATCTGGTTATTCTAGAATTAAAAGTGAGTGAGTTAAAAAAAAAAATATATATATTTTTTTTCCTCCTATATTTTTTATTATTTTAAAAGATGGGGGGGGGGGAGGGGGAAGCAGTGGTTCTTTGCGTGCTTTTTAATTTTGCACATTCCCCCACTAGGGCAGGTTTGGTCAGATGTCTTGGCTAAGAGGGGTGTGTGCATTGAATACTCAGTAACTGTTTAGCTTGGCTGAAATCCATACACCACAGACCCCTTTATGGGCTGTTTACTCTAAGGGGGGGAATAAAACAGTAAACAAAAAAAAGGAGAAGGGGGGAAACAACTTAAATAGGCATAATAAAGCTGTTTACCAATATTGGACAAAGTAAAGGCTTTTTTTTTTTTTGTTTCATTACACTGGAGTCTGTTACACTTCAACATGCATGGTATATATTGGTATACACTGCATTATCACTGTATATTCTTTATTGGCACAAACTGTGGGTAATCTAGCACAGTTAGAATGCCCAGTTTAATGGCACAGGATCATAATAATTAAAAGTATTGTAATCAAAGCCTGTGATCATAAGTGTATGTACACTTATTTTATGCAATAGTGTGTGGAAATAGGTGTTATAGCTTACAACCCTTATTATCTCTCAGTAATCAAGACAACAGCTCAGATACTCAAGGATATAATCCCAGTGGAGACAATGTGCCCACTTAGCAAATGGGGGTGCAGGGAACAGTTTTTTTTTTATTAAGTCTTTAAAGGAACATAACTTATATCCTGCTGTGAGTGATGCTGTTATATTGCAGTGTGATTTTGAAATGGTTCCCCTTCTAAATTGTGTACTCAAACACATAATAAATTCAAGGAAAAGTGGGAAAAAAATTGTTTACCTTTAACAGAAAGATTGCATCAAGTCTAGATGTTTTAACTAGAAATGTTAGTGAAAACAAAATTAAATCAAGTGTTTTATTGAGCCCTCTTTGATGTGTATAACTCTATCAGGGGGCAGACATGTTTAGAATCTTGGATCTGGATAATGGTAATCCAACTCAATATTCTAAACAATATGTCTGCTCCCTGGTAGTGATATTGGGAACAAACTCTGTTAGGGACTTTTTTTATATTATTTTATTAAAGAATTTCTAGCCACTTTTATTCAATATTTGTGCTATACAGTTGTCAATCAATATAAGAAAAGAAAATCTTCTGTGAATACATTTTTGTTCAGTTTAACTGGGTCTTGTGTGTAAATCTTTCACACAAATATAAAAGCAATCAGTCTTAACACATGAATTCTATCACACAAGGTGGGTGTTTTTGTCAGCTGTATTTTTTTTATGTTCTTGTTATGGGGTGGTGGGATTTCTTTTACAAATCACCAGCAACTTCCAATGGGGCTCTGCACAATAGAGCAAAGTTAGAATAACAATACAACACAACATACTTTGGAATAAGACAGACAAAACCTTAGTTTCGCACTAGCAGGATCTGGAGAGAAAACGCAATACAAACAAAAGACATAGATAAATACACATAAAAGTAACAAAATCACATAAAAACACATATCTCAAATAATTGCAAAATACTTCTTCCAGCTTCTCAATTGTATTTTTTTTGGAAAGGTTTTAATCACTGATAAAAAAATACATCTCCTTGTTTTAAAATAAGAATAAGAGAGAAGAATCCCCTGTGGGTAACATACAGAATCTATACATTTTTGGGGAGTTTGCTGGCACATTTTTAGTTTGTTTTTATTTGGTCACAAAGGCAGCCCTCTCTTATGATGTAAAGTAAACTGTGAAAAACATTCCTAATATTATATTTAGGTAGTGCTATACCAACCCCCTTTTGTATGGCACATGTCTGTACACATCCCAGTTGCTATACCCTAGGAAAGTCATGAAGATCTACAAATTTATTGTTTGATTTAGCCAGGGATATTCAAGAATGAATCTCAGGATTGAAGAATAAATTTCATAATTTAGCCAGGGATATCCAGGAATAAATTGCAGACTTTAGCCAGATTTATAATGAATGAATTGCAGGGATAGCCAGATATATAAGGAATACATTGCAGGGATAGCCAGATATATAAGGAATAAATTGCAGGGATAGCCAGATATATAAGGAATGAATTGCAGGCTTTAGCCAGATATATAAGGAATGAATTGCAGTCTTTAAGCCAGATATATAAGGAATGAATTGCAGGCTTTAAGCCAGATATATAAGGAATGAATTGCAGGCTTTAAGCCAGATATATAAGGAATGAATTGCAGTCTTTAAGCCAGATTTATAAGGAATGAGTTTCAGGCCTTAGTTGCAATATACAGTTCTGTGCTCTTTTTACATATTTCTGTTATTGCTAAATTATTATTGTTGATATTCTCCCATCTTTCCTCGCCATGCAGTAAGATGTTGTTTGCATCTGAAGTGCATGGAGGATGAGTAGCCTCTCTCCCCCTAGCAGGCCAACTCATTATCACACCATGGGAATGAAGAAAAACCGCCAGATCTGCACGTATCCCGCGGTCCTAGTGCTGACTTCTTCGCTCTCGATGCAATCACATAGCCTCTTGCATCAGGATCTGCATTCTCCTCTCATATACCAGTACACTCCTGCAAGCCAGAGGCACATTACATCAGACTGGCTCTAGTATGCAGAACCATCAAGGTTACATTGCCCCAGATATCTGATGACTAACGGTCCAATAGAGAGTGGAAAATCCCTTTTCTTATGGAATAGTTTGCATTGCAGCTCTAATGGACATCTTATCTCATAATGCTCAGCCAGCCCTTGCTGCCCACCACAGCTGGAGTGTTGTAGACTAGCTATCCCTGGCTTGTTTAATAATATTTACTCTTGCTGAGAGATCACACCTACTCTAATGTTTCTATTTCAATCTCCAACAACATTTGGATTTTGTTTAAGTGTGAAAGAGTAACCACAAAGATCCAGGTTCTTCCACCTGACTGCTGTAAGTATGTTAAAGTAATATCCTGCAAAGAGTTAACAGCTTAACAAATTTCCTTTAAAAGCTACACCTCTGTCTAATATTGCATTTTAAAGGAAAACTGTAGCAAAAAAAAATGTTTAGCTGAAAGATTGTATCAAGTGTAGATGGTTTATAAATAAATTATTTAATGAAAGAATACAAATAACGTGTCTTATTGAGCCCTCTTTACTCCATATAGCTCTCTCAGGGGGCAGACATGTTGGTTAGAATCTTTACTCCATATCGTTCTCTCAGGGGGCAGACATGTTGGTTAGAATCTTTACTCCATATAGTTCTCTCAGGGGGCAGACATGTTGGTTAGAATCTTTACTCCATATAGTTCTCTCAGGGGGCAGACATGTTGGTTAGAATCTTTACTCCATATAGTTCTCTCAGGGGGCAGACATGTTGGTTAGAATCTTTACTCCATATAGTTCTCTCAGGGGGCAGACATGTTGGTTAGAATCTTTACTCCATATAGCTCTCTCAGGGGGCAGACACGTTGGTTAGAATCTTTACTCCATATAGTTCTCTCGGGGGGCAGACATGTTGGTTAGAATCTTTACTCCATATAGTTCTCTCAGGGGGGCAGACATGTTGGTTAGAATCTTTACTCCATATAGTTCTCTCAGGGGGCAGACATGTTGGTTAGAATCTTTACTCCATATCGTTCTCTCAGGGGCAGACATGTTGGTTAGAATCTTTACTCCATATCGTTCTCTCAGGGGGCAGACATGTTGGTTAGAATCTTTACTCCATATAGTTCTCTCAGGTGGCGGACATGTTGGTTAGAATCTTTACTCCATATCGTTCTCTCAGGGGGCAGACATGTTGGTTAGAATCTTTACTCCATATAGCTCTCTCAGGGGGCAGACATGTTGGTTAGAATCTTTACTCCATATAGTTCTCTCAGGGGGCGGACATGTTGGTTAGAATCTTTACTCCATATAGTTCTCTCAGGGGGCGGACATGTTGGTTAGAATCTTTACTCCATATAGTTCTCTCAGGGGGCAGACATGTTGGCTAGAATCTTTACTCCATATAGTTCTCTCAGGGCGCAGACATGTTGGTTAGAATCTTTACTCCATATCGTTCTCTCAGGGGGCAGACATGTTGGTTAGAATCTTTACTCCATATAGCTCTCTCAGGGGGCAGACATGTTGGTTAGAATCTTTACTCCATATCGTTCTCTCAGGAGGCAGACATGTTGGTTAGAATCTTTACTCCATATCGTTCTCTCAGGAGGCAGACATGTTGGTTAGAATCTTTACTCCATATCGTTCTCTCAGGGGGCAGACATGTTGGTTAGAATCTTTACTCCATATAGTTCTCTCAGGGGGTGGACATGTTGGTTAGAATCTTGGGTCTTCGCTCACCTCGGTTCAGATGAACAAAGATCTGACCCAAGATTCTAAACAAAATGTCTGCCTCCTGGTGGAGCTGTATGGAGCAAAGTTGGCTCAATAAGGTACATTATTTGTATTCTTTCATTAAAGCATTTCTATATAAAATGCCTACACATATTTCAATTAAACACAACTTATTTTTTTTGTTTTGTTGCCACTGTTGTCCTTTAAGGGGTTAAAGCCCGGGAAGCTGATGACATTCACTTATCAGTCACTATTCAAACAATGGGCCCAGTTGACTGACATGCACTATCCCATATCAATGGTTTTTAATTCAAAACACTATATTGCAGTGATTGTGCAGACAGAACATTGTGGAGCTCATTATAGTGATGGCAAGAGATGATAAGGGAGTGTAGAAAGTATATAACACTACACAACAACTAAGGTTATTGATTCAGACAATGGGGGAGGACGATAATGGGGAATACAACTGATAAAGAGTGATTTAATATGAGGCAGGTAGTGGTAGAAGAAATTAAAAGAGAAAGAGGTGTGCTCAGAGCCTCGCTGAGGGGGGACATTGGGAAAGAGCCACTTTCTATTTCCCACACTACTTCCCATACCCAAAAAACAGCCCCCTGCCCTTCGTGAATGATATAGCCTCGGGGGTAGGCACCCACAAGGTCCATGGTAGACATTTAATAGGCTATGTGAATGACCGTTTAATAACGATCTATGGAACATTTACAGACCTCAGCATGGACACTGAGGTCCTTGTTTGGATACTTTACCTATCCTTGGCTTGCCAGATGCTCTAAGGTTGGCATAATCATCCCGAACCTTGGGGACAGTTGTTCATGTAGGACATCTACTGGGGTTCGTGACCTGCAACTTAATGATGTTCTCTGGACCTTGTAAAGACCTTGCCATGGACATTTGTGTCTTTCTACAGACACTATCCCCATCCCATGTCCAGAGAAGGGGAACAGTATAGTCTTAGAACATATCTTGCCTATCCCTGTATGCTTGGCCAATAGGCGTCCATGTTTTACATCACCATTCCCAAAGCAGTCTAATTCTTAGATGGACCAAACTTGGGTTCGGAAAAGAATACTCTTGCTATGTTTAAGGGTTGGTTCCACCCTTCTGACAATTTTTTTTATAGAAAGTAAAGAAATCAAAACAGATATATATAATATATTCCCTTCTCTGGGGTCTGGGACACGATGACTGGTTATTGTACGGTTACAGTAGCGCTTCCAGCCTCAGTGCGCTGACACTGCCACGCTACACCCCTCGGAGTCCCAATTAGCCAGGGGCAAGAGTAGGGGTCTATGTTATGCAACATATTGGAGATAAGCTTGGTGGGACTACCCCTTAAAACTTCCCTAAGTATCTCATGTATTTTAAGTCGACCTAATAAGTCAATCTCGTTGATCACTCCCCAAACATGCCCCATCATGGTGGATCTTCCATGCTCCTTCTCCAAAACATCAGCTGAGACAATCAATACCGGGCAGTGGGCATGTATGAACATGTCCTCTTCTTCAAAATGGGCTTAAGTCTAGAAGCCCCAGGGGTCCTGCAAAGCTTAGTTCTGGGCTAAAGTTTAGAAAAAAAATCAATTCACCTCTACCACTGAACCACTTGTCCAATATTAGAGTAACATAAAAAGATGGCAGAAGTCTATGTGTAGGTAGCATGGGACATGTTTCTAGGTGCACATATATGTTCTGCATGTAAGAGCATGTAAAGTGCAGCCAGGCAGTATGTAGGATGTATATACACACACACAATCCAATTCATGTAAAGTGCAGCCCGGCAGTATGTAGGATGTATATACACACACACACACAATCCAATTCATGTAAAGTGCAGCCTGGCAGTATGTAGGATGTATATACACACACACACACACACACACAATCCAATTCATGTAAAGTGCAGCCTGGCAGTATGTAGGATGTATATACACACACACACAATCCAATTCATGTAAAGTGCAGCCTGGCAGTATGTAGGATGTATATACACACACACAATCCAATTCATGTAAAGTGCAGCCCGGCAGTATGTAGGATGTATATACACACACACACACAATCCAATTCATGTAAAGTGCAGCCTGGCAGTATGTAGGATGTATATACACACACACACACACACACAATCCAATTCATGTAAAGTGCAGCCCAGCAGAATGTAGGATGTATACACACACACACACAATCCAATTCATGTAAAGTGCAGCCCAGCAGAATGTAGGATGTATACACACACACACACAATCCAATTCATGTAAAGTGCAGCCCGGCAGTATGTAGGATGTATATACACACACACACACAATCCAATTCATGTAAAGTGCAGCCTGGCAGTATGTAGGATGTATATACACAGACACACACAATCCAATTCATGTAAAGTGCAGCCCGGCAGTATGTAGGATGTATATACACACACACAATCCAATTCATGTAAAGTGCAGCCCGGCAGTATGTAGGATGTACACACACACACACACACAATCCAATTCATGTAAAGTGCAGCCCGGCAGTATGTAGGATGTATATACACACACACACAATCCAATTCATGTAAAGTGCAGCCTGGCAGTATGTAGGATGTATATACAAACACACACACAATCCAATTCATGTAAAGTGCAGCCCGGCAGTATGTAGGATGTATATACACACACACACAATCCAATTCATGTAAAGTGCAGCCTGGCAGTATGTAGGATGTATATACACACACACACACACACACAATCCAATTCATGTAAAGTGCAGCCCAGCAGAATGTAGGATGTATACACACACACACACAATCCAATTCATGTAAAGTGCAGCCCAGCAGAATGTAGGATGTATACACACACACACACAATCCAATTCATGTAAAGTGCAGCCCGGCAGTATGTAGGATGTATATACACACACACACACAATCCAATTCATGTAAAGTGCAGCCTGGCAGTATGTAGGATGTATATACACAGACACACACAATCCAATTCATGTAAAGTGCAGCCCGGCAGTATGTAGGATGTATATACACACACACAATCCAATTCATGTAAAGTGCAGCCCGGCAGTATGTAGGATGTACACACACACACACACACAATCCAATTCATGTAAAGTGCAGCCCGGCAGTATGTAGGATGTATATACACACACACACAATCCAATTCATGTAAAGTGCAGCCTGGCAGTATGTAGGATGTATATACAAACACACACACAATCCAATTCATGTAAAGTGCAGCCCGGCAGTATGTAGGATGTATATACACACACACACAATCCAATTCATGTAAAGTGCAGCCCAGCAGTATGTAGGATGTATATACACACACACACACACACACACAATCCAATTCATGTAAAGTGCAGCCCGGCAGTATGTAGGATGTATATACACATACACACAATCCAATTCATGTAAAGTGCAGCCTGGCAGTATGTAGGATGTATATACACACACACAATCCAATTCATGTAAAGTGCAGCCCGGCAGTATGTAGGATGTATATACACACACACACACAATCCAATTCATGTAAAGTGCAGCCCGGGAGTATGTAGGATGTATATACACACACACACAATCCAATTCATGTAAAGTGCAGCCCGGCAGTATGTGGGATGTATATACACACACACACAATCCAATTCATGTAAAGTGCAGCCCGGCAGTATGTAGGATGTATATACACACACACAGACAATCCAATTCATGTAAAGTGCAGTCTGGCAGTATGTAGGATGGATATACACACACACACAATCCAATTCATGTAATGTGCAGCCCGGCAGTATGTAGGATGTATACACACACACACAATCCAATTCATGTAAAGTGCAGCCCGGCAGTATGTTGGATGTATATACACACACACACACAATCCAATTCATGTAAAGTGCAGCCCGGCAGTATGTAGGATGTATATACACACACATAATCCAATTCATGTAAAGTGCAGCCTGGCAGTATGTGGGATGTATATACACACAGACACACACACAATCCAATTCATGTTAAGTGCAGCCCGGCAGTATGTAGGATGTATATACACACACACACAATCCAATTCATGTAAAGTGCAGCCCGGCAGTATGTAGGATGTATATACACACACACACACAATCCAATTCATGTAAAGTGCAGCCTGGCAGTATGTAGGATGTATACACACACACACAATCCAATTCATGTAAAGTGCAGCCCGGCAGTATGTAGGATGTATATACACACACACACACAATCCAATTCATGTTAAGTGCAGCCCGGCAGTATGTAGGATGTATATACACACACACACACACAATCCAATTCATGTAAAGTGCAGCCTGGCAGTATGTAGGATGTATATACACACGCACACAATCCAATTCATGTAAAGTGCAGCCTGGCAGTATGTAGGATGTATACACACACACACAATCCAATTCATGTAAAGTGCAGCCCGGCAGTATGTAGGATGTATATACACAGACACACAATCCAATTCATGTAAAGTGCAGCCCGGCAGTATGTAGAATGTATATACACACACACACAATCCAATTCATGTAAAGTGCAGCCCGGCAGTATGTAGGATGTATATACACACACACAATCCAATTCATGTAAAGTGCAGCCTGGCAGTATGTGGGATGTATATACACACACACACACAATCCAATTCATGTAAAGTGCAGCCCGGCAGTATGTAGGATGTATATACACACACACAATCCAATTCATGTAAAGTGCAGCCCGGCAGTATGTAGGATGTATATACACACAGACACACAATCCAATTCATGTAAAGTGCAGCCCGGCAGTATGTAGGATGTATATACACACACACACAATCCAATTCATGTAAAGTGCAGCCCAGCAGTATGGAGGATGTATATACACACACACACAATCCAATTCATGTAAAGTGCAGCCTGGCAGTATGTAGGATGTATATATACACACACACAATCCAATTCATGTAAAGTGCAGCCCGGCAGTATGTAGGATGTATATATACACACACACAATCCAATTCATGTAAAGTGCAGCCCGGCAGTATGTAGGATGTATATACACACACACACAATCCAATTCATGTAAAGTGCAGCCTGGCAGTATGTAGGATGTATATACACACACACACACAATCCAATTCATGTAAAGTGCAGCCCGGCAGTATGTAGGATGTATATACACACACACAATCCAATTCATGTAAAGTGCAGCCTGGCAGTATGTAGGATGTATATACACACACACACAATCCAATTCATGTAAAGTGCAGCCCGGCAGTATGTAGGATGTATATACACACACACACACACAATCCAATTCATGTAAAGTGCAGCCTGGCAGTATGTAGGATGTATATACACACACACACAATCCAATTCATGTAACGTGCAGCCTGGCAGTATGTAGGATGTATATACACACACACACAATCCAATTCATGTAAAGTGCAGCCCGGCAGTATGTAGGATGTATATACACACACACACACAATCCAATTCATGTAAAGTGCAGCCTGGCAGTATGTAGGATGTATATACACAGACACACACAATCCAATTCATGTAAAGTGCAGCCCGGCAGTATGTACGATGTATATACACACACACAATCCAATTCATGTAAAGTGCAGCCTGGCAGTATGTAGGATGTATATACACACACACACAATCCAATTCATGTAAAGTGCAGCCCAGCAGTATGGAGGATGTATATACACACACACACAATCCAATTCATGTAACGTGCAGCCTGGCAGTATGTAGGATGTATATACACAGACACACAATCCAATTCATGTAAAGTGCAGCCTGGCAGTATGTGGGATGTATATACACACACACACACACACAATCCAATTCATGTAAAGTGCAGCCCGGGCAGTATGTAGGATGTATATACACACACACGCAATCCAATTCATGTAAAGTGCAGCCCGGCAGTATGTAGGATGTATATACACACACACAATCCAATTCATGTAAAGTGCAGCCAGGCAGTATGTAGGATGTATATACACACACACACAATCCAATTCATGTAAAGTGCAGCCCGGCAGTATGTAGGATGTATATACACACAGACACAATCCAATTCATGTAAAGTGCAGCCTGGCAGTATGTAGGATGTATATATACACACACACAATCCAATTCATGTAAAGTGCAGCCTGGCAGTATGTAGGATGTATATACACACACACACAATCCAATTCATGTAAAGTGCAGCCCGGCAGTATGTAGGATGTATATACACACACACACAATCCAATTCATGTAAAGTGCAGCCCGGCAGTATGTAGGATGTATATACACACACACACACAATCCAATTCATGTAAAGTGCAGCCTGGCAGTATGTGGGATGTATATACACACATACAATCCATACAGTTTATTGTGTATATACCTCTCCTTGACCCCCAGTAGTTGTTCAGTCAGTGATTATATCACAGCCTCAGGACTAATGAAATCTCCAGGACTGGTGGCACTAGTGCCAAGCCTTAGTACACAGTGAACCAAAGCCGTGAGTGAGGCTGAGGCCTTGTTTCTTTGCGCGGTACATGACCTGTTCCTCAATTAAAGTTATTTTTTTTCAACTCGACACTCTGTATAACAAATAATGGACACATAGAAAAAAGGAACAAAACAATTGATTGAATCGGGCACATGTACAGACAGCACAATGCCGTACTTGTTCAAACTGATACCTGGAGTTGTGTCAGATAACATTTAGTAACTTTATTTGATATTTGTACAAACTGAAGCAGCGAGATATAATAAACTTCCACATACAGTGTCCTACAAATCTATTTCTCAATAAGGTCTGCATCAGGTACACTTCCAGTCTCCTAAAGACAGTATAATAAAGTTATTGATGTTACCATAGTAACAGTCCCGCCTGTCTCTCCCAAGCTCCTCCTTATTGGATGTCACTGAATTTAGAAGCCCCGGTGTAAAGCTACAGGAGCTATGGGAAATTATTTGTATTAACAAAAATGTCACCAATATTACACACATGTAATAACTAGTGTTGAGCGAACCCGAACCGCACTGTTTGGGTTCGTACCGAACTTTACGGTTTTTGGACCCCGGACCCGAACACGGACATTCCACTGTATGTTCGTGTTGGAGTTCGGGGTTCGGCGATTACATTGTATGTAATGCTATGGGCTTTCTATAAACCGAAATAGAGTCCCCATTCATAAGAATAGGTCAACTGACCTATTCGTATGAATGGGGACACTCACCCTCATTTTACGTCATTTTGAGGCCCTCTAGCCCTTTTCCTTTTAGAGGCATTTTAGTGGCCAAAAGTTCGTGTCCCCATTCTCTTCAATGGGGTTCAGGTTCGGGGTCAAGTTCGAGCACGGACCCGGACATTTTTTCGAAGTTTGGCCGAACCTGCCGAACCCGAACTTCCAGGTGTCCGCTCAACTCTAGTAATAACATCCAGAAAACACGCTGAGTGCAACTGCCTCTTTAATAGTGGAGTTAAATGTATCCCACTAAGCTATTAATAAATGCATTGGTGCAAGTCCTATAAGTAATTATAACTAGTATACATATATATAAAACTACATACCTAACTGATCATACGTTTGGTGTATTGACAGTAGAAGATACCGGAGGTGTTTCACGTAGAAGTCTTCTTCGTATATGATGGTTTATATAAAATCTGCGTCCTTCTGTGAGAGGATAGCAGCATTACTAAGCAAGGGTCTCCAAACCTTTTAGTACAAGGGCCACATTGTACATTTAACACATCTATGCAGGCCAAAGAAAAAAAACATTATTATAATTCAAATTTTACATATATTAAAAGGTTATTGAAAGAATCCAATTCTTGTCCCCCCCCCCCCCCCCCTTCCACTGCACCCACATTGCACCCAGGACTTACCCCAGCACACAGATAGGGTTGCCACCCAGCCGGTAAAAATTAGCATCAGGCCAATGTTAAGTCTATGGAGATAGTAGCAAGGCCGGTATTTTTATGAAGTAAATGTGGCAACCCTACACACAGATTCTGCTCACAGGACTTGTCCCAGCTTTGAGATTGCACCACAAGACTTGCCCCAGCACTGAGATTGCAGTACAGGACTTGTCCCAGCACTGAGATTGCACCACAGGACTTGCCCCAGCACTGAGATTGCACCACAGGACTTGCCCCAGCCTGAGATTGCAGTACAGGACTTGTCCCAGCACTGAGATTGCACCACAGGACTTGCCCCAGCACTGAGATTGCACCACAGGACTTGCACCAGCACTAAGATTGCACCACAGGACTTGCACCAGCACTAAGATTGCACCACAGGACTTGCCCCAGCACTGAGATTGCACCACCGGACTTGTCCCAGCACTGAGATTGCACCACAGGACTTGCCCCAGCACTGAGATTGCAGTACAGGACTTGTCCCAGCACTGAGATTGCACCACAGGACTTGCCCCAGCACTGATATTGCACCACAGGACTTGCCCCAGCCTGAGATTGCAGTACAGGACTTGTCCCAGCACTGAGATTGCACCACAGGACTTGCCCCAGCACTGAGATTGCACCACAGGACTTGCACCAGCACTAAGATTGCACCACAGGACTTAAAGTGGGCCTGATGCTTAAAACGGCCATAAGCATTTTGGCGGCCGCCTTAAGCATTTTGGCGGCCGCCTTAAGCATTTCGGCTTAGCTAGCTACAGGCAAGCCTTTGTTTGGAGACCCCTGATTTTGAGAATAACTGCTGGAAAAATAATTCTGCTTAATTTAAATATTGTATGAAGTATGATCAGTCTCAATACAAATGCTTCAACGAAAGCATAAAAATGTATATCCATGTATATCTGTGTCAGGGTCAGATCGTCCTTCATCTGACCCAAGATTTAAAACAACATGGCCGCCCTCATATAGTGCTGCGTAAGCAAAGCAGACCCCATAAGATACTTTATTTCTATTCTATTTCAACTGCCTACACTTAATGCAATCTTTTAATTAAACATAAAAACGTTTTGTCGACTGTTGTCTTTTAAGTGTAAATAGAAACTCATATACCCTGACATATATACTATATATCTTCATATACTATTGCGGTAGCTATAGAGGATCATATACGCATAACACTGCTGATATCCTCTCATGGGCTGCAAATCATTTGATTCAAATGGCATTTTGTCCTACATTACCAACACCGAGACTGTAAGAATTTCTTAACTCGACTATTAATGCCTGCTGTTTGCACTTCACTTGTCAGTTCACTTTTAGTAAACAGGCCTGTGTAGCGTATACCCAGACAGATTTACAATCGTCTCCAGACAGAGGACCTGGAGATTAGAGTGCAGGGGAGTAGAGGGCCTTGTCCAGACCTTGCATTAAGGATTTGTATTTCTCAGACAACCAGAGTGGGCATTAGAAGGAGGGGTAGACCCCCCTAATCAGAGACCCCCTTTCATTCTGTCACCCCACCCCCACCCCCACATTTGAAACCCTAACAACATTTAACTTGGTGCCAAGCACAGAGGCAAAAACTATTGTACTGAACACAATGCTCTCTAGACTAAGCTATCATCCCACCACTCTCAGCCAGCATCCTCTATAATGCCCTTTTATACTGGAGTCCACTGCTGAGACAGCCAACACTGACCCACAACTCCCATGACCCTCTGTCAACATTTGGTCATGAGGATTCTCCTGTTTACTTGATATACTATAAACGGAAGAGGCGCAAATCAGGGGAAAACAAGAGCAAAATGTTACAAATAGTCGCAAATTGCTCCTTACTCATGTTTTACCTACGTTTTTCCCCACTGCACTTGTTTAGTACAGGACCCCCTACGTGTCTTATCTGTCAGTATATCTGTCCCATGCCTCCCAACTGTCCCAGTCTTAAATTTAAGAGGCTATCCCGCTGAACTCCGCCCCACCGGCATCCCGATTCATGCGCAGAATGAGATCAGGACTGTGGGATTGCACTCCTGAAACCGAGCTCTACCTCTGCCCCATAAAGCATCCTGAAATACTGGGCTCAGATGCCTGTAGGACAGCATGGAAGAGCTATATCGCTGCAGCTTATCCCCCCTCGTGATCCTCTCTCTCCGATGAGGCCTCAGTCGTCCCGCTAAAGCTAAGCGCAAACTACATTTCAAAAGATTGCGCCATGCGCGAACTTACGGGTTCATGCGCCATAGAGCGCCAATGGCTTAAAAAAGCAACGATATTAATATTAGTATAATTCAAATATTTCCGTTGGCAAGATGACGAAATGACCGATGTACAGATTGTATTCTAATATTGTATGTATATATAGGTCATGTTTTACCATACATTTACTAAAGCAGAAAAAGTCAGTTTCCCCTATAGTTGTCCGAAAGAAAAGAAGTCGAGCCTCATGTATGGTAAAGAAAAACAAACAGATCTGTCTGATGATTTGGTTTCCCTTTAATTCTCCTAAAAACTGCAAATAACGTGTAATAGATGTGTTGCTATAACAACACTCCCGCCCGTCTCTCCAAGCCCCGCCTCTCTCTCTCCAAGCCCCTCCCAATTGGAATGTCAGTGAATTTAGAAGCCCCGTAGAATTAGATTCAATGTGAAACTACAGGGGAACTGGGAATTGTTTTCGAGTAAAAATAAGTGAATTTCACAGATATTAACCCCTTCGTGACGTTAGGACGTACTATGCCGTCCTGACTTTAAGTCCCTTAAAGTCGTTAGGACGGCATAGTACGCCCTGTACTAAACAGCTTATCGTGGCTCCCCGCGATGAGCTGTTTTCGGATCCCGCTGCAGGCACTTACAGCGGGATCCCACCTGTCAGATGAGGCCACTTTGAGTGGCCTCAGTCTGACAGGGGAAATGTAGCCGGTGCTCAAAGCGAGCACCGGCTACATTTTGCTAAATCACGCTGTGCCCGAACTTCCGGGTTCGGGCACGCCTCCGTGACATCACACGTGACGTCCAGAGGTCTCGCAATTTTTTGGCAGGGACCCACAGGGTCTATTAAGACCCTGATCGGGTCTCTGCCAGAGTGTTCCTGGCTACCTGGTGAGGAACAAATCGTGACGTTTTGGTGCTTGCGTCGTTTGGGACGCAAGCACCATGCGTCGCAAAGGGGTTAAACACAGGTACAACATACAGAAAGCAAAGCAGGCGCAACTGTTGAGGATAGGCACTACGTCTAGGGAACTATAGATTAAATACAGATGTAGCAGTATATCTCGCACAATTAGATGTGAGTGACAGGCCTGGCTTGTTTACCGTTTGAGAAGCAGGACTGGCTTCTCCCTGTAGGATCTGGTTCTTGCTGGTATAATGGACAAATGCCCAGATAGAGAACAATGAGCTCTAAATGTTTATACATCTTTTTTTGGGGGGGTAAAAGTTACATCGATTTTGGGGGATTACACAAAGACACGATAACACTACACAGATAGTTTATCACATACAAACTCATCTGAGGCTGTTAAAGGATTAAACAGATTGGGATTTTTTCTTTTTCTTTTTTTTTAATTATTGCAACCTTGTTACATAATCACTGTATTGCACCATGTAGATTAATGGAAAACCAGATTTTAATTATCTTTCTATTATGCAAGGTTTGCAATAATAACCTTTGCCTTGGAAGAAAAAAAAAAAAAATAAAAAAAAAGCTTTGCAAAGTAAAAAAAAAAGGAAAACGACCATAAAAGAAAAATCTAAAATTACAAGTATCTGGATTATTTTCTCTATTAAAAAATATAATTAGTGCATTAAAAAAAACAATGTGCTAAATTTGCCAAAAACAAACATTAGAGATCAACAGTTATTTTTTTTTTTTTTAAATAAATAGCAATCTAAATATAATTCTGTTTATCTAATTTCTTTATTTATTTTTTATTCAAATACTTGTGCATGGGTTTATACTATCCTATGAGTATATTACTATTAAGAAGTACTAGTACTTTATTATACATATAACATTTGAAAAATATTTAGCAATACAAAAAAGCAATAAAAAACAAAAACGAAACACTGTTAAACATTTTAATTGAAACAATATGTCCTCTGGGATTAAGCTACATTTAGTAAATGTATTGTAATAACTTTACAAAACATATGTTGTGGATTTAAGAAAAACATAATGTTGATGTATTTTTCATAGTTTTTAGAACAAATGATAAAAAAATGCATCCTTTATTTTAAAATGAAAAGATAAACTATTACAAACTAGCAGAAATTAATAAAACTTTTAGAGAAATATCATAAACAAACCAAAGACTTTGTCTCTATATTTGAGATAAATACATTCATTTCTTTTGTTTGTAATGATGTAGGATTTTGAATTTATTATTAATTTGTAATGTTCAAACATTCTTCATCCATCTGAGACGTTATTTATCTATGTGGAATTCAGTAAGGCTTCTCACCCCGGCATTTTTAATCATATTTACAGTGTAAAAGGGGGAAGGGAAAGGGGACTGTGATGGCAGACAGACTGAGAATTAATGAACTCCATGCCAAAACATACCATGCCTGAGGGCTAAAATGGCTAGTTGTCCGTGGGATTAACCAAATCACTCCTGAAAGAGCCCAACACACATACATAGTACTTTCAACAGTGTTTTTTCGAACACAACAATCTAATTACAAACTAACTTAATGAAGTGTAAATATGTATATCTGTATTTTTTATCTTTTACAAGACTTCATTTAATTACATGATTAAACAATACATTTATTTAATGAATCAAGACTCGGAAAAAAAAATTCAAGTTCTGTCTAGTTGATCGACGTAGATTCAAATGTAGGCTTTTTAAAAAAAAAAAAAAAAAATGCTTTAATGAAAGAATACAGATAAGGCTGCTTATTATCCTCTCTGCTTTGATAGCACAACGAGGGGACGGCCATCTTGTGTCGGATAAATCAACTCTGCCCAAGAATTCTATTGGTTGTATATTTCTATGTCTAGTTTTATAGCTAGCAAACGACATTTAAAAAAAAAAAGTTTTTTTATGCGTGAGTACACAGATAATGTTTTGTAGAATAAATTGGCCCTTGGGGTAGATAATCAGTGGAATCTTTGAAATGGGCAGAGATTATACATATATATCTAGATAGATAGATCGTGGAAGTAAGGTAGGTTCTGAGCTGGTTGGCGTTGATGTGTAAGGTCTAAAACTAAAGACCTGCCAACGTTTCGTCCCCGGGATTCTCCGTACATTGATTTCTCTGGCGCTCCGAGCCTTTTTGCTGGAATTCCACCTTATATATAGTGCCAAGATTACAAAATGGCTCCAAAAATTTCCTAGACACTTATTGCCGGCCTTGTGAAAGACCACGGTTTGGAAGGCTTCCATGACTCTAGCTTTTCAAGATTTTCAGGGCTCTCTTCAAACCCTCCTGTTCTGTCGGAAAACTCCATTTGGTTTTTCCAGTTGGGCGTGCAATGTGCCACATTGCTCGGCTGCAGATGGGTCACAAACAGCGTGAGTTTTGGTGTCGGTTCTTGTTGCACCGGATGGAGAGGAGATTATACTGTGAGCATGCTGACAGTCATCCACCATCCAGGTGCAGAGAAGTGAGAAATATACAAACCAGATGCCAAACTGCGGTGATCCACAGAGCCTGTTTGTGTCCTTTAAACTGAGATAACATCAGCCCTGTCTCCAAACGTCTGCAAAAAAAAAACATTTGAGCTTAAGTGCTGCATCTCCTATAGAAGAAGAAACAGATCTGTCTGACCAGCACTCAACACTTCCCATGTCCTAAAACCCACAGTCATGGCATGTTTCTATAGCAACAGTATGAATTTAGAAGCCCCGATTAAATTAGTTTTAGAAATGTTAATGGCTTTCAAGTAAAATCACATATAGCAAAACCATGTACAGCATACAGATAATAAGCTAAGTGGAACAATGTACAATTAAATGCTAAGTAGAATAATGATGGGTTTTTAGCCATAGGGTTACATATGTTCTTAATTATCATTATGGGGAGCCTTCAGGCTGGTTTTTGTATGGTTCCTTGAATGGGGGAAAACATTTTTTTTTTACATGTTTTATTTGTATGCTTTTTATTTTAATACTTTAAAAGCATTAAACAGTTCTGACGAGCTTATTTTCTGTATGTTATACACGCGTTTAATATATGTGACATGCGCTTATTTTGAGGTAGTTTTAAACTGAAAAGAATTTCTCCGGGGCTTCTAAATTCCAATAAGGAGGGGCTTGGAGAGAGAGGCGGGGCTTCTAAATTCCAATAAGGAGGGTCTTGGAGAGAGAGGCGGGGCTTCTAAATTCCAATAAGGAGGGGCTTGGAGAGAGAGGCGGGACTGTTTCTATAGCAACAGCTATATGGATACATGCGGGTTTACTATGTGCTGTGTCTCACAATGCGAGACACAGCAGTTCCTGGTTGTCAGCACGCGCACAGCCAATCAGAGCGGGGGGCTCTGACAGCCGAATGTGAGGGTCTCTTGCTGCTAGCACAGAGAGAGACCCTTGTTTTTTCATGGAATAAGCAGGGGGGGACCTAGTTATTATAGTCTTGCGTCCCTTTAATGCCTGCTTCGAGCGAGGTGTAGGACTCCTCATCCCTGCCACTTGGTCAGTACCTTGGACAGGGCTGGTGTCATGCTGGATCACATGTGCTGACCGTTAGCATCGTGGGTACAGACATCATCCACCACATGTCCTAATGCTTTAAATACACGTGCTGACAATATATCATGTTAACATACACACAGAGTAACATTAGGAAAGTCCACGCGACAATCTGCCCACCCCACTCTGCAATCCAGCCCTCCCATAAACATTGCTGATCCTGTGATGCAGACAATATAAATGGATTGAAGAGGATCGACACATTCGTTAGCAGAAATGCAAACAGTCATACAGTAAGAGAACTGTGTGTTTACATGTGTCTGTGGTGTCTTCTGTATATGACATCACCTGTGGCTGGATATGCAAATGAGCCATTGTTTAGGTTGAGTCCCTTTAAATAGAGAGATTTCTGGGTCTCTCTGGGTCCCCTAGACAGTGGTACCCCTTCAATGACTGGCACCGGGGGCGGACCGGGAGCAGGCATGGGCAATGTAGGATGCTGCAGGCTAGGACTGAATAAGCTAAGAGATGGAGCAAGCAGAGCAATAGCAAAGAAAAAAACCCAGAACAGATCTGAATACAGAGTGCAGGGCTACAGGACAGACCCTGATATAGAACTTAAAGGGACAGGCACAGATATAAATAAGACTATATACAGAGTGCAGGGCTACAGGACAGACCCTGATATAGAACTTAAAGGGACAGGCACAGATATAAATAAGACTATATACAGAGTGCAGGGCTACAGGACAGACCCTGATATAGAACTTAAAGGGACAGGCACAGATATAAATAAGACTATATACAGAGTGCAGGGCTACAGGACAGACCCTGATATAGAACTTAAAGGGACAGGCACAGATATAAATAAGACTATATACAGAGTACAGGGCTAAGGACCACAAGATAAACATACAAAGGAACAAACATAAATACAGGAACTAGCCTAACATGAAACCTAAAGCAAAGCAATCCGGGTATTGAAATGCCGGGATACAGCCTGGAAAAGCCTACACAAAAGGCGCGGATGCTCCACATGTGCTAGGTGTACACACGGGGACATGTACCAATTCCGCCAGCACGAAAAGCATACGAAAATATACTTTTTGTGCTGGTCGAATTGACAACAGAGTGAGTGACTCGGTTGCCGAATTCGCAGCTACCGTCGGCCCTTGGGATGTAACTCGTGTATTTCCGGGGGTTTGTGTCCTGGTTATTTTTCCGAGAGAGTTCCTGTCCAATTCTGCACACAATGTATAGATCATTTGTGACCCTATACTTTGATGGATTTCCTTTAAATTATGTTTCTCCTGTAGCCCAGCAAAGCAGTACATTGGAAAAGAACCCACCGTGATTTGGAATCCTTCAGCTGCCAGATCCGGGACACTTGGAATGCATATAGTTAGCCAGTACAGTTAGCCACTTATAGCTAGCCAATCATGCTCACTATTTAATTAGTGCACAACAACAGATTAATCTGGGAATTTTGGGCAGGAGTGTATAACAAAACAAATAAAACAAACAAAAAATATATATATATCAATAACATTTTTTTATTTCAGAGATGAAACAAACAGAGGTGTTGAATGCAAATGATGTGATGTCTGAACAAGATTGTAACCTTTATACCACACTGTTAGGTTTTCAAGGTTGGTTTGCCTGCCCCTGGGTGTCTTTCACCCCTCCCCTAACTTTTTATACAAACGCAGATTGTGTCACCAGATAACAATGAATTGTTTAATCTAATCCACACATAATACAACTGCAGATTTATTACCTATTTGTTCTTTAATACTTTCACTGGAACATTATTCCATGTATCTACTACTCTTTTTTAGTATCATAATATTCTCTCACATTATCCCTCTTTCAGTATTTTAAAGTTTTCTATCGTGTATATCCTTGTTTCGGGATATACATGGACAATGTCACCTAAACAGTGTATATTCTGTGAATCGAGAGAATAAGAAGACAATGTATACGTTGTGTTAAACAGTCGCGCTCTGCCTCTGTCCCGACTCCTGGCTGTTTGTGACTTGGGAGTGGGGGTCTCCTGGTGGTGCAGTGAGGTTTGAGAGGCCTGTGCGGCTTTCACAGCTCAGAGTTTTGCTTTCCTGCCCCCACATGGTACTGTGCACCAGTCTGTGTCACTGATTGTTATGTGCCAACTTTCTGATTGGATGTCCCCCGGACAAAAGGGGCGTGTTCCATGGTGGTGCATGACATCATGCTGTGTTGTGAGACGCCAAAGCATGGAACCGTGAAAGACGTTTTTCAGCGCCTGATTTTTGATACATTGGCTGCGCCAGCGCAATGAGGGCCGGTCTTCTGACAAAAAACTGGAGCAAATTCTACTTCACAGACTCATTGCCTCCCACAGCGCATGCGCACACAGTTACGGCGGTCAATCAGCCATAACTTCGGCAGAAGAGCGCCTGCGCGAGGGACGCACACCACCTCACGCCCCCTCCGGATCAGCTGCGGTGACAGGTAAAGTATAAGCGTCTTACTGATTATTCTCACTTCCTAGCGTAGCAAGCAATTGGTAAAACTTCTATCAGTGACATGCTACGCTAGTAAGTGGAAGACGGGGGACAGAGGGGGACATAAGACACCGTCACCGCAGCTGATCCGAAGCGGGCGTGAGGCGGTGTGTGGCGCTCTTCTGCCTAAGTTACGGCTGATTGACAGCCGTAGCTCTGTGTGCGCATGCGCTCTGGTGCGCAATGAGTGAATTATACTGCGCCTGTGCAGTAGAATTTGCTCCAGTTTTTTTGTCAGAACACCGGCAAAACCAGCACAGACTGGTGAAATTTATCGGGAGCTTGTTTTATACATCGGCGCCATTATTTGGAGCTATCTGGTTGTGCGCCATGTTTATCCGTGCCCACCAATGTTTTGAGACATTGACTTCAAAAACATACTGATTGGGAAGTACAGAGAGTGAAACACAAATAAAAATAAACCCTTATCGTAAAAGAATTTTTTATCGTTAATAGTTTATTACTGTGATCAGTGTCCTTCCTACTTTATGGCACTCATTTTGTTTTGGTTTTAATAGTCTGATGGCAGAGTTTGTTTTTTGTGTCTGGGGACCTTGAATCTTATTATTATTTTATTATTTGGGATAAGTGGGTCAGTGTTGTCAATGCACTAATTGGGAAAATAGTGAAAAAAAACCAACATGTTTTGTATATAAAACAATCTATATTTGTTTATTTAATGTATAGGTTAGCCAAAGAAAGCTCCAACTGCCCTTTTAAAAACAACATATAACTTGTATTGGTCGCGTTAAATGACAGAGAGGAAAATTAACTTTAAAAAAAACAAAAACACATTTCAAAAATGGAAAAAATCGCTCTGGTCACTGGCCCAAGAAAACCCGGGTTAAAATTGGCCACACTCCTTGTTTACTTTCATACGTCCTTATGCCTCCCAACTGTCCTGTTCTGTCTGGGACAGCCTAATTTTGAGTCTGCGCCCCGCTTTTTTGGACAGAGGTAGAGCTCGGCGAGACAGCGGGATTCTGGACTGCGACACCAGACAATGCCTGACACTCTGACCTCCCAAGCTGAGAGGTATGGATCATGCGTCCACATGGGCCTACCAGCAGAAACCCGTTATCTGGTCACCATATTTAAGGTCCAGCCACGGGATCCAGCTCTGTGTGTGCAGGATTACTGGTTACAAACCAGTCTCTGTTCTGGGAAGACTCACAGAGAGACATGCTCGGTATGCACAGTGAGTGCAGGAAGGCAGGTCTCTGGGAGGGTCGGAGTGGGCGGTGGATGACGTCTGAGTATAGAGCGTCTGTGCAGAGTCCTCGAAGAACAGAGTGTTCTGGAGAACTAGAAAAACACTGTGTCATATGGAGTTCGAGACCTTCTAGTAACGAGACTGAAAGGTTTTCCTCTGCTTTCAATAGCACATTGGTTGGCTTAAGATAACGAATGTTATAACATGTGAACTTTACCGTCAGCATAGAAAAGCTCTCAGTTGTTTGTTTGTTTCAAATTTAATAAATATATAACCTCCAAATAACAGCGTATTTATTTCATTATTTAATCTTTTACAAAAAGTGACATAATAAATTGTGGGTCATGTATAAAAAACACTGTAAAGTGTCGGGAGAGGTAAAAAAAAAAAAAATCACAATCGCCTTTTGTTATATATAACGCCTTTTTTATAAATCCCGACACTTATCAGGCACCTTATTTTTTTTTGTACAATGGCTGCTCTGGTGCCGTGAGTGGCGGCACAACCAAAGAGTACGTAACTGGAGGAGCGCAAACGCACGTCAGGAGTCGGCTTTATACATAGTCGCTTACTCTGAAAGTGTTATTATTTGGCACTATCTGCGACTGCAGCCAGGGCCAGCCTTTAGGGTGTGCGACCGTAGGGGGCACCACATTGTAAAAAATAGTTTGCCGGCAGAGGCACTGGCTGGGGAGATCAGAAGATCTGCACTGAACGATCCCGGGAGGGCGCGGACCTCACCAGGTGCGAGGTGAAGGTCCTCCCCCTCTGTGTGAAGCAACTGCTCCCCGCGTGTAGTGATGATTCAGGGCTTCCGACATACGCGGGAGCGTGAGCAGCACTTACTGAGCTCTGCGTGTGTTTAACACACAGAGCTCATGCTGCTCCCCCATGAAGCAGCAACGTCAAATAAGCAGGGAGGGGCAGGGAGGGGGGAGAGAGAACAGGTATGATGGTCGGTGGGGGGGGGGGGGAGAACAGATGGGGGAGAGAGAGAATCCATGGGGGGAGAGAGAGAACACATGGGGGGGAGAACATATAAGGGGGGGAGAGAGAACAGATACGGGGAGAGGAGGAGACATGGGGGGTGGGGAGAGGAGGAGACATGGGGGGTGGGGAGAGGAGAGAGAGAGACAGGGGAAGGGAGAGGAAAGAGGCAGACAAGGAAAGAGACAGTGAAGGGAGAGGAAAGAGACAGGGAAGGGAGAGGTGAGAGACAGGCATGAGGTGGGAGAGGGCCACAGGGGGGGCCCGCACAGGGCGTCTGAACACCTAAGGCCAGCCCTGCATGCAACGTTTATGCATTGCCCCCGATGTGTTAAAACATAACTTCAAAAATAAATACTGACAAAACCATATGTGTAGCTGCAGTATAAATAAATGTTACTAATTAGGAGCCTGAGGGATGCCATCTATCACTTGTAAGTATGAAAATGACACACTAAACACACTGAGAATCTATTCTGCTGCTGGGAACCAACTTTTTCAAATATACTATTAAAAACATAGTGAAAAGAAATTCCCCTTCCCAACGTATACAGGGGTGGAGGGGAGGGATAGGGGGAGAATCTGATTCCAAACCATAATTTCAGTATAACCAATATTCAGTTATTTTCGAGAAAGAAATATTAGGAATATTCAAGGTTAATATTGCAATTTCCAGAGAATTAGAAATGTCTTATACAGAAGAGACTTCTCAAAATACACAGCCCCCCCTATGGCTTTTATCTTATCGCAACTAATTGCCATATATTAAGTATTTTATAATGAAACTCCCTCAGATTCCAAAACCTTCCATTATTTTATATATATATATATATATATCTTACCAAGGCGAGTTAATTAGAACGACACCTCGGTCACAAGTATCGAGAAAGTAGACCAAAAAGGATGCAATATTTATACCAGACACTGTTACTCCTAAATATCCCCTGACGCGTTTTGGGCTTGGGGGTGGCGGAGATTTTCAGCGCTGTTTTGGACGCACGTCTGCACATTTCATTTAAATATTTGAATTGCGTTGACACAAACAGTGCCGAGGCACAAACAGCGTTCGGAGAGTGTAAAGGGCAAACGTCCGACGATTGCCGAGAGTTTAGTCATACATTTGCGCACACTGAGACTGAGCAACTCTTAGGCGCAGTTTCAACTCGAGCCTAGTTTCTACATCACCCTCGTTGTATTCATTGCCTTCAAAGCCTTTCTGTGCTGTGCTGGTAAGTACTATTAAACTGGGGATTAGCAATCTGGATTGTACTCTGTATTCTTTCATTAAAGCACCTGGTGCAATCTTCCAATGAATCACAGCAGTGCACATGTTACATAACATGTTGTACTATTCTGGATACAAACTCTGAATCCGTGGAATGTTCCGAGCTCTAGGCCTGGAGCCAGCGTTTTGTAGCAATCTGATGTTCTTCGAAAGATTGTCAACACAGTCATTAACTATGTACCTTACTGCTGAAGAGGTGTGTTTAACATCCACGCACATCTTCAAACTGGCCGAGCTGCAGAACAGCAAGAGCTTCTGTGAAAAGAAAACCCCGGCCTTGCTGCTACCTTCTTAGATTTAACATTGGCAACAAGCCAATTTGTTACCCCGCAATGCTGGTAAATTTCTGGCTCCCGGGGGTGACTATTTTGATTCTTTGAACCAAAGGTGAACTGTGCAGTCTCCAAAAAGAAGATTAGATCACTAGGAACTCACCATGACCAAGACTGCCTCTCACACTAACAATGTGGTGAAAAAGTGAATCTGCTGACTTGTCCTGGCTGAGGTCAGTGGGGTTTGTCTGGTAATAAACACTCTAGTAAATCTGCCAACTCTACTCTACTTTGGAAGTTATACCCATTGTCTCTGTCTGTGAAAGCCAGTCTCTATCACATAAACCCCTGTGAACTTCTCAACTTAGAAACATAGAATGTGTCGGCAGATAAGAACCATTCGGTCCATCTAGTCTGCCCAATTATTTTTTGAGTACTTTTATTAGTCCCCCGTTCCCGGTCTTATAGCTAGGATAGCCTTATACCTATCCCATGCATGCTTAAACTGCTTTACTGTATTAACATCTACCACTTCTACTGGAAGACTATTCCATGCATCCACTACCCTCTCAGTAATGTAATACTTTCATTAGTCCCTGGTCTTATCTTATATCTAGGATAGCCTTATACCTATCCCATGCATGCTTAAACTCCTTCACTGTATTAACCTCTACCACTTCTACTGGAAGACTATTCCATACATCCAGTGGTGTATCTTGATTTTGTGCTGCCCTAGGCAGACAAAATCCGGGCACCCCCCTACCCAAGCTGTACACCCACGTTACACACCTAAGACATGCCCCATCATTCAGACTCACATCAAGCTCATCCTCCCATCACACACACACACCCATCACACTCAGTCACACACTCCGACTCCCATCACACTCCGTCACACACACTGTCTCCCATCACACACACTCTGACTCCCATCACACTCAGTCACACACACTGTCTCCCATCACACACACACTCTGACTCCCATCACACTCAGTCACACACACTGTCTCCCATCACACACACTCTTACTCCCATCACACTCAGTCACACACTCCTACTCCCATCACACTCAGTCACCCACACTGTCTCCCTTCACACACACTCTGACTCCCATCACACTCAGTCACACACACTGTCTCCCATCACACACACACTCTGACTCCCATCACACTCAGTCACACACACTGTCTCCCATCACACACACACTGTCTCACATCACACTCAGCCACACACACTGTCTCCCATCACACACACACTGTCTCCCATCACACTCAGCCACACACACTGTCTCCCATCACACACACTCTGACTCCCATCACACTCAGTCTCTCACACACACACACTCTCACATCAGCACTTACCTTTCCTTGGTGGCTAGTGGCAGGCAGCATGGTCCCTCCATGCTGCCTGTTCGGCTTCCCGGCGATTGTGCCGACAGGCCACGTGACCGGGCGCGCGTATGACGTCAGCGCGCCCGTCACGTGACTGTCGGCACTTCCGTGTCGGCACACTGCACGGGGAGCCGAACAGGCAGCACGGAGGTTTCTCTGTCACACTGCACGGAGGTTTCTCTGTCACACTGCACGGAGGTTTCTCTGTCACACTGCACGGAGGTTTCTCTGTGCTGCCTGTTCGGCTCCCCGTGCAGCCTGGCAGGCAGAGCGATGGTGAGGGGGGATCTTCCGATCTCCTCTAACCACCGTCTCTGCCTGCAAGCGCGGTCTAATTTTTTTTTAAAGGGCCGCGTTTTTTTTTTTTTTTTCCACATTTTTTTTCTTTTCAGTGCTGGGGGGCGCTGCCGCCCCCCAAAATTTGCCGCCCTAGGCATCCGCCTAGGATGCCTCGCGGTGAATACAGCACTGCATACATCCACTACCCTCTCAGTAAAGTAATACTTTCATTAGTCCCAGGCCTTATCTTATATCTAGGATAGCCTTATACCTATCTCATGCATGCTTAAACTCCTTCACTGTATTAACCTCTACCACTGCTACTGGAAGACTATTCCACACATCCACTACCCTCTCAGTAATGTAATACTTTCATTAGTCCCTGGCCTTATCTTATATCTAGGATAGCCTTATACCTATCTCATGCATGCTTAAACTCCTTCACTGTATTAACCTCTACCACTTCTACTGGATTCCATACATCCACTACCCTCTCAGTAATGTAATACTTTCATTAGTCCCTGGCCTTATCTTATATCTAGGATAGCCTTATACCTATCCCATGCATGCTTAAACTCCTTCACTGTATGAACCTCTACCACTTCTACTGGAAGACTATTCCATGCATCCACTACCCTCTCAGTAATGTAATACTTTCATTAGTCCCTGGTCTTATCTTATATCTAGGATAGCCTTATACCTATCCCACGCATGCTTAAACTCCTTCACTGTATTAACCTCTACCACTTCTGCTGGAAGGCTATTCCATGCATCCACTACCCTCTCAGTAAAGTAATACTTTCATTAGTCCCTGGCGTTATCTTATATCTAGGATAGCCTTATACCTATCCCACGCATGCTTAAACTCCTTCACTGTATTAACCTCTACCACTTCTACTGGAAGACTATTCCATACATCCACTACCCTCTCAGTAAAGTAATACTTTCATTAGTCCCTGGCCTTATCTTATATCTAGGATAGCCTTATACCCATCCCACGCATGCTTAAACTCCTTCACTGTATTAACCTCTACCACTTCTACTGGAAGACTATTCCATACATCCACTACCCTCTCAGTAAAGTAATACTTTCATTAGTCCCTGGCCTTATCTTATATCTAGGATAGCCTTATACCCATCCCACGCATGCTTAAACTCCTTCACTGTATTAACCTCTACCACTTCTACTGGAAGACTATTCCATACATCCACTACCCTCTCAGTATAGTAATACTTTCATTAGTCCCTGACCTTATCTTATATCTAGGGTAGCCTTATACCTATCCCATGCATGCTTAAACTCCTTCACTGTATTAACCTCTACCACTTCTGCTGGAAGACTATTCCATACATCCACTACCCTCTCAGTAAAGTAATACTTTCATTAGTCCCTGGCCTTATCTTATATCTAGGATAGCCTTATACCTATCCCACGCATGCTTAAACTCCTTCACTGTATTAACCTCTACCACTTCTACTGGAAGACTATTCCATACATCCACTACCCTCTCAGTAAAGTAATACTTTCATTAGTCCCTGGCCTTATCTTATATCTAGGATAGCCTTATACCCATCCCACGCATGCTTAAACTCCTTCACTGTATTAACCTCTACCACTTCTACTGGAAGACTATTCCATACATCCACTACCCTCTCAGTAAAGTAATACTTTCATTAGTCCCTGGCCTTATCTTATATCTAGGATAGCCTTATACCCATCCCACGCATGCTTAAACTCCTTCACTGTATTAACCTCTACCACTTCTACTGGAAGACTATTCCATACATCCACTACCCTCTCAGTATAGTAATACTTTCATTAGTCCCTGACCTTATCTTATATCTAGGGTAGCCTTATACCTATCCCATGCATGCTTAAACTCCTTCACTGTATTAACCTCTACCACTTCTGCTGGAAGACTATTCCATACATCCACTACCCTCTCAGTAAAGTAATACTTTCATTAGTCCCTGGCCTTATCTTATATCTAGGATAGCCTTATACCTATCCCACGCATGCTTAAACTCCTTCACTGTATTAACCTCTACCACTTCTACTGGAAGACTATTCCATACATCCACTACCCTCTCAGTAATGTAATACTCTCATTAGTCCCTGACCTTATCTTATATCTAGGATAGCCTTATACCTATCCCATGCATGCTTAAACTCCTTCACTGTATTAACCTCTACCACTTCTACTGGAAGACTATTCCATACACCCACTACCCTCTCAGTAATGTAATACTTTCATTAGTCCCTGGCCTTATCTTATATCTAGGATAGCCTTATACCTATCCCACGCATGCTTAAACTCCTTCACTGTATTAACCTCTACCACTTCTACTGGAAGACTATTCCATACATCCACTACCCTCTCAGTAAAGTAATACTTTCATTAGTCCCTGGCCTTATCTTATATCTAGGATAGCCTTATACCCATCCCACGCATGCTTAAACTCCTTCACTGTATTAACCTCTACCACTTCTACTGGAAGACTATTCCATACATCCACTACCCTCTCAGTAAAGTAATACTTTCATTAGTCCCTGGCCTTATCTTATATCTAGGATAGCCTTATACCCATCCCACGCATGCTTAAACTCCTTCACTGTATTAACCTCTACCACTTCTGCTGGAAGACTATTCCATACATCCACTACCCTCTCAGTAAAGTAATACTTTCATTAGTCCCTGGCCTTATCTTATATCTAGGATAGCCTTATACCTATCCCACGCATGCTTAAACTCCTTCACTGTATTAACCTCTACCACTTCTACTGGAAGACTATTCCATACATCCACTACCCTCTCAGTAAAGTAATACTTTCATTAGTCCCTGGCCTTATCTTATATCTAGGATAGCCTTATACCCATCCCACGCATGCTTAAACTCCTTCACTGTATTAACCTCTACCACTTCTACTGGAAGACTATTCCATACATCCACTACCCTCTCAGTAAAGTAATACTTTCATTAGTCCCTGGCCTTATCTTATATCTAGGATAGCCTTATACCCATCCCACGCATGCTTAAACTCCTTCACTGTATTAACCTCTACCACTTCTACTGGAAGACTATTCCATACATCCACTACCCTCTCAGTATAGTAATACTTTCATTAGTCCCTGACCTTATCTTATATCTAGGGTAGCCTTATACCTATCCCATGCATGCTTAAACTCCTTCACTGTATTAACCTCTACCACTTCTGCTGGAAGACTATTCCATACATCCACTACCCTCTCAGTAAAGTAATACTTTCATTAGTCCCTGGCCTTATCTTATATCTAGGATAGCCTTATACCTATCCCACGCATGCTTAAACTCCTTCACTGTATTAACCTCTACCACTTCTACTGGAAGACTATTCCATACATCCACTACCCTCTCAGTAATGTAATACTCTCATTAGTCCCTGACCTTATCTTATATCTAGGATAGCCTTATACCTATCCCATGCATGCTTAAACTCCTTCACTGTATTAACCTCTACCACTTCTACTGGAAGACTATTCCATACACCCACTACCCTCTCAGTAATGTAATACTTTCATTAGTCCCTGGCCTTATCTTATATCTAGGATAGCCTTATACCTATCCCACGCATGCTTAAACTCCTTCACTGTATTAACCTCTACCACTTCTACTGGAAGACTATTCCATACATCCACTACCCTCTCAGTAAAGTAATACTTTCATTAGTCCCTGGCCTTATCTTATATCTAGGATAGCCTTATACCCATCCCACGCATGCTTAAACTCCTTCACTGTATTAACCTCTACCACTTCTACTGGAAGACTATTCCATACATCCACTACCCTCTCAGTAAAGTAATACTTTCATTAGTCCCTGGCCTTATCTTATATCTAGGATAGCCTTATACCCATCCCACGCATGCTTAAACTCCTTCACTGTATTAACCTCTACCACTTCTGCTGGAAGACTATTCCATACATCCACTACCCTCTCAGTAAAGTAATACTTTCATTAGTCCCTGGCCTTATCTTATATCTAGGATAGCCTTATACCTATCCCACGCATGCTTAAACTCCTTCACTGTATTAACCTCTACCACTTCTACTGGAAGACTATTCCATACATCCACTACCCTCTCAGTAATGTAATACTCTCATTAGTCCCTGACCTTATCTTATATCTAGGATAGCCTTATACCTATCCCATGCATGCTTAAACTCCTTCACTGTATTAACCTCTACCACTTCTACTGGAAGACTATTCCATACACCCACTACCCTCTCAGTAATGTAATACTTTCATTAGTCCCTGGCCTTATCTTATATCTAGGATAGCCTTATACCTATCCCACGCATGCTTAAACTCCTTCACTGTATTAACCTCTACCACTTCTACTGGAAGACTATTCCATACATCCACTACCCTCTCAGTAATGTAATACTCTCATTAGTCCCTGACCTTATCTTATATCTAGGATAGCCTTATACCTATCCCATGCATGCTTAAACTCCTTCACTGTATTAACCTCTACCACTTCTACTGGAAGACTATTCCATGCATCCACTACCCTCTCAGTAATGTAATACTTTCATTAATCCCTGGCCTTATCTTATATCTAGGATAGCCTTATACCTATCCCATACATGCTTAAAATCCTTGACTGTGTTTACCTCTACCACTTCTGCTGGCAAGCTATTCCATGCACCCACTACCCTCTCAGTAAAGTAATACCTCCTGATATTACTTTTAAATCGTTGCCCCTCTAATTTCAGACTATGTCCTCTAGTTGTGGTAGTTTTTCTTCCTTTAAATATACTCTCCTCCGTTACTGTGTTGATTCCCTTTATGTATATAAATGTTTCTATCATATCCCCCCTGTTACGTCTTTCCTCCAAGCTATACATGTTAAGATGTATCATCATTATATCAATTGCCCATTGAATCAAGATTCTAAACAAAATGGCCGCCCTCTGATAGAGCTACGCAGAGCAAGAAGTGCTCAGTAAAGTAATATATTTGTTTCCTTTCTTTAAAGAATTTCGATTTGAAATTCCTCCACTTGATTCAATCTCTAAATTCAACATAACTTATGATTTTGCCAACAAGTCCTTTAACAGGGCAGTTTCCACCTATGGAGCCCCCGCAAAAAATATGTTTAGATATAAATAAAGTACTTCTTTATGTAAATAAAAACATAAAGAAACAGACCAGCTTTTGTCTCTCCGATTCCTTAAAACTGCCAATAAAGTGTAATAATAGAGTTATTGATGTTGCTCCAAGCCCCTCTCAGTCCACTGTCCGCTCGTGCCAGCCTCCTAACCGGCTCTGCCTCAAATCTGAGGCAGAGCTCAGAGTAAACTAGTATGTTTTTTTACTGGGGGGGGGGGGGGGGGGGGTTATAGGGCACTCTATTTTTTTAAACACTTGAGTATTCCAAGGGAGCAAGGGTTAAAAAAGTTTAGTTGGCAGGCCTCAGCATCTTTTGGCATGCCATCTGCTGCAGACTACAGCTTCTGACAGATAATCTGCAGTTGTCTGGAAGTCCCTCAGTCAGCTGCCGGCTGTGCATCGCAGGAGTTTCACTCCACGGCAACTGGCATAGCAGCCTAGCCTTCCTCTGGCTCTGTGTGTATTTAGTTAAGAGGCTGGAGGAAGAGGAGGGGGGGGAGGCAAGGTTTGGTCTGGGTGGGAGGATCAGACAGGCTGTCAATAAGGTTCTTACTTAGTCCTGAACTCCAGAAAGCACACAGTGTACCAGAGAACAATACACTCATAAAAACTGATAGAGTCTGTGCGCCTACTAGTGGTCAGATCAGGTAGTGCTGATATAGAATGCACCCACTATAGCTGCCAACATTACCGGGATTCCCTCCTACTAGCGCCATTGTATAATTCACTTGTTTAAACCTCGTCTGGCGCAGAAAGATCTAGATCCCTGCATTTAACAGTTACAAGGCCCATCTATGCATTATCTCCGCAGCCTCCTTGCTCAACGCATGACCAGCGATATCTCAACTGCAGATATGTGATAACATCTGACCTGCGGTAGAGTCCTTCCAATTTCTCAAAAAAAAAGCCCCGATCTGGCCTGAATTAGATGAACAACATTTGTAATTTGGCTACTCAGTTTTGCCGTTTTTTGATGCCAACTTCAGGTTGATCTTTGGCCATGTTCGTTACACAAGAAGGGCTGATATGCCCCCAAAACTGCCCCGATTTGGGCGAAAACAGTTGAATTTCTGGTATTTCAAATCGTCAGTCCTAAACTGGCAATAGAAATGTAAAGTAGTGAAGAATAAGATTCCAAATTTAAAAAAACAAAAAACATTAATATAATGATTTTTAGGTAAAGAAAAAGTTTTTACTTTAAATGTTCTTAATTATTTTTTAAATGACTCCATTTCTGGGGGATTTGGGCTATTTCTGTAGTAGCCAAGGTCTTCCAGACCTGGCCCTGTAATAAAGTGAAGTCTTCCAGGAGGACAGAGGCTACCATCTTACCATCCGGGATCCCATCGGTTATCTCTGAGCAGCCCGAATGATCCGATGGGTTCCGAAACTTGGAGGTCCGAATTTGTTTGAGAAAATCAGAGTTACCAGAAGAGACTTTTATATATTTTCAAATAAATGATTTGAGAATCCAGCAGTACCTTTCCATCGCTTTATTCAAATTTCCCCTCCCATTTTGTTACCCTAAAAATAATCTCCGATTTAGTATTAAAAAATACATATAAAAAGGTAAAAGTTTGGGGAAAAAAATGTTTTTACCAATAATATTCTACACTCCTACAACACTAACCCACTTATCCCCAGTGATGCATCTTCCACAAGCCAAACAAGGCACTCACCTAGGGCAGCACTTTGCCAGAGGGTGTTAAAGCACACTTCTGGTGCTTCAAACATTTTCGCTCCCTCCCCCACCGTTCAGCAAGCTTTAGCTCCTTCCAATTAATGGGGGTTATGGGGGCATGTAATGGACGTGGTGGGGTATGTAATAAGGGTGATGGGGGCATGTAATGGGGTGATTGGGCGTTTAATGTGTGTGCAATGTGGGTGATGGGGCATGTCATGGGTGTGCAACTTAGGTGATGGGGCATGTCGTAGGTGTGCAACGTGTGTATGTGTGTGTGTGTGTGGGGGGGGGGGGGGGGAGGATGGTGCCCGAATTTTGTCTGTCAAATCAAAGCATGGGCAGGCAGGGGTTAACTAATTAAGTTACTACATTACAATCATTTATAAAGATATATGCAAAATTTAAACAAACAAAAAAAAAAGTTTGTGAAAAAAAAATCAAAATGAGGGCCATAAAGTGGGAAGGAAAACTGATAACGGTAAAATAACTGTGATCAGCAAGGGAAGGGGTAACTTTTTTTTTCTTTTCACTTGCAGATCACTCTCTGTGCGTCACAATAATACATGAAGCAATGTGTGAATGCTGATCACATGGTCGGAAACCCACCCATCGTAATCCAGGAACTTTGCCTCGGGTGCGGGGCAGAGTCCCGGACATGTTTCAGACCGGCTTAACTACCTTAACCCGACAAAGAAACTCTCCCAAAAAACACAAGTTGTTTTTAATTGAAAGTTTTCATCAAATATAAACATTTTAAACAGAAATGATTTAACCCTTTAAGGACCAAGGATTTTCCTGGGCCAAGGACCAGAGCTTTTTTCAATTTTTAATATGTGTTGTTTGAAACATAATTTGCCTCTCTCTCATTTAACGTACCCATACAAGTTATATGTTGTTTTTTAAAGGACAGTTAGAGCTTTATTTTGATACCCTATACATAAAAATTATTTACATTTTAGTATTAAAAAATACATATAAAAGAGGAAATTTTGGGGAAAAAAAGTTTTCCCCCATTATTTTCCCAATAATAAGCTACACAACTAGTGCAACACTAACCCACTTATCCCCCCCTAATTAACTAACTAATAAAGAAAAATATAGGTTCCCAAACCCCCCATAACAAAAAACAGACATAACAAATCATGCAAAAGGCATGCAGGGGTTACATTTAATTAAATAAATATATTAAAATTACATTTCTTTATTAAAAAAACTTTATAATTTGCAAAAATAAAAAAAATTTGTAAAAAAAAAAAACTAAATGAGGGCCATAAAGTGGAAGGAATCTGATCACAGTTACAAACTGTGATCAGCAATGAAAAGGTTAATATTTTTTTTTCTCATACAACGTTCTTTATTTATTTATTTATACTTACAGGTCACTCTCTGTGCTTCATGTTGTTATAGAGGCAGTGTGTGAACACACTGACTTTGCATCTAATTTGCATGTTATCGCTATGATCACTCGATCACCGCGATCACTTGCCCGGAAATCCACCGATCTGATCCAGGAGCTTTGCCTCGGGTGCGAGGCTTAGTCCTAGACCCGTTGCAGACCGGCTGGCGGTGCGCACGGAGCACACCGCCGGCTAGACTGCATGACGAGTTAACTCGTCATAAGGTCGCGAAGGGCTTAATGAATGACATCATTTACGGAGCCGCCAACAGAGGGGACCTCTCTAAGACTCCGGTCATGGACGTGGGACGAGCTATGCTCTGATTGGCCGACACAGTCACTGTACGCCCCCATCAGACGAGGTCTGACTCCGCTAACAAGCAGAGTAAAACCTGTGTTTATCTGCAAAAGCTACACGTCGGCTTTAATCCATTCAAACAGCGAAAGGCTTTTAACTTATGTTTTTATTAGCGAAAGGGACCTGTAGGGGCACTTTACTGATAATCCGAGCACAAGTGTACTCTATGCACTAAACAAATCTGTACAAAGCCTTCCATTACAACCAGATCTGAACACATAATGACCAAAACAGGTATTCAAAACAAGATTATGATTGAGCTGCTCAGGTCAGCTAAGTATAGCTGTTGACTGGGGATTTCAGTGCAAGAATCTCAGTAGAACAAGTCTTGAAAGCGTTCAGGATGGAAAGCCCTACAGCAATCTAAGAGGGTAAATGGGTTAACGGACAAATGTAGGAAAAATAAAGTTGTGTTTATGTGATATATGGCATCAAGTGAAGACATGTTACATAGAAATGCTTTAGTGAAAGAATACAAATAAAGTATCTTATTGAGCCATCTTTACCCCATTTAGCTCTATCAGGAGGCAGACATTTTGTTTAGAATCTTTGGTCAGATCTTTGTTCATCTGAACCAAGGTGAGTGAGGATCTGACCCAAGATTCTAAACAACATGTCTGCCTCCTGAGAGAACGATATGGAGTAAAGATTCTAACCAACATGTCCGCCCCCCTGAGAGAACGATATGGAGTAAAGACTCTAACCAACATGTCTGCCCCCTGAGAGAACTATATGGAGTAAAGATTCTAACCAACATGTCCGCCCCCTGAGAGAACTATATGGAGTAATGATTCTAACCAACATGTCTTCCCCCTGAGAGAACGATATGGAGTAAAGATTCTAACCAACATGTCTGCCCCCTGAGAGAACTATATGGAGTAAAGATTCTAACCAACATGTCTGCCCCCTGAGAGAACAATATGGAGTAAAGATTCTAACCAACATGTCTGCCCCCTGAGAGAACGATATGGAGTAAAGATTCTAACCAACATGTCTGCCCCCTGAGAGAACTATATGGAGTAAAGATTCTTACCAACATATCTGCCCCCTGAGAGATCTATATGGAGTAAAGATTCTAACCAACATGTCTGCCCCCCTGAGAGAACTATATGGAGTAAAGATTCTAACCAACATGTCTGCCCCCCTGAGAGAACTATATGGAGTAAAGATTCTAACCAACATGTCTGCCTCCTGAGAGAACTATATGGAGTAAAGATTCTAACCAACATGTCTGCCCCCTGAGAGAACGATATGGAGTAATGATTCTAACCAACATGTCTGCCCCCTGAGAGAGCGATATGGAGTAAAGATTCTAACCAACATGTCTGCCCCCTGAGAGAACTATATGGAGTAAAGATTCTAACCAACATGTCTGCCCCCTGAGAGAACTATATGGAGTAAAGATTCTAACCAACATGTCTGCCCCTGAGAGAACGATATGGAGTAAAGATTCTAAACAACATGTCTGCCCCCTGAGAGAACAATATGGAGTAAAGATTCTAACCAACATGTCTGCCCCCTGAGAGAAATATATGGAGTAAAGATTTCAAACAACATGTCCGCCCCCTGAGAGAATGATATGGAGTAAAGAAAGCTTAATAAGATAATTTGTATTTTTTTATTAAAGAATTTCTTTATAAACCATCTACACTTGATACAATCTTTCAATTAAACCTACGTTAACGCCAGTGTTTATGAGATTACGTTATGGCACGGTATGAAAATTAATATTTACACAGTGCCAAAAACTATCATATATAATACCTCCCAACTATTCCTTCCTAGCAAATTTTTGATAACTTTTTTTTTTTCTACGTTCACAGTATAAATAGAATCTAGGTAATCCCTTAATGACAAGAATTTTGCGATTTAAGGCAAACCATATATATGTTTAAGGAAGCATATAGCTTTCTATCGATGCTCTATTTATCATTATACTATATTTGCTCACAAAATAAGGAGACCCTAATTGTAAGACAAACCCCCCCAAACTTCGGATCTTAATTTATGAAGGGAAAATAAAAAGGTCTACATATAAGGCTACCTTATAGGAAAGAAAAAAAGCTTTGCTAGTAAATATTGCTTCACATGCAAACAGTTTTTTCATATTTAATTAAAAGGTTATTGAAAAATTAAATGCATTTCTTGTTTTTATTTACTTCCTCTGCCCCCCACCCCTTCTTTCCAGTTTTTCTGCCCCTCTTTCATTATTTTCCCCACAGAGCAATATTGCACTCTCAGAATTTGCCCCTCACCACATTGTAATACCCATTGGACTTGCACCCCCAGGACTAGCCGTTGCACCTATAGGTAACCAGGATTCCCTCTTTTTGGTGTCTAGCAGGGCGGGTGATGCGCTGCTCGATGATGCCCACTGGGAGTTGGAACGCCAGGGATTTGGCAGCACCGGGGTAGGTCTGTGTGTACAGAGCTGTGCAAGATATCCTTGAAGAGGGCCCAGGTACCCTCCAGTGGCAGATATCACCTGCCTTCCCTTGAGGAGGGCCCAGGACCCCTGCAGTGGCAGATATCATCTGGCTGCCCCTGAGGAGGGCCCAGGTACCCTGCACTGTCCGTAAGATTCCAAATATCCGAGCTACATCAACATGTTAGAGGCAACAGCAGTGTGCAGTGATAAAGGGATACATTGGCGCACGTCACATGGTGTATCTCGGGATTCCTAGTGAGAGAAGTAACAGGTGTTGTTGTTTCACATACACAGACGTGGGAGATATCTCACATGACGCAGTGACAGAGGAGGAGGTGGTGTGTGATAAGCTGGCAGTACCTTCGAGTGGATAGATGCCACTGCTATCGTAGCTATCAGCACGGTTCACGTGGCATGGTCATGCGTGTGCAAACATAACCCCAAGGGGCCTTCATGTGAAAGATATGTTCAGAGAGATTTGGGAAGGAAATAAAACATTGTGATCTATTGCAGAAAAGTCATGTGAGATACAAAACAAAACAATGTCTGATGTCAGGATCCACGGATAGGTCAGTAGAAAAACGAAAACCTTTTTAGGTTATCTTTGCTTCTTGTTTATTAGAGGTTTGTACCATAGAATACCAGAACAAATAAAAAGAATGTAGCCGTGTACAAGATTTAATGCCGTGATTAAAAATACAAAGATTAATGACAGATGGACGAATCAATGGTTCAGAGACATTAGGACAAGTTGGAATAACCTTTAACGACCATGAATGTGCCTGGCACGTCACGCGGATCTGATCCCGCTATACCTGCGTGGCATACAGCGAGCGGACTGAAACCGACGGGGGTCGGGACTGAGACACTTCCAGTCATGTTTCTCGAGGCCTCCTCCCTCACATCCGGATACTGTGACAGCCCATCACAGCAACTGGATGGGTTTAGCTGTCAAAGCAAGTCCCTCCAGCCCTACTTAAAATTAAAAAAAAAAAAAATGAAACACTTTATAAAAACAAAATGGTGCCTAAAACGTTTTTACCCCCTCAAGGGGTTAAATGTGCAACATCAGTAATCGAGCAAATGATACAAAAGTGAGATATACGTGAATTCCAACATGTGATATTTAGAGTGCCTGATAAGACGCGATATCAGATTTTGAAAGTGAAGGAATTTGTTTGAACTTTATGCTTCTTTAATTATATAGATTATATAAATATTTCTATATTACATATATAAAAAAAACTCAAAAGTTGCAGGCATGGATGGTTTATTTAGAAATGTTTTAATGTACGAATACTAATCTGTATAGCGCTATCAGGGGGCGGACATGTTGGTTAGAATGTTGGGGTTGACATCTGACCCAAGATTCTAAACAACATGTCCGCCCCCTGATAGCGCAAAGAGAGCTCGATAAAGTACATTTGTATTATTTTATCAAAGAATTTCAATTTACAGGATGCTACACCGGGTACAGTTTTTAATTAAACAAAACTTCATTTTGTGCCGACAGTTGTCCTTTAACATTTCATTATTTATGGTACTGCTTGATTAATCACCTCCAATAAACATCTGTAGCCTGTAAGAAGTACCGCCAGGTAGGAAATCTATAAACGAGCTAAACACGCAGATTATGTTCACACATCCTACACAAAGCATGGAGAACCTCCGCCGCGATCACCTCCCACAGACAGATGCCTCCGTAACCTTTATCTGCAGTTAGCTTTTTTTTAAAAAATAACCCGCCGAGTCTATTTCACAATACAAGTGTGGGCTAAAGTAACTAAAAATAATTCTGGGCTTGTGGGTGGTCAACAATAAAAAAAACGTTCCATCTTTATATAAAAAAAAACAACCAATGTGTGCCAAAATGGCGTGCTGCGTCAGTCTTGGACCGGCTACGTCGTAGGTCCAATGAGCCACTTGGGGAAGAAAGTAGCGAACAAAGGCGTATGCACTCCCAATGCGGTGAAAAATAGATGAATATTTATTAGAAGGATCCGATTAAAACTCCATATAAAATTTACAAAAACAGAGATAAGACATGGGGTACAGCAATTTGCCTTACGCGTTTCGCGTGAACACACGCTTATTCATAGGCTTGAATGAGCCACTTGGGTTTATTTAATTTGACTATAACAATAGTCCCGCCTATCTCCTCCTTATTGGAATGTCACGGAATTTAGAAGCCCCGGTGAAATTATTTTCCATGTAAAACTACAATAAGCTAGTTGGAACTGCCCATTTACTCACCGCGATGGTTCCTTTCTTAGCGCTCAGCTAGATTTCAATAATGTTATGTAGATCGGTGGGATGATATTGGTAAGGCAAGCTTCGGCACGGCAGATGTTGTGGACTACATTTCCCCCTGATGCTTTGCCAGCATTACGGATGTAAGAGCATTATGGGAGATGTAGTCCGCAACTCCTGGCTTGCCAAAGGTTGCCTACCACTAATCTAGTGAATGCACAATTTAAAAAAAATAAAAAAAAAAAATTAAATAATATACACCTGAAATAAAAATATAGACCAAAATGTTATCTTGTTGAGGTGGAAGGTTTAATAACTCCATCTTACACATCAAATACATATCGTGTAACCCAGTGTTACGTTGTATCATGATTTATTTGGAAAGGGAAAATAAAAAAAAACACATCACTGATTACCCAAATACGTAGATTAACCGTGTATAAAAATACAGAGCATCGCTACCTTTCCGAAGTCACGTCTGGTTACGTAACCAAGATTTTAGGATTGAAAAGTACCCAAATCAGCCAACGGCAAATTTCTTTTTAATAAATATAATACAAGTGAGATAAGTGAGCGGAATGAACTTCCTTGACCATTCGTGGAAGGGTTAGGAGTCACAGAGGTAGGACACAAGGTCTCGTTATATTCCATCGCTCGCACTTTTCATACCTTCTCGGCTTCTGTTGTTGATGTAACACTACCTTCTTGGAGCCAGGTACTTGTTTATCGAGACGTCCTGTAGGGCAGTTGAACTCGCCATCCCAGGCAGAGCCGTTTTCACGGTTCCGACGTTACTTCATTTGCTTGGTCACTTCCCTCCTGATGAAGGGGTGAAGCCTAGAAGCTGCTCTATGGGCGTGTATCTCCACTCGTCGGCTTCCAGCTCTTCTACGAGGCCGGCCAGTTTCTCCATTCGAGTCACTTGTTGATCTGAAAAGATTAGACCTAAACAAATGTTACTGCAATTATAACAGGCTCCTATAGCTTCCCAAGGTCGTTTGGATTAGAAGACCAATTTGGGATCCAGGCAAAGGGTACTTCCACAGAGGGTGTGGAAGTTAGGAGCAAGAGTCCTTGCTCCAAACGTTTCCAATTGTTCTACATAATACTCTAGGAAGTACCATTTCCCTGGCTCCTAAAATAACTAGGATGGCTCCTGATTTGCTCTGTCTAACTCCTCAAAGCTATAAATACTGGACAAACCTAGCTAATGAAACAATATAATAAACCTTTATCATTAAAATAATACATTTATATAAACAATATATGTTATATTTTCTCGCATATAAGGCAACTCAATAATAATAAAAGACCTAAATAACCGGGTGTTTTGCGAGTAAATATTTCAAGTTTTTCTGCCCTCCTTTCAACCTCCATTAAATGAAGAGCAGAGAGAGTCGATAAGATGGAGTGTGGCGCAATGAAACTCATTGTAGATCCCATAGATGTAAAGGCGAAAGAAAAGAAAACAATGGATTTTTTTTGTTTTGTCACAGGTATCAAAGGGGGAACGAATTAACTACCTCTGGACCAGAAGCAAGTCTTCACCCTTCAAATTATACTTATTTTCACCCTCCCATGTGTAAGAATATGTTGTCTGAAGCCATCAAATTAAAGGACACAATAAGTTGTGTTTAACTGAAAGATTGAATCAAGTGTAGACATTTTTTAATGAAAGAATACAAAAAAAAAGCACCTTATTGAGCCCTTTTAGCTCTGTATTGCTCTATTAGGGGGCGGCCATGTTTAGAATCTTGAGACAGATGACGGAAGTTCTGACGTCAACATGTCTGCCCTGTGATAGAGCAGAGAGGGCTCAATAAGGTTCTATATATTCTTTCATTGAAACATTTTTATTGAACATGCCTAATCGTATTATAGGATTAATAGAGAGCACTCAGGTGTTATGTGGAATCAATGTGCTCTTCAAATGTTGCTTTATCCATAGAGGATGGATAATGGTCAGCAAAAAATGAAGTTCTGTTTAATTGAAACATGGCGTCAAGTGTCGTAATTTTCATTAGAAATTATTTAATGAAAGTATACGAATAAAGTACCTTATTGAGCTATCTTTGATATGTATAGCTCTATCGGGGGGCGGACATGTTTAGAATCTTGAGTCAAATGAGGTCAGATCTGAAACTCCCACTCCCTGATAGAGCGCTACAAGCAGGGCTCAATATGCTGCTTTTTATTTGTATTCGTTCATTAAAGTATTTCAAATGTCTAAAAATAGAGAATGGGAACAGACAGAACAAAAAAAAACCCACAACAGACCAAGAAAATCTTCCCCAGCAAGGTACACGCTCTTCCGATTTATCCTACTTCAAAAACGTCATTTCAGATAGAAATCTCTATTCCATTATCTACTTACCATGCTTCACCTGCTTCAGAGTAGATGCAACTTGATAGCTGAACACAGACTCACACAGGAATCTCTCCGAGCCATCTGCAAACAGACAACGTTATATTGGAAATTAAATTGGGTTTGACCAATGGGGAAATAAACACAGCAGGCTATCGCCCCCACCGCAGCCTACCGTCCCCACCGCAGCCCCCAAAGGGCCTAAACATTGATTATACAGGATAACAATGTATACATCTGTTGCGCTAGCAAATGCATACATTTGTCAGTGGTGACTGAGGTTTGACATCACCTATACTATGACCTAATACTAATTATAACCACTAACACTAAATCCTGCGGTGAAGCCACCACAGAGAACAGTCCCATTCTGGTCGCAGACAGTTTTCCAGTATAATGTAACGTTCCTTGGAGCAGTTTGCTCATCCAAAGCAGTATATTCCCATGAGCAGACGTTCAAGCTGATTTATTGCCCAACCCCCTATCTTCCTTTAGATTGTAAGCCCACCTGGGCAGCCCCCCTACTGACCTTTTGTTTTCACTCTGATTTATAACCTGCCCTACAATTTGCATGATTTATTTAACCCCTTAACGACAGATGACGTGCCAGGCACGTCACGGCAAATCGAGGACTTGCCGACAGCTGACGTGCCTGGCACGTCATGCACTAAACTGAGTAAAGAAAGCGACCAGCGGTCGCTTTCTTTACTCTAACGGTGTTGCTACAATGCCTCTAGGTAGAGGCATTGTGCAACACCCCCCAAAAGTGCAGGGGCGCGCTACGATCACTCCACGGAGTGATCGTAGCAGCCATTTAAAAATGGCTGCGCCGGCTGCACACATGTGCTTAGAAAGCGAACGATCGTTCGCTTTCTAAGCATCTCCGGTGTTGTTAAAGTGCCTCGCCAGCGAGGCACTTAACAACACCTTCAGCTGCCCCAGAGCCGATGGTGGTCGCTCTCCTGAGCGACCCCATCGGCTCAGTAGAAGGGAACGCTGCCTATACAGGCAGCGCTTCCCTTCTAATGGCAAGAGCATCGGAAGTGAAAGTATTTCACTTCCGATGCTCTAGGGGGAGCCAATCGATGCCGGCACAACAGATCTATGTGATCTGTGTGCAGGCATGTATGATAAGTGCTCTGATGAGCACTTATCATACTGTCAAAGGCAATATTAGCAAATATTGCCTTTGACAAGTATTGATCTGCCTCCCTCACCTTACTAGTTATAGTAAGGGAGAGAGACAGATCAGATAAAGTAAAAAAATAAAATAAAATAATAAAACAAATATTTAATAAAATTTTAAACACCAAGGGCTTTTATAAAAGCCATTTAACCCCTTCCCTGCCATTGATCGCTGTGTACGCAGTGATCATACACAGCAGCACATTTTTTGCTGTCTGTGCATTTTTTAGGGGTTAATTTTTTTTACTGTAATTCATTACAGTATAAAAAAAAGCTCTTTTAAGAGAGATTAACCCCTTTCTTGCTGTAGATCACTGCCTAAGCAGAGATCTGACGCAAATGCAGCAATCTTGCTGCAGAAGCATTTTTAATTTTTTTAAAACTTTTTTATTACACCCGTCACGTGTTAATTATACCCGCTAGGGGACTGCGTTTAACGTAATTTTTTTTTTTAAATAAGAGCTATTAACCCCTTCCTTGCCGTATATCACTTCCTAAGCAGCACATATGGTCACTGCCTAAGCAGTGCATATGGTCACTGCCTAAGCAGCGCATATGGAGCAATCTAGTCGCAGAAGGATTTTTTTTTTGCTATCAGCATTTTTTTTGTCAGACTCGCTAGGGGTTAATTATACCCACTAGGGGATTACGTGTATTCCTTTTGAAGCTGTCTGAACACGTGTATAGCGATCAGTAACAGCCGATCAGTGGCAAAGGTGGTTTGGTGATTTCTCAGATGAGCATCACCATTCGTCTGGTTCGATCAATATTGGTAAATATTGTTCTGACCCATATGGATCTGCCTCCCTCTCCTCACTTGAGTTTTAGTGAGGGAAAGAGACAGATCTGTATAACATAATTTTTTAATTGTAATAAATTAAATAAAATGTTAAAAAAAATTGTGAGTCCCAAGGGCTTTTATAAAAGCCATACCCTTTGTATAGTGTAGTGTATTAACCCCTTCCCTGCCACTGATCACTGCACAGCAGAAATTTTTTTCTTGTCTGTGCATTTTTAGGGGTTAATTTTTTTGTACAGTACTACAAAGGCTCTTATAAGAGCTATTAACCCCTTCCTTGCTCTACATGTTCAAATTCCAAGTTTGAAAATCAAAAAGCGCACCTCTCAAATGTAGCCTTTCAACACCCAACAAAGCTGACAAAGCTATGCATGGGTGGTATCCCTGTGCTCGGGAGATGTTGCTGAACATATATTGTGGTATTGTTTGTCAGTGACACATACCGAAATATGTGAATTTGTGTCTAAAGTACAATGTATGTGGGAAAAAATACACAATAAAATGACTACCACAAACTTTGACAAAGGCTGGTGGTAGAATTGGTGCATGGAAAGTGTTAAAATAACACCATTTAAAATAGCCTAGGGTGTCTACTTTTACAAAATATATACTTTTTGGGGTAAAATACACTGTCCTACTTTAAAAAAAAGTCCCAAATGAAAGATGGGCTCAGGCTGGCTACACGTCAATATTCCAAGTTGAAAATGCGCACCTTCACAATGTGGCCCTTTTAGCCCCCAAACAACCCAACAAACCTATGCATGGGTGGTATCCCTGTACTCAAGAGATGTTGCTGAACACTTATTGGGGTGTTATTTGGCAGTGACACATACCAAAATCTGTAAATTCATGTCTGAAGTACAAGGTTTGTGAAAAAAAAACACAAAAAAATGACTACCACAAACTTTGACAAAGGCTGGTGGTAGAATTAGTGCATGGAAAGTGTAAAAATACCACCATTTGAGATAGCCTAGGGTGTCTACTTTTAAAAAATATATGGGTTGATGGGGTAAAATACACTGGCTGGTTTCAAATATGTCCCAAATGGGACATGGGTGCAGGCTGTCTGCATGTCAAAATTTCAAATTGGAAAACCAAAAACTTCACCTCCCAAATTTGGCCTTTTACCCCCCAAACAATCCAACAAACCTATGCATGGGGGGTATCCCTGTACTCAAGAGATGTTTCTGAACACTTATTGGGGTGTTATTTGGCAGTGACACATACCAAAATCTGTAAATTTATGTCTGAAGTACAAGGTTTGTGAAAAAAAAACACAAAAAAATTACTACCACAAACTTTGACAAAGGCTGGTGGTAGAAATAGTGCATGGAAAGTGTTAAAATACCACCATTTGAGATAGCCTAGGGTGTCTACTTTTAAAAAATATATGGGTTGATGGGGTAAAATACACTGGCTGGTTTCAAATATGTCCCAAATGGGACATGGGTGCAGGCTGTCTGCATGTAAAAATTTCAAGTTGGAAAACAAAAAACTGCACCTCACAAATTTGGCATTTTAGCCCACAAACAACCCAACAAACCTATGCATGGGTGGTATCCCTGTACTCAGGAGAAATAGTAGAATCTATTTAGCATGTTTTTTCGTTCGCTATTGTCGATGAGGAGAAGTTGTTTCAAATAAAAACAAAGAAATTTGTGTATTTTTTTTTTTTTTACCATATTTTATTATTTTTTTTTAATAATATGATAAGATATGATCAAAAATATGGCATCCATAGAAAGCCCTTTTTGTCCCGATAAAAACAATATATAATATGTGTGGGTAGAGCAAATGACGAAGAAGAAAATTACTGCTAAACACAAACAGCACAGAAATGTTAAAATAGCCATTGTCCAGAAAGGACAAAAATGTTTCAAAGGCTCTGTCCTTAAGGGGTTAATCCACTGCACAGAGCTTTAGAAATAAAACAGTAGGTGCATGAAACAAACGAAAGTGACTTGTGAAAAATGCTAAGGATTTGTTCCTGCTATCTATCCACGTGTGACCTAAATTAGCAGATTAATGATATAGGATCCAAGAGATGGATTTGAACTACAAAGGAACCGTGCTTTCTTCTACTACAGGCAATTTAATGTCCGGAACCTGTTTTATAGGAAGGTTCCCCCTTTCAAGGTACAGGTTGAACTCAGATAAGCTATCTGGCGATTGTTCTATTGTAATTATACAGTCTAGACAATTAGGAGACTGTGTTGGTGAGGGGGGGCTACTATCAGGATGCTAAAAAACAAACAAACATGATTTATTACATCATAGACCACTTGGACCATCTGCAATGCAGAGACTTAGAGAGAATGAACAATGCATATCTTACGAACCGAGTGAACACACCTTATGACATTTAAAATAACATATATGTTTAAGATCTACACATTTATACATAAAGCATAACAAAAAAAACAACAAAGTACAATATATAAAATGCTGTAAACTAATATATGCTCTGTTTTTAGAAGTCACATCTATCAATGTTATGGTAGAAAATACGATGTTAGCAGAAATGCACAAAGTGTCTTGTTTATTTGAGTCAAACCACAGGTTGTGTCTTTCAAAAGTAAAATGTAATTAGCAGATCGCCAGGGGATTTATTTGCTTTCAGTTCTGCCAGCACTGATGATGTCATTCCATATGACATCACAGTTCTGCTAACACAATGTATATAGATCATTTATATAGATCATTCTCTACATTCACAGTATAATATTGTTTAGGCGATGAAGCCCCCTTTAATAAGATGCCAAATGAACTCAGCAAAACATTGTGTCTACTGTAAATATTTACAAGGAAAGTTATATATAAAGAAATGTAACATAATAGTGTAACAAAAACACGCACGTTATTTGTTATTCAGTCTAAAAAAGGAACTACTGTACATGCTCCTACAATAGATATGTTCTCTGTGTGATGATAGCATCCTAGTTCTTTGTTTTTCCAAAGACTAGGGGATCATATCTTTTGAAGGGTAGTATCAGAAGGTATTACATTACTGAGAGGATAGTGGATGCATGGAATAGTCTTCCAGTAGAAGTGGTAGAGGTTAATACAGTGAAGGAGTTTAAGCATGCGTGCGATAGGTATAAGGCTATCCTAGATATAAGATAAGGTCAGGGACTAATGAAAGTATTACATTACTGAGAGGGTAGTGGATGCATGGAATAGTCTTCCAGTAGAAGTGGTAGAGGTTAATACAGTGAAGGAGTTTAAGCATGCGTGGGATAGGTATAAGGCTATCCTATATATAAGATAAGGTCAGGGACTAATGAAAGTATTACATTACTGAGAGGGTAGTGGATGTATTGAATAGTCTTCCAGTAGAAGTGGTAGAGGTTAATACAGTGAAGGAGTTTAAGCATGCGTGGGATAGGTATAAGGCTATCCTAGATATAAGATAAGGTCAGAGACTAATGAAAGTATTACTTTACTGAGAGGGTAGTGGATGCATGGAATAGTCTTCCAGGAGAAGTGGTAGAGGTTAATACAGTGAAGGAGTTTAAGCATGCATGGGATAGGTATAAGGCTATCCTAGATATAAGATAAGGCCAGGGACTAATGAAAGTATTACATTACTGAGAGGGTAGTGGATGTATGGAATAGTCTTCCAGTAGAAGTGGTAGAGGTTAATACAGTGAAGGAGTTTAAGCATGCATGGAATAGGCACAAGGCTATCCTAGATATAAGATAGGGAACTGGGGACTAATAAAAGTATTTAGAATATTGTGCAGACTAGATGGGCCGAATGGTTCTTATCTGCCGGTGACACATTCTATGTTACCAAGGGTGCACACGGAGAGGTGACTATCTCCATCTGTGTCAATCCTGAGGAAGGAGATGACACATACACCTGATCAGGGGAGGACTGGCAAGGGGGGCAGAGGCCCCTGAGGCTGCTCTCTAACCTGACTCAGTGGGTTGCAGTACTTTTCCCAGATAAATGCCCAGCACTTTCTATCCAGTTCTCTGTTATGTCTATTAGTCTGGAAGCATCTCTGCAGCCTGTGGTGTATTTATATTTCTCTCTGATGACAACAGGTGGGCTGGTAAAATGGCACTATGGGCCACTAAATAGTTTTTGACCCCCCCCCCCCCCCGGCAAATTGGGAAGTCGAGTGTGACTCAAACTGATAGTTCAGTAGCATTCACTCTGCATGTGCAGTAGCGCGGTCACTCAAGCTGGCAGCGCACAATGCAGTGCATGCACAACAGCCTTTCACCAGTGTCCCAGACACCCGAGACTGTGATCAGGACCGCCCTGTCCCCAAAAGGGGTCACAGTTAGGGGGTATGGAGACACATATCTTTTAATCAGACAGAAGTTGGCTTCCTGCCCATTACTAATCACCGGTTTGAATGTGCATGGGGGTGATGTATGAAGGTCAGTTGTGCTGGGGTAAAGTTCTAAAAGTGGTCCAGTCACCATTGAAACTAATGGAATGTTCCTGCTGATGACATCACATTTAGAATGTTACCCCAGATATCGCCATGGCACGTTACCCCAGATATCGCCATGGCACGTTACCCCAGATATCGCCATGGCACGTTACCCCAGATATCGCCATGGCACGTTACCCCAGATATCGCCATGGCACGTTACCCCAGATATCGCCATGGCACGTTACCCCAGATATCGCCATGGCACGTTACCCCAGATATCGCCATGGCACGTTACCCCAGATATCGCCATGGCACGTTACCCCAGATATCGCCATGGCACGTTACCCCAGATATCGCCATGGCACGTTACCCCAGATATCGCCATGGCACGTTACCCCAGATATCGCCATGGCACGTTACCCCAGATATCGCGATGGAACGTTACCCCAGATATCGCGATGGAACGTTACCCCAGATATCGCCATGGCACGTTACCCCAGATATCGCCATGGCACGTTACCCCAGATATCGCCATGGCACGTTACCCCAGATATCGCCATGGCACGTTACCCCAGATATCACACGTTACCCCAGATATCACACGTTACCCCAGATATCACACGTTACCCCAGATATCACACGTTACCCCAGATATCACACGTTACCCCAGATATCACACGTTACCCCAGATATCACACGTTACCCCAGATATCGCCATGGCACGTTACCCCAGATATCGCCATGGCACGTTACCCCAGATATCGCCATGGCACGTTACCCCAGATATCGCGATGGAACGTTACCCCAGATATCGCCATGGCACGTTACCCCAGATATCGCCATGGCACGTTACCCCAGATATCGCCATGGCACGTTACCCCAGATATCGCCATGGCACGTTACCCCAGATATCGCCATGGCACGTTACCCCAGATATCGCCATGGCACGTTACCCCAGATATCGCCATGGCACGTTACCCCAGATATCACACGTTACCCCAGATATCACACGTTACCCCAGATATCACACGTTACCCCAGATATCACACGTTACCCCAGATATCACACATTACCCCAGATATCACACATTACCCCAGATATCACATGTTACCCCAGAATCACATGTTACCCCAGATATCACCATGGAACGTTACCCCAGATATCACACGTTACCCCAGATATCACACGTTACCCCAGATATCACACGTTACCCCAGATATCACACGTTACCCCAGATATCACACGTTACCCCAGATATCACACGTTACCCCAGATATCACACGTTACCCCAGATATCACACGTTACCCCAGATATCACCATGGAACGTTACCCCAGATATCACACGTTACCCCAGATATCACACGTTACCCCAGATATCACACGTTACCCCAGATATCACACGTTACCCCAGATATCACACGTTACCCCAGATATCACCATGGAACGTTACCCCAGATATCACACGTTACCCCAGATATCCCACGTTACCCCAGATATCCCACGTTACCCCAGATATCCCACGTTACCCCAGATATCCCACGTTACCCCAGATATCCCACGTTACCCCAGATATCCCACGTTACCCCAGATATCCCACGTTACCCCAGATATCCCACGTTACCCCAGATATCCCACGTTACCCCAGATATCCCACGTTACCCCAGATATCCCACGTTACCCCAGATATCCCACGTTACCCCCGATATCACACGTTACCCCCGATATCACACGTTACCCCAGATATCACACGTTACCCCAGATATCACACGTTACCCCAGATATCACACGTTACCCCAGATATCACACGTTACCCCAGATATCCCACGTTACCCCAGATATCCCACGTTACCCCAGATATCCCACGTTACCCCAGATATCCCACGTTACCCCAGATATCCCACGTTACCCCAGATATCCCACGTTACCCCAGATATCCCACGTTACCCCAGATATCACACGTTACCCCAGATATCCCACGTTACCCCAGATATCACACGTTACCCCAGATATCCCACGTTACCCCAGATATCACACGTTACCCCAGATATCACCATGGCATGTTACCCCAGATATCACACGTTACCCCAGATATCACCATGGAACGTTACCCCAGATATCACACGTTACCCCAGATATCACACGTTACCCCAGATATCACACGTTACCCCAGATATCACACGTTACCCCAGATATCACACGTTACCCCAGATATCACCATGGAACGTTACCCCAGATATCACACGTTACCCCAGATATCACACGTTACCCCAGATATCACACGTTACCCCAGATATCACACGTTACCCCAGATATCACACGTTACCCCAGATATCACACGTTACCCCAGATATCACACGTTACCCCAGATATCGCCATGGCACGTTACCCCAGATATCGCCATGGCACGTTACCCCAGATATCACACGTTACCCCAGATATCCCACGTTACCCCAGATATCCCACGTTACCCCAGATATCCCACGTTACCCCAGATATCACACGTTACCCCAGATATCCCACGTTACCCCAGATATCCCACGTTACCCCAGATATCCCACGTTACCCCAGATATCACGTTACCCCAGATATCACACGTTACCCCAGATATCACACGTTACCCCAGATATCACACGTTACCCCAGATATCACACGTTACCCCAGATATCCCACGTTACCCCAGATATCCCACGTTACCCCAGATATCACGTTACCCCAGATATCCCACGTTACCCCAGATATCACACGTTACCCCAGATATCCCACGTTACCCCAGATATCCCACGTTACCCCAGATATCCCACGTTACCCCAGATATCCCACGTTACCCCAGATATCCCACGTTACCCCAGATATCCCACGTTACCCCAGATATCCCACGTTACCCCAGATATCCCACGTTACCCCAGATATCCCACGTTACCCCAGATATCCCACGTTACCCCAGATATCCCACGTTACCCCAGATATCCCACGTTACCCCAGATATCACGTTACCCCAGATATCCCACGTTACCCCAGATATCACACGTTACCCCAGATATCACACGTTACCCCAGATATCCCACGTTACCCCAGATATCCCACGTTACCCCAGATATCCCACGTTACCCCAGATATCCCACGTTACCCCAGATATCCCACGTTACCCCAGATATCACACGTTACCCCAGATATCACACGTTACCCCAGATATCACACGTTACCCCAGATATCACACGTTACCCCAGATATCCCACGTTACCCCAGATATCCCACGTTACCCCAGATATCACACGTTACCCCAGATATCCCACGTTACCCCAGATATCCCACGTTACCCCAGATATCCCACGTTACCCCAGATATCCCACGTTACCCCAGATATCCCACGTTACCCCAGATATCCCACGTTACCCCAGAATGTCGCCCATTACCTTCCAGCATCTCCCCGGCCGCCTTGGGGCAGGTGAAGAGCGCTTTCCGCGGCGGGACCAGGTCCGATACGCCGGTCACCGAGCTGCTGCCACTCACCCCGCCTGCCGAGGAGGAGGAGGACGAGGCGGCCATGGCAGAGAGAGAGAGAGAGCAGGCTAGTGACAGGCGCCACATACAGACATTACACGGCCTGGCAACAACCCGGAAGTGGGCGCGGGGAGGGCGATGACGACATCCGGGGCAGAGGTCAGACCGGTAACAGTGAGTAGTGCAGTTGAGAGGGGATAGGGGGGCTGTGACTGGAGGTACCCCCCAATGGTAATAATAATACTAGTAATGAGGTGAGAGGGGATAGGGGGGCTGTGACTGGAGGTACCCCCCAATGGTAATAATAATACTAGTAATGAGGTGAGAGGGGATAGGGGGGCTGTGACTGGAGGTACCCCCCAATGGTAATAATAATACTAGTAATGAGGTGAGAGGGGATAGGGGGGCTGTGACTGGAGGTACCCCCCAATGGTAATAATAATACTAGTAATGAGGTGAGAGGGGATAGGGGGGCTGTGACTGGAGGTACCCCCCAATGGTAATAATAATACTAGTAATGAGGTGAGAGGGGATAGGGGGGCTGTGACTGGAGGTACCCCCCAATGGTAATAATAATACTAGTAATGAGGTGAGAGGGGATAGGGGGGCTGTGACTGGAGGTACCCCCCAATGGTAATAATAATACTAGTAATGAGGTGAGAGGGGATAGGGGGGCTGTGACTGGAGGTACCCCCCCAATGGTAATAATAATACTAGTAATGAGGTGAGAGGGGATAGGGGGGCTGTGACTGGAGGTACCCCCCAATGGTAATAATAATACCAGTAATGAGGTGAGAGGGGATAGGGGGGCTGTGACTGGAGGTACCCCCCAATGGTAATAATAATACTAGTAATGAGGTGAGAGGGGATAGGGGGGCTGTGACTGGAGGTACCCCCCAATGGTAATAATAATACCAGTAATGAGGTGAGAGGGGATAGGGGGGCTGTGACTGGAGGTACCCCCCCAATGGTAATAATAATACTAGTAATGAGGTGAGAGGGGATAGGGGGGCTGTGACTGGAGGTACCCCCCAATGGTAATAATAATACTAGTAATGAGGTGAGAGGGGATAGGGGGGCTGTGACTGGAGGTACCCCCCAATGGTAATAATAATACTAGTAATGAGGTGAGAGGGGATAGGGGGGCTGTGACTGGAGGTACCCCCCAATGGTAATAATAATACTAGTAATGAGGTGAGAGGGGATAGGGGGGCTGTGACTGGAGGTACCCCCCAATGGTAATAATAATACTAGTAATGAGGTGAGAGGGGATAGGGGGGCTGTGACTGGAGGTACCCCCCCAATGGTAATAATAATACTAGTAATGAGGTGAGAGGGGATAGGGGGGCTGTGACTGGAGGTACCCCCCAATGGTAATAATAATACTAGTAATGAGGTGAGAGGGGATAGGGGGGCTGTGACTGGAGGTACCCCCCAATGGTAATAATAATACTAGTAATGAGGTGAGAGGGGATAGGGGGGCTGTGACTGGAGGTACCCCCCAATGGTAATAATAATACTAGTAATGAGGTGAGAGGGGATAGGGGGGCTGTGACTGGAGGTACCCCCCAATGGTAATAATAATACTAGTAATGAGGTGAGAGGGGATAGGGGGGCTGTGACTGGAGGTACCCCCCAATGGTAATAATAATACTAGTAATGAGGTGAGAGGGGATAGGGGGGCTGTGACTGGAGGTACCCCCCAATGGTAATAATAATACTAGTAATGAGGTGAGAGGGGATAGGGGGGCTGTGACTGGAGGTACCCCCCAATGGTAATAATAATACTAGTAATGAGGTGAGAGGGGATAGGGGGGCTGTGACTGGAGGTACCCCCCAATGGTAATAATAATACTAGTAATGAGGTGAGAGGGGATAGGGGGGCTGTGACTGGAGGTACCCCCCAATGGTAATAATAATACTAGTAATGAGGTGAGAGGGGATAGGGGGGCTGTGACTGGAGGTACCCCCCAATGGTAATAATAATACTAGTAATGAGGTGAGAGGGGATAGGGGGGCTGTGACTGGAGGTACCCCCCAATGGTAATAATAATACTAGTAATGAGGTGAGAGGGGATAGGGGGGCTGTGACTGGAGGTACCCCCCAATGGTAATAATAATACTAGTAATGAGGTGAGAGGGGATAGGGGGGCTGTGACTGGAGGTACCTCCCAATGGTAATAATAATACTAGTAATGAGGTGAGAGGGGATAGGGGGGCTGTGACTGGAGGTACCCCCCAATGGTAATAATAATACTAGTAATGAGGTGAGAGGGGATAGGGGGGCTGTGACTGGAGGTACCCCCCAATGGTAATAATAATACTAGTAATGAGGTGAGAGGGGATAGGGGGGCTGTGACTGGAGGTACCCCCCAATGGTAATAATAATACTAGTAATGAGGTGAGAGGGGATAGGGGGGCTGTGACTGGAGGTACCCCCCAATGGTAATAATAATACTAGTAATGAGGTGAGAGGGGATAGGGGGGCTGTGACTGGAGGTACCCCCCAATGGTAATAATAATACTAGTAATGAGGTGAGAGGGGATAGGGGGGCTGTGACTGGAGGTACCCCCCAATGGTAATAATAATACTAGTAATGAGGTGAGAGGGGATAGGGGGGCTGTGACTGGAGGTACCCCCCAATGGTAATAATAATACTAGTAATGAGGTGAGAGGGGATAGGGGGGCTGTGACTGGAGGTACCCCCCAATGGTAATAATAATACTAGTAATGAGGTGAGAGGGGATAGGGGGGCTGTGACTGGAGGTACCCCCCAATGGTAATAATAATACTAGTAATGAGGTGAGAGGGGATAGGGGGGCTGTGACTGGAGGTACCCCCCAATGGTAATAATAATACTAGTAATGAGGTGAGAGGGGATAGGGGGGCTGTGACTGGAGGTACCCCCCAATGGTAATAATAGTACTAGTAATGAGGTGAGAGGGGATAGGGGGGCTGTGACTGGAGGTACCCCCCAATGGTAATAATAATACTAGTAATGAGGTGAGAGGGGATAGGGGGGCTGTGACTGGAGGTACCCCCCAATGGTAATAATAATACTAGTAATGAGGTGAGAGGGGATAGGGGGGCTGTGACTGGAGGTACCCCCCAATGGTAATAATAATACTAGTAATGAGGTGAGAGGGGATAGGGGGGCTGTGACTGGAGGTACCCCCCAATGGTAATAATAATACTAGTAATGAGGTGAGAGGGGATAGGGGGGCTGTGACTGGAGGTACCCCCCAATGGTAATAATAATACTAGTAATGAGGTGAGAGGGGATAGGGGGGCTGTGACTGGAGGTACCCCCCAATGGTAATAATAATACTAGTAATGAGGTGAGAGGGGATAGGGGGGCTGTGACTGGAGGTACCCCCCAATGGTAATAATAATACTAGTAATGAGGTGAGAGGGGGCAGGGCAATGATAGAGAGAGAGCAGGGCAATGATAGAGAGAGCAGGGCAATGATAGAGAGAGAGAGCAGGGCAATGATAGAGAGAGAGAGCAGGGCAATGATAGAGAGAGAGAGCAGGGCAATGATAGAGAGAGAGAGCAGGGCAATGATAGAGAGAGAGCAGGGCAATGATAGAGAGAGAGCAGGGCAATGATAGAGAGAGAGCAGGGCAATGATAGAGAGAGAGCAGGGCAATGATAGAGAGAGAGAGCAGGGCAATGATAGAGAGAGAGCAGGGCAATGATAGAGAGAGCAGGGCAATGATAGAGAGAGCAGGGCAATGATAGAGAGAGCAGGGCAATGATAGAGAGAGCAGGGCAATGATAGAGAGAGCAGGGCAATGATAGAGAGAGCAGGGCAATGATAGAGAGAGAACAGGGCAATGATAGAGAGAGAGCAGGGCAATGATAGAGAGAGCAGGGCAATGATAGAGCAGGGTAATGATAGAGAGAGCAGGGGAATGATAGAGCAGGGCAATGATAGAGAGAGCAGGGGAATGATAGAGAGAGAGCAGGGGAATGATAGAGAGAGCAGGGCAATGATAGAGAGAGAGCAGGGCAATGATAGAGAGAGAGCAGGGCAATGATAGAGAGAGAGCAGGGCAATGATAGAGAGAGCAGGGCAATGATAGAGAGAGCAGGGCAATGATAGAGATAGCAGGGGAATGATAGAGAGAGCAGGGCAATGATAGAGAGAGAGCAGGGCAATGATAGAGAGAGCAGGGCAATGATAGAGAGAGCAGGGCAATGATAGAGAGAGCAGGGCAATGATAGAGAGAGCAGGGCAATGATAGAGAGAGAGCAGGGCAATGATAGAGAGAGAGCAGGCCAATGATAGAGAGAGCAGGGCAATGATAGAGAGAGAGCAGGGCAATGATAGAGAGAGAGCAGGGCAATGATAGAGAGAGAGAGAGCAGGGCAATGATAGAGAGAGAGCAGGGCAATGATAGAGAGAGAGAGAGCAGGGCAATGATAGAGAGAGAGAGCAGGGCAATGATAGAGAGAGAGCAGGGCAATGATAGAGAGAGCAGGGCAATGATAGAGAGAGCAGGGCAATGATAGAGAGAGCAGGGGAATGATAGAGAGAGCAGGGGAATGATAGAGAGAGCAGGGGAATGATAGAGAGAGCAGGGGAATGATAGAGCAGGGCAATGATAGAGAGAGCAGGGGAATGATAGAGAGAGAGAGAGCAGGGCAATGATAGAGAGAGAGCAGGGCAATGATAGAGAGAGAGCAGGGCAATGATAGAGAGAGAGCAGGGCAATGATAGAGAGAGAGCAGGGCAATGATAGAGAGAGAGCAGGGCAATGATAGAGAGAGCAGGGGAATGATAGAGAGAGAGCAGGGCAATGATAGAGAGAGAGCAGGGCAATGATAGAGAGAGAGAGAGAGAGCAGGGCAATGATAGAGAGAGAGAGAGAGCAGGGCAATGATAGAGAGAGAGAGAGCAGGGCAATGATAGAGAGAGAGAGAGCAGGGCAATGATAGAGAGAGAGAGAGCAGGGCAATGATAGAGAGAGAGCAGGGCAATGATAGAGAGAGAGCAGGGCAATGATAGAGAGAGAGCAGGGCAATGATAGAGAGAGCAGGGCAATGATAGGGAGAGCAGGGGAATGATAGTGATAGAGAGAGCAGGGGAATGCAGAGTGCAGAGTTCCATTATCCCTCCCCCCAATAAAAAAAAGTTCCATGGCAATTCCTTTGGGTGCAATCTGGTTCAATGTGGGTGCTGTGGCAATCCCTGTGGGCATTTCATGATGAAATGAAGGCTCCATGTAGTAATCAGTTTCTGCATTGGCTGTGTATGTGTTGTTTATCTTGTGACAATATTAAGCTCACTGTTGACAAACAAGTTGTGATTTGCTTTGTGTAAGGTGTGAAGCATTTCTTCTCTGCTTTGTTAGCAACCTTGGCATCCTGATATGATCACATTATTTATCATTTGGTGACTTCCATCTAACTCCATATTATTGGAATGTGGGTATTGTGGCAAGTCCTATGGGTGCAGCCTGTGGGTGCTGTGGCAAGTCCTATGGGTGCAGCCTGTGGGTGCTGTGGCAAGTCCTATGGGTGCAGCCTGTGGGTGCTGTGGCAAGTCCTATGGGTGCAGCCTATGGGTGCTGTGGCAAGTCCTATGGGTGCAGCCTGTGTGTGCTGTGGCAAGTCCTATGGGTGCAGCCTGTGGGTGCTGTGGCAAGTCCTATGGGTGCAGCCTGTGGGTGCTGTGGCAAGTCCTATGGGTGCAGCCTGTGGGTGCTGTGGCAAGTCCTATGGGTGCAGCCTATGGGTGCTGTGGCAAGTCCTATGGGTGCAGCCTGTGGGTGCTGTGGCAAGTTCAGTCTGGTATAATGTGGATGCTAAAAAAAAACTGCTCACCCTTCACTGAAAGGTAATAAGGAACAAATATCCCGAAAGTACCTGGTTCTCTAATGAAATATGTGTATACACACTCCATAATGACTTCCCCTCCATCACAGGAGAACTATAACAAATCTCCAAAAAGTCCTACACAGAGAGTCCATGGTCTATAATATATACACATCCAAGGAGTTGTTCAGGGAGTTCTAGCATTAATAATCAAGTAATTATGGCGCTTTTTTGAATAATAGATACAAGCCATCACTTGAAACAGCCACGTGTAAAGACGCAATGTGGGTGGTGTGGCAGATCTCATGCGTGCATGAGGGGCAATATTTAGAAGAGGGCAGAAGAACTGGGATGAAGGGCTGCGGAGGAAGGAAAACAAAACAATAAATAAATTTTTTCAGTAACATTTTAAATAAATACGAAAGAACAGTTTACATGAAGTAAACTGTGGTTCCCAAGCGTTATTCCTGAGGGGTTGGGATGGTTCATCATGGCTGCATGAACGCAGGCGCTTCACCGTCACCTGTCGCTCGATGGCCAGTCCCAACCATTCTGACCGCGGGACAGTTCATCGTGGGATAAGTTGATTATTATTAAGGGTTAGGTATTAGGGTTTGGGGGATAGTATTAGGGTTCGGGGGGTGGTATTAGTATTAGGGTTCGGGGGGTGGTATTAGTATTAGAGTTCCGGGGTAAATTAGGGTTCGGGGGTGGTATTAGTATTTGGGTTCATTGGGTGGTATTAGTATTATGGTTTGGGGGGTTAATATTAGTGCTAGGTTTCAGGGGGTAGTATCAGTATTAGGGTTCGGGGGTGGTATTAGTATTAGGGTTCGGGGGTGGTATTAGTATTAGGGTTCGGGGGTTAGTATTAAGGTTTGGTTGTTAGTATTAAGGTTCGGGGGTTAGTATTAGTATTAGGGTTCATATTAGTATTAGGGTTCGGGGGGGTTAATATTAGTGCTAGGTTTCAGGGGGTAGTATCAGTATTTGTAGGTATTGGTATTATTAGGTGTATTAGTGTTTGGGTTGGGGGGTTACTATGGGGGTTTGTGGTAACTTTTAGGGGGGTTTAATTTATTAGGGGGTGTATGTTTGTAAGCGTTGACAGTTCAGCGCTGCACTTTCAGCGCTTACATTGCCGCGATGAAGCGGCTGCGTTGATCTTCACCGCTGACAGTTCAGCGTTCTAATTGCCGTGCTGAACTGTCCTAGAAGCTTATACCTGTACTTAACTAAAAAGATTGACAGAGTACCTAAGTAAGTTACCCATAATTCCTCAAAGTATAGTTTACTTGTAGTTATCTTCAGTCCATCTTACTTCTTGTGGTTATGCTTTCGCAGACTGTCGACCATGGATGTTTTACGTCCCACCTTAATTAACATTGGAGGCAGGATATACAGGAAGAACACGGTTCGAGAGTTGGCTTATCAGCATGAGGAAGAAGAAGAAGAATTCTATAGAGGTGACAACTCCATTGTGTGCATGTTTCCCAGTCATGTTCTGCACTTTCAACATGTGTTTCTCTTTATTTAGATTCTGGGCAGTGGGGGGAAATTTGGCCAACAGTGATATTGTCTGTCTTCTTCTTGATGTGGGGTTGGTCATTTGTACTGAAATTAGTTTCTCCTTTGGTGTCCATCATTTTGTAATAATCATCTTCAAAGTTCAAGTTAAATGTAAAGAAAACAAATGAAGAACCTTATTGAGTCCTCTTTGCTCCATTTAGCTTTCTCGGGGAGCAGACATGTTGTTTAGAATCTTGGGTCAGATGGCGAAAGTTCTGACCCATGTGACCCAAGATTCTAAACAACATGTCCGCCCCCCGATGGAGCTTCATACATCAAAGGTAAGGTACGTCATTTGGTATCTGTGTCTTTTATACAGAGACCCTTGTTTTTCATGTAGTCACTAGAACGGACCAAGATTCAGTTCCCTCTATGGACTAAATATAAAAACAAGGTTCTTTCATCGCGGTGGCAGTGAGGGACTGACGCCGACTGGCAGTGGACAAAAGAGACTGTTAAGGGCCCTGGTGCAGAAACCACTTCTGTGACGAATCTCTTGGACAATATGGCTAACCGTGATTGTGATACTGGGTTTAAACTTTTGTTTATACACACTTCTATGTCTTTGATGTCTAGAGATCTTTTTTTTTGTCAATCTGTGTGTTGGCTTCATCCTTCAGAGCCTGTGCAATGTCTCGACGAGCCTTGCGATGACATCACTGTGGAGGAGACAGAGAAAGGATTCCAATGTTCGATAGACCTCCCAAGTCAACTATTCAAGTACGTTTTTACTCCAGTTCATGTATTCTTCTTTGTTGTTCTCGGTTTCTTTTAATTAATTCACATAGAATCATTAACCAGTTAGATGAATTAAGTCATTTCCACCAAAACTCAAATGTTGATATTATAGGGGGTGATTGTGAATGTCTGGGAGACCCCAATACAGGGAAACATTTTTTTGCACCCTTTATGTTTTCTAAGACATTTTGATGTCTGTTCATTTTTCTGTTCTGCTACTTACTCTTTCTTCGCTTCCAGTCTATATATTTTATTCCGCCCATCCCTTTTTTTTTTTTTCACCTGCCCCAACTTTTTTCATTCTACACACATATAATGAACATACAACATGTATTCTCTGAAGAAAGGGTTTAAAAAAAAAACCAAAACAGTGTCCCTTCCCTTGCTATGAGCTCTGCTCTGCCACTGAGATGAGGCTAGTGCACGGTCGGTCAGATCGGGGGCTCTCCTATGTGTCTGATTTTTCAGGTGCAGGGGCCGATCACTGATAGTGCAGAGAGGGATCTTTGGGGTTAGCAGAATGAAGGTCTCTTGTAAAACCAAGGGTCTCATTGTACTAGCAGAGAGAGACAGTCGCCGGCCTGACGCACGCTTAATTAATTGCTACATTAGACGCAAAAGTGAAAAAAAAGGTATATCCTAAAGGTTGTCCTTTAATATTTTATAATATTCCAATCTCCCACTTCTCCGTGGTGTTTATCACTTATCTTTCCTGGTGGTAAGATACATGGTTAGAGCTGTTCACTGATAGACTATTGACGAGATCGGAGATCTGTGCCTCCATCATCCCAGACCTTTATTCCGTGGCTCCGTAGCACTGTGGAATACTGAACACATTCAGGCCAATTACAGGGGTTAACTTAATCCCCTCTCTCTGACTCCTATTTTGTGTATTCTCGGCTAAGGTACATTATTGGGAAGAAAGGAGAGACCAAGAGGAACCTGGAATCAGACACGCGGACGTCTATCGGCATACCCCGGCCTGGCATGGAAGGAAGCATCGGTGAGCATGGCATTTACTTTTTATTTCCTCCCTGTGGCAACTATTCACTAAAATGTGAACTGTGATGAATGAAAAAGTGCAGAAACCTGACCTTAAAGGGACAGTCTAGCCCCCCAAACTCACGTTGGTGCAAGATGAAGATCACTGCTTGTATAATGCACAGGCTTTTATCCCTGTGTGATTTGATGCAGGCATTCTGTATAAATCACATGTTTAATATTTGACTCAAGCCCTCCCCCAGTGATTACTCTGCATGTTTACTGCAGGTGCGGCAGCACTGATTATATAGACACTGAGGAAAAAAAGTTTTGTTTCATAACTTCCTGTGCTGCTCAAATTTAATCTATTGTGTGGCCTCTGAGTGACCTTGCACTTGTACACAGTAGGATCTCTTAGCAGTGCAACACATTGTCTGATGACATCACTAGAGAGACAGGATATTCCATTCATTTGAATGGCATTATTCTCATTGGTTCCTGCAGCAAAAAAAAAAGGAAATGACTTTTACTCAGCTAGTGTGGGCAGTCTTTGTTTCTTGCAAATGGCTGTAATTTCACAATTTCTTCTAGCTGTAAGTATGTTATATTTTAAGCCATGCAAACTGTAAGACGTGCATTTTAAAGTACTCTGAAAGCACATTAATATGCATTAATATTAGGAAGGTTCATTTTGGGCACCAGGCAGTCCCTTTCATAATTACATTGCCAAACGTCTCCAGCGTGCTTATCTTTAGATCAGATCCGTCCAAATTGTGCAGTTCAGTTTTTCAGTTGAGCGTTTAGTGAACACACAAAGACCTTTTGTTTAAACAGGGCTTCTCCCCCCACCCCCTAAATCTGCAGGCCCACCTTCAGGCACTGAATAAATATGTATATTACCGTATTTGCTCGATTATAAGATGAGGTTTTTTTCAGAATTTATTTTCTGAAAATTGCCCCTCGTCTTATAATCGAGGTCGTTTTATAATCTGACCTCAAATTGAGGTCAGATTATAAGACATGGATCCAGGTCCCCAGCAGAGCTGCAGGGGACCTGGATCCCCCTCTCTGACAGCAGGGGATGTCTGCGCAACGAGCGCAGATCTCCCCTGCTGCCGCCCGGCACAACCGCCGGGGCTTCTATGAAGAAGCCGGGTACTTCCGCTTTCGTCACAGAAGTCCCGGCGGTCGTGCCGGGCGGCAGCAGGGGAGGTCTGCGCTCATCGCGCAGACATCCTCCGCTGACCCACTAGCCACCAGGGAGAATCGGGCAGCTGGGGGATGTCTGCACGATACGTGCAGACATCCTCCATCCTGCCTGACACCTCCGTCTGTTATGACATCCCCCGGCTGCCCCCACTAGCCACCAGGGATCTATTTACATGTTAGTGGGAGGGAGGGGGCAGGGAGACAGGGGGAGGGATGGGGGGCAGAGAGACAGGGGGAGGGATGGGGGGCAGAACTACAAGAGGAGAGAGGGGGGAAGAGACAGAGCAACAAGGGGGGGAGAGACAGAGGGATGGGGGGACAGAGCAACAAGGGGAGGGGGCAGAGAGAAACAAGGGGGGGAGTCAAAGGGAGGGGGAGAGAGACAAAGCTGGGGGCAAAGGAAAGAGAGAGGTAACATTGGCACATAAAAAGGAAATAAAAACAAGAAATGCATTTTTTGATATAATTTTTTATTAAAAAAGCAATTTACATGTGAATATATACAAATTGAACTTTTTTCCTATAGGGTAGTCTTATATTCAGGCTTTTAGTTTTTTTCATAAAGGAATATCCAAAGTTTGGGGGGTCGTCTTATAATCAGGGTCGTCTTATCATCGAGCAAATACGGTAATAAAGTGTAATAGATGTGTTGCTGTTTCCTGTCTCTCCAAGCCCCGCCCATCTCTCCAAGCTCCTACTTGTTGGACATCACTGAATTAAGAAGCCCCGGTGAAATTATTTTTAATGTGAAACTACAGGAGATCTGGAGAAAGTGTTAAAGTAACATACAGAAAGGAATCCAGGTGGAATGGGCTCTTTTTAATACCTTCTTGGTCATTTTCTCCTCTTCTATGTTGAATCATTTAATGATGTTTGAGGTTCTCCACATCATTAAAGCAGACGTTTCCCAATTAGAAAGCAAGGACTGTTGTCGTATTGCGTTTGGATGTATAGTACTTTCAATTAAACTGACCTGGAAGAGTAAGTGTAGATGGTTTACATAAAAATGCTTTAATAAAAGAATGTAAGGAGTGACCTTATTGAGCCGTCTTTGCTCCAAATATCTCTATCAGGGGGCAGACATGTTGTTTAGAATCTTTGCTCCAAATATCTCTATCAGGGGGCAGACATGTTGTTTAGAATCTTTGCTCTGTATAGCTCTATCAGGGGGCAGACATGTTGGTTAGAATCTTTGCTCCAAATATCTCTATCAGGGGGCAGACATGTTGTTTAGAATCTTTGCTCTGTATAGCTCTATCAGGGGCGGACATGTTGTTTAGAATCTTTGCTCTGTATAGCTCTATCAGGGGCGGACATGTTGTTTAGAATCTTTGCTCTGTATAGCTCTATCAGGGGCGGACATGTTGTTTAGAATCTTTGCTCTGTATAGCTCTATCAGGGGGCGGACATGTTGGTTAGAATCTTTGCTCTGTATAGCTCTATCAGGGGCGGACATGTTGTTTAGAATCTTTGCTCTGTATAGCTTTATCGGGGGGTGGACATGTTGTTTAGAATCTTTGCTCTGTATAGCTCTATCAGGGGCGGTCATGTTGTTAGAATCTTTGCTCTGTATAGCTCTATCAGGGGTGGACATGTTGTTTAGAATCTTTGCTCTGTATAGCTCTATCAGGGGGCAGACATGTTGTTTAGAATCTTTGCTCTGTATAGCTCTATCAGGGGACGGACATGTTGTTTATAATCTTTGCTCTGTATAGCTCTATCAGGGGGCGGAAATGTTGTTTAGAATCTTTGCTCTGTATAGCTTTATCGGGGGGTGGACATGTTGTTTAGAATCTTTGCTCTGTATAGCTCTATCAGGGGGCGGACATGTTGTTTATAATCTTTGCTCTGTATAGCTCTATCAGGGGGCAGACATGTTGTTTAGAATCTTTGCTCTGTATAGCTCTATCAGGGGGCGGACATGTTGTTTAGAATCTTTGCTCTGTATAGCTCTATCAGGGGGCAGACATGTTGTTTAGAATCTTTGCTCTGTATAGCTCTATCAGGGGGCAGACATGTTGTTTAGAATCTTTGCTCTGTATAGCTCTATCAGGGGTGGACATGTTGTTTAGAATCTTTGCTCTGTATAGCTCTATCAGGGGCGGACATGTTGTTTAGAATCTTTGCTCTGTATAGCTCTATCAGGGGCGGACATGTTGTTTAGAATCTTTGCTCTGTATAGCTCTATCAGGGGGCGGACATGTTGGTTAGAATCTTTGCTCTGTATAGCTCTATCAGGGGCGGACATGTTGTTTAGAATCTTTGCTCTGTATAGCTCTATCAGGGGCGGACATGTTGTTTAGAATCTTTGCTCTGTATAGCTCTATCAGGGGGCGGACATGTTGGTTAGAATCTTTGCTCTGTATAGCTCTATCAGGGGCGGACATGTTGTTTAGAATCTTTGCTCTGTATAGCTCTATCAGGGGGCGGACATGTTGTTTAGAATCTTTGCTCTGTATAGCTTTATCGGGGGGTGGACATGTTGTTTAGAATCTTTGCTCTGTATAGCTCTATCAGGGGCGGTCATGTTGTTAGAATCTTTGCTCTGTATAGCTCTATCAGGGGTGGACATGTTGTTTAGAATCTTTGCTCTGTATAGCTCTATCAGGGGGCAGACATGTTGTTTAGAATCTTTGCTCTGTATAGCTCTATCAGGGGACGGACATGTTGTTTATAATCTTTGCTCTGTATAGCTCTATCAGGGGGCGGAAATGTTGTTTAGAATCTTTGCTCTGTATAGCTTTATCGGGGGGTGGACATGTTGTTTAGAATCTTTGCTCTGTATAGCTCTATCAGGGGGCGGACATGTTGTTTATAATCTTTGCTCTGTATAGCTCTATCAGGGGGCAGACATGTTGTTTAGAATCTTTGCTCTGTATAGCTCTATCAGGGGGCGGACATGTTGTTTAGAATCTTTGCTCTGTATAGCTCTATCAGGGGGCAGACATGTTGTTTAGAATCTTTGCTCTGTATAGCTCTATCAGGGGGCAGACATGTTGTTTAGAATCTTTGCTCTGTATAGCTCTATCAGGGGACGGACATGTTGTTTATAATCTTTGCTCTGTATAGCTCTATCAGGGGGCGGACATGTTGTTTAGAATCTTTGCTCTGTATAGCTTTATCGGGGGGTGGACATGTTGTTTAGAATCTTTGCTCTGTATAGCTCTATCAGGGGGCGGACATGTTGTTTATAATCTTTGCTCTGTATAGCTCTATCAGGAGGCGGACATGTTGTTTAGAATCTTTGCTCTGTATAGCTCTATCAGGGGCGGACATGTTGTTTAGAATCTTTGCTCTGTATAGCTCTATCAGGGGCGGACATGTTGTTTAGAATCTTTGCTCTGTATAGCTCTATCAGGGGGCAGACATGTTGTTTAGAATCTTTGCTCTGTATAGCTCTATCAGGGGGCAGACATGTTGTTTAGAATCTTTGCTCTGTATAGCTCTATCAGGGGCGGACATGTTGTTTAGAATCTTTGCTCTGTATAGCTCTATCAGGGGCGGACATGTTGTTTAGAATCTTTGCTCTGTATAGCTCTATCAGGGGGCAGACATGTTGTTTAGAATCTTTGCTCTGTATAGCTCTATCAGGGGGCAGACATGTTGTTTAGAATCTTTGCTCTGTATAGCTCTATCAGGGGGCAGACATGTTGTTTAGAATCTTTGCTCTGTATAGCTCTATCAGGGGGCAGACATGTTGTTTAGAATCTTTGCTCTGTATAGCTCTCTCAGGGGGCAGACATGTTGTTTAGAATCTTTGCTCTGTATAGCTCTATCAGGGGGTGGACATGTTGTTTAGAATCTTTGCTCTGTATAGCTCTCTCAGGGGGCGGACATGTTGTTTAGAATCTTTGCTCTGTATAGCTCTATCAGGGGGCAGACATGTTGTTTAGAATCTTTGCTCTGTATAGCTCTCTCAGGGGGCAGACATGTTGTTTAGAATCTTTGCTCTGTATTGCTCTATCAGGGGTGGACATGTTGTTTAGAATCTTTGCTCTGTATAGCTCTATCAGGGGGCAGACATGTTGTTTAGAATCTTTGCTCTGTATAGCTCTCTCAGGGGGCAGACATGTTGTTTAGAATCTTTGCTCTGTATAGCTCTATCAGGGGGTGGACATGTTGTTTAGAATCTTTGCTCTGTATAGCTCTCTCAGGGGGCGGACATGTTGTTTAGAATCTTTGCTCTGTATAGCTCTATCAGGGGGCAGACATGTTGTTTAGAATCTTTGCTCTGTATAGCTCTATCAGGGGGTGGACATGTTGTTTAGAATCTTTGCTCTGTATAGCTCTATCAGGGGCGGACATGTTGTTTAGAATCTTTGCTCTGTATAGCTCTATCAGGGGTGGACATGTTGTTTAGAATCTTTGCTCTGTATAGCTCTATCAGGGGGCAGACATGTTGTTTAGAATCTTTGCTCTGTATAGCTCTATCAGGGGGCAGACATGTTGTTTAGAATCTTTGCTCTGTATAGCTCTATCAGGGGACGGACATGTTGTTTATAATCTTTGCTCTGTATAGCTCTATCAGGGGGCGGACATGTTGTTTAGAATCTTTGCTCTGTATAGCTTTATCGGGGGGTGGACATGTTGTTTAGAATCTTTGCTCTGTATAGCTCTATCAGGGGGCGGACATGTTGTTTATAATCTTTGCTCTGTATAGCTCTATCAGGAGGCGGACATGTTGTTTAGAATCTTTGCTCTGTATAGCTCTATCAGGGGCGGACATGTTGTTTAGAATCTTTGCTCTGTATAGCTCTATCAGGGGCGGACATGTTGTTTAGAATCTTTGCTCTGTATAGCTCTATCAGGGGGCAGACATGTTGTTTAGAATCTTTGCTCTGTATAGCTCTATCAGGGGGCAGACATGTTGTTTAGAATCTTTGCTCTGTATAGCTCTATCAGGGGGCAGACATGTTGTTTAGAATCTTTGCTCTGTATAGCTCTATCAGGGGGCAGACATGTTGTTTAGAATCTTTGCTCTGTATAGCTCTCTCAGGGGGCAGACATGTTGTTTAGAATCTTTGCTCTGTATAGCTCTATCAGGGGGTGGACATGTTGTTTAGAATCTTTGCTCTGTATAGCTCTCTCAGGGGGCAGACATGTTGTTTAGAATCTTTGCTCTGTATAGCTCTATCAGGGGGCAGACATGTTGTTTAGAATCTTTGCTCTGTATAGCTCTCTCAGGGGGCAGACATGTTGTTTAGAATCTTTGCTCTGTATAGCTCTATCAGGGGGTGGACATGTTGTTTAGAATCTTTGCTCTGTATAGCTCTATCAGGGGCGGACATGTTGTTTAGAATCTTTGCTCTGTATAGCTCTATCAGGGGTGGACATGTTGTTTAGAATCTTTGCTCTGTATAGCTCTATCAGGGGGCAGACATGTTGTTTAGAATCTTTGCTCTGTATAGCTCTATCAGGGGACGGACATGTTGTTTATAATCTTTGCTCTGTATAGCTCTATCAGGGGGCGGACATGTTGTTTAGAATCTTTGCTCTGTATAGCTTTATCGGGGGGTGGACATGTTGTTTAGAATCTTTGCTCTGTATAGCTCTATCAGGGGGCGGACATGTTGTTTATAATCTTTGCTCTGTATAGCTCTATCAGGAGGCGGACATGTTGTTTAGAATCTTTGCTCTGTATAGCTCTATCAGGGGCGGACATGTTGTTTAGAATCTTTGCTCTGTATAGCTCTATCAGGGGCGGACATGTTGTTTAGAATCTTTGCTCTGTATAGCTCTATCAGGGGCGGACATGTTGTTTAGAATCTTTGCTCTGTATAGCTCTATCAGGGGCGGACATGTTGTTTAGAATCTTTGCTCTGTATAGCTCTATCAGGGGGCAGACATGTTGTTTAGAATCTTTGCTCTGTATAGCTCTGTATAGCTCTATCAGGGGCGGACATGTTGTTTAGAATCTTTGCTCTGTATAGCTCTATCAGGGGCGGACATGTTGTTTAGAATCTTTGCTCTGTATAGCTCTATCAGGGGCGGACATGTTGTTTAGAATATTGGGTCAGATGAAGGCAAATATTCTAAACAACGCCAAGGTTACAAAATGGCAGAAGAACAAACTGCAGCCAGACATTATAGGAAACAAAGTGCAACTGAATTTAATTGTAGTTTGTGAAACAAATGGAGACCAGGCACAGTTTGGTCTGGGCTTCTACTCCCCTAACGCTTCATAGTGAACCATATTACCCAATCTCAGTCCGAGCAATACAGCAGAAAACACCAAATGTTCATTTTATATGTGGATTGCCCTGGTCACCCCCATATTGATGGGGGGCACTTCCATGTGCAGGGCTCATGCTTTCAGTGCCTGAAGAAATTGGGATTTTCATTTTAGTTTTGTGTGGGATTAAAGTCGGATTTGATCATTTCATTGTCGTTTCTCGGTTTTTACCATTAGGTGGCGCAATTGTACAAGACAAGCTTTAAAGAGCCGCTATTTTCTTTTTCCGCTCGATTGTCTAATTTAGAAACACAGGTGAAATAAACGAATGACCCTCGTATGAGGATCCAATAGCCGGCAGCCATGATGAAGCATCAGCCATGCTGCTGTCGCCGACAAAATCTCACTGCTCGTGCAGTGAGACCCTTCCGTTTACAAACTGATCGAGCGAAGGGAAGCTTTGAAAACCAGGGTCTCTCCCCTGGACCCCCGATCAGACCCCCATTTCTGACTGGCTGTGCGTGCGCGGACACTTTTAGCGAACCCCTGTAAAGAAACACGTCGGGTTAACTCAGAATCAGGAAAACTAACATTTTAACCCTCGCCTCCAATAAGAACGTTTTTTGTTTTCCTTTAAAACACAGCATATTCTCCAGGGGGTCCCTATAATAAAGTGGAATATCGGGGCAAAAATCTGATCATTCTTAACTTAAGTTGCATATGTCTACCCAGAATCCCTTGCAGTGGGGGTAGCACAATGGGAAAAGCCTGCATTTTGTAATCTGTAATTACTACTCCTCTTCCCAGGCTCTCGTGTCTTAGCACCACTTTGACCGTCATGTATTGGTGTAGAATTTAAAGAGAGACTATCCCCCCATTCTTTCTTAAATGGGGCAGAAGACTGCTTTTGCAGTCACTAAAAATGTGGTTTGCCGATTGAGTACCATTCAAAAGATACTTGTGGTATTCCATGCCAAGATACATCGCTCCGTGGCGTTGGAAAGCGAGACTGGCCAATGACCGCCTCTCTCCCTCATTGGTCGTTTCACCTGTCTATCACCTGACACACAATAGCGGGGGAAGGAGATGGTCAGTGGCCCAGAACGTGGTTTAGAAGCCTATTTAATCAGACTTTTGATTCAGAGCTTATTTTAAAATATTTTTGGGGGACTCTGTAGGTAGAACCGGCCCTTTAACATTATTTATATATATTTATATATTTACTTTTTTTTTTTTGTGCCCAAATTTTTAGTTTGTTTGAAAAACATTTCAGTTTGGTGGTTAATTTCCTCTTAAAAGAAAAACTCCATTAATCCACAAGCACAACTGAAAACAGTAACAAAAGATTCATTTTGCTATTTATTTATTTATCTATTTATACCAATTACATTTAAAACCTCAGCTCAGTTAAAAAAAAAAAAAAAAAAAAAAGAAATCCCCTAAAATTGTCAGGATTTTATTTCAATTTATTTTTTTAGATTTTTTTTTTACATTTTTTTTATATCCTACAAAGAAACATTTTTTTACTGTCAGCACCGAGAGCTTAATTATCTTTCCCATCCTGCTGTCATAGAATCTCAGTTTAATTAGTCATTAATTAAATTTCATTGTAAGCTTTTCAGGCCAATTTAACGAAGCATAATAACAATAGCTGTTTTACTGCAGTGTTGCTCTTTGAAACCTTTTTTTTCCCATAACGGGAGAGCCATTGATTCGGTTATATACTGGGAGCTCCGACAGTAAAGGGTTACAGCTATACATTCTTAATGTCTACCTTTCTGTGGCCTGGCTTTTTGAAGATGGGCTATAGTTGTAGAGATTTTAAGTGGCACTATGGATTTTTTATTTTTATTTTATATTTATTTTCCCTTCCCCAATGGACGCAAACGTTAAAAACCTGTCGCCTACTGTCCAGAGTAACCCCCGCTTTGTTTATTTAGGGATCAAAGCACCATACCGGTGTTTTTTTTTTTTCCCACCTAGACCCGAGTCAGGGACACATAGGCATATGGCATTTGCTTATCAAGCCACAAGGTGATGTCATAACCAGGGGACACCACAGACACATTTAAAGCCTATGTTTCTCTTACTTTGCATGGCAGTTCGTTGATCATTTTCCCAATCATTTTTATTCCACTCACCCTGTTAACTCATTCCTGTCTGTTTGCTTCTAATTCAGCTGATGAATCCTCGGTAATGCATTACTTCTTAAGATATGATCTCAGCTGAATACTCCGTAGCTAAAAATTCCCGACTGAGTTCCTCCAAGACCCAGCTATAGTGAAAAACAACGTGGACCCCCAACCATCTTATGCATTTTTTTAAATTAGTATACCTTACATTGCCTTACACACTACTCTTTCTATTTACCTGGCCGCTCCCTCCAATTATTTTACTTCCTATCTATTATTTTACTGCCTATCTATTATTTTACTTCCTATCTATTATTTTACTGCCTATCTATTATTTCACTTAGTATCTATTATTTCACTTCCTATCTATTATTTTCCTTCCTATCTATTATTTTACTGCCTTTCTATTATTTTACTGCCTATCTATTATTTCACTTAGTATCTATTATTTTACTTCCTATCTATTATTTTCCTTCCTATCTATTATTTTACTGCCTATCTATTATTTCACTGCCTATCTATTATTTTACTGCCTATCTATTAATTTACTGCCTATCTATTATTTTACTTCCTATCTATTATTTTCCTTCCTATCTATTATTTTACTGCCTATCTATTATTTTACTTCCTATTATTTCACTGCCTATCTATTATTTTACTTCCTATCTATTATTTTACTGCCTATCTATTATTTTTCTTCCTATCTATTATTTCACTTCCTATCTATTATTTCACTTCCTATCTATTATTTTACTTCCTATCTTATTTTACTTCCTATCTATTTTAATTTACTGCCTATCTATTATTTTACTGCCTATTTATTATTTTACTTCCAATCTATTATTTTACTTCCTATATATTATTTTACTTACTATCTATTATTTTACTTCCTATCAGGTGATGTCATAAGACATTTAATACACAGTTTTCTCCTAACTTACGCATGTGAATAGATCTTTTCCAATAATTTTTTGTTCTCTAAATTCACAGTAAAAACTATGTTTTAGTTATACAGTCCCTTTAACACAAGATTCTAAACATGTCCACCCCCTGATAGAGCTATACAGAGCAAATATTCTAAACATGTCCATCCCCTGATAGAGCTATACAGAGCAAAGATTGTAAACATGTCTGCCCCCTGATAGAGCTATACAAAGCAAAGATTCTAAACAACATGTCCGCCCCTTGATAGAACCATACAAAGCAAAGATTCTAAACATGTCCGCCCCCTGATAGAGCTTTACAGAGCAAAGATTCGAAACATGTCTGCCCCCTGATAGAGTTATACAGAGCAAAGATTCTAAACAACATGTCCGCCCCCTGATAGAGCTATACAAAGCAAAGATTCTAAACATGTCTGCCCCCTGATAGAGCTATACAAAGCAAAGATTCTAAACATGTTTTCCCCCTGATAGAGCTATACAAAGCAAAGATTCTAAACATGTCTGCCCCCTGATAGAGCTATACAGAGCAAAGATTCTAAACAACATGTCTGCTCCTGATAGAGCTATCCAGAGCAAAGATTCTAAACAACATGTCCCTCCCCTGATAGAGCTATACAGAGCAAAGATTGTAAACAACATGTCCGCCCCCTGATAGAGCTATACAGAGCAAAGATTCTACACAAAATGTCCACCTCTGATAGAGCTATACAGAGCAAAGATTCTAAACAACATGTCCGCTCCTGATTGAGCTATACAGAGCAAAGATTCTACACAAAATGTCCACCTCTGATAGAGCTACACAGAGCAAATATTTGAAACAACATGTCTGCCCCTTGATAGAGCTGTACAGAGCAAAGATTCTAAACAACATGTCTGCCCCATGATAGAGCTATACAGAGCAAAGATTCTAATCAACATGTCCGCCCCCTGATAGAGCTATACAGAGCAAAGATTCTAAACAACATGTCTGCCCCCCTGATAGAGCTATACAGAGCAAAGATTCTAAACAACATGTCTGTCCCCTGATAGAGCTATACAGAGCAAAGATTCTAAACAACATGTCCACCTCTGATAGAGCTATACAGAGCAAAGATTCTAAACAACATGTCCGCTCCTGATAGAGCTATACAGAGCAAAGATTCTACACAAAATGTCCACCTCTGATAGAGCTACACAGAGCAAATATTCGAAACAACATGTCTGCCCCTTGATAGAGCTGTACAGAGCAAAGATTCTAAACAACATGTCCGCCCCATGATAGAGCTATACAGAGTAGGGATCGACCGATTATCGGATTAACCGATATTATCGGCCGATATTCACAGTTTCCTAAACTATCGGTATCGGCATCTAACTTTACCGATAATGCCGATAATATTTGAATGAAGCAGTTTTCGCGATCAACGATCGCGAAAACCGCTTTAACAGTGCTGGTCTATTGCCTCGACATCGAGGCAATAGCCAGCACCGATATTTCTATTTTGGGACCCCCACGATCGCCCCACGGAGCGATCGTGGGGAGCCATATTGACGGAGCATGCTGCTCCGTCAATATGGCTAAGTCCTCTGCCGGTCTGAGCTTCGGAAGTGAAAGTAACTTCACTTCCGTCACTCTGAATATGCAATGGGAAATATTTAAAATAAATATTTAATTAAATAAAAACAGGTTATTTAGCTATATTAGCCTATAGGGTTAAAATTAAATATTTTTTAGCATAAGGGATAGGGTTAAAATTAAATTAAAGTTAAAAAATATTAAGGGATATAATAAGGATTAGAGTTGGGGTTAAATTTAGTGTTAGGGTTAAATTTTGGGTTCGGGTTGGGGTCAAAAGATCAATATAGGAAAAAACCAAAAAACACTATTTTTGGTTTTTGCCCCATAACTCGCAAAAAAATACCGAAAAATATGGAAACATGCATATTTTTGAACTCGGGACAACATTTAGAAACTATTTAGCCGGGGTCTTTTTTAATGATTTTATTTGTGTAAATTATATTTTAGGTCAAAGTTAGAAAAAGTGGGTTTTTTTAAATTTTTCATCATATTTTATGATTTTTTTTGTAGTAAATTATAAGATATGATGAACATAATGGTATCTAATGAAAGCCCTTCTTATGACGATAAAAACAACATATAATTTGTGTGGGTACTGTATGTGAGAAAGCAAAAAATTACAGCTAAACACAAACACCCTAGAAATGTCAAAACAGCCATTGTCACCAAGGGAAAGTCAAGGTGAAAATGTCTTGTCACTAAGGGGTTAATTAAGCTGTTTTGATGCCTTGCTTATATTTACTGTAGTGTCCCTTTGATATAATTGCCTATGTCATTGCTGCTCATTTTACTAAGATTTAATCTAAGTATGGACTATGTGCAATTGAACATTGTTGTTCTTGTTACCTTTTGACTGATATTTATTTAAAAAAAAAAAAAAGTTGTCCAATTTGTTGTATTTGACCATATCACCATTGTTTTGCTGCATTATTTATTTTTATTTAGCAATGAAAAAGATTTACAAAAAAAAGCTAAACGTTAACAATAAACATGTTCATTTAACAGCAGATTTGTGTAGAAATTGTTTTTTTTCCCAAAAAATTAAAATGCACGAAATATCGGTATAAGTTATCGGCTATCGGCCTGAAAGTTCACAGGTTATCGGTATCGGTATCGGTATCGGCTCTAAAAAATCAATATCGGTCGATCCCTAATACAGAGCAAAGATTCTAATCAACATGTCCGCCCCCTGATAGAGCTATACAGAGCAAAGATTCTAAACAACATGTCCACCTCTGATAGAGCTATACAGAGCAAAGATTCTAAACAACATGTCCGCCCCTTGATAGAGCTATACAGAGCAAAGATTCTAAACAACATGTCCACCTCTGATAGAGCTATACAGAGCAAAGATTCTAAACAACATGTCCGCCCCTTGATAGAGCTATACAGAGCAAAGATTCTAAACATGTCTGCCCCCTGATAGAGCTATACAGAGCAAAGATTCTAAACAACATGTCCACCTCTGATAGAGCTATACAGAGCAAAGATTCTAAACAACATGTCCGCCCCTTGATAGAGCTATACAGAGCAAAGATTCTAAACAACATATCTGCCCCCTGATAGAGCTATACAGAGCAAAGATTCTAAACAACATGTCCGCCCCTTGATAGAGCTATACAGAGCAAAGATTCTAAACAACATGTCTGCCCCCCTGATAGAGCAATACAGAGCAAAGATTCTAAACAACATGTCTGCCCCCCTGATAGAGCTATACAGAGCAAAGATTCTAAACAACATGTCCACCTCTGATAGAGCTATACAGAGCAAAGATTCTAAACAACATGTCCGCCCCTTGATAGAGCTATACAGAGCAAAGATTCTAAACAACATATCTGCCCCCTGATAGAGCTATACAGAGCAAAGATTCTAAACAACATGTCCGCCCCTTGATAGAGCTATACAGAGCAAAGATTCTAAACAACATGTCTGCCCCCCTGATAGAGCAATACAGAGCAAAGATTCTAAACAACATGTCTGCCCCCCTGATAGAGCAATACAGAGCAAAGAGGCCTCAGTGAGGTTCTTTATTTCTATTTCTTCTTTAAAACATTTCTAGTTGAAACAATGTAATCTTTCAGCCAAACAGAACTCAGTTGTTATCCATCATTTTCCGTTAAAGATTATTGTGCCATTGGCATAAGCCTTATATATTGCCTCTTCTAATGTTTCCTCCCACTCACACTTACCCCATGGCGTGCGTTGTTTTTACATTTTCATTGCAGGGAAAATAGTTTTGCACAATCTTTTATTCATTAAGCCATGCTGACACAATCTGCAGCACAGCATTTTCTATAATAACAATTCTTTGTACTGTAATCACATGGTGCATCTGGGCTGCGAAATGTCACACTGACTGCAGAAGGAACGGTAGCGGTATGGGCCAAATAACCTAAATCAGTGATTCTTAAACCTGTCCTCCAGGACCCCCCAATGCTCCAGGATCGAGGGATTACCCAGGTGGGTTTAAATAAGAATATGTAGAACATGTGGTGTGGTTCCCTAAGCGTTAGGTAACCATACCAGGTGTTACAAATATTCTTATTTAAACCCAACTGGGTAATCCCTCGATCCTGGACCGTTGGGGGGTCCTAGAATAGGTTTAAGAAGCACTGACCAAAATTACTTGCTAAGTGTCTCATGATGCATCTCGATCAGTGGCGGAACAAGATCCTAAAGGGTCCTGGTGCAGATACAAACCCTGTCCGTCCCGCCACGCCAGTAAGGCTAACTGCGGATGTGATAGTGTCTGTCATGGACTCCCTTAAAGGGACAGGTCTGGGTGAATTTCACCTGATGTGCCTCGTGGGAAGAGTGAGAGACAGCGCGGCCACCGCTATTCTCTGCGTCATTAGTTTGCGTCTGATGCGCGGCGCACAGCCAACATTGAGGAAAATCGACGATCATCCCTGACCGCTGCTGGATGTGTATTCAGGATTAAACACGCGGCTTACCAGTCAGCTCTGAGAACCAGCAACCATGACATGTCAGCCTGCACCTCCCAGAAAGATATCTAAAATAATGTCTCCTTTAAGTGCCTTGCGAGTAAAAATGTAATATGGACGGTTTAGTTCCCCTTTAAGAACATTTTATTTTAGTCTTTTAATTATATCCCTTAAAGGGGCAGCTCCACCTCATTTTTACTTTAAAACAATGTACAGTTCTCCAGTAGTTTTACATTAAAAATAAATTCACCGGGGCTTCTAAATGAAGAGGCGTCCAATAAGGAGGGGCTTGGAGAGAGAGGCGGGGCCTGGAGAGAGGCAGGGCTTGGAGAGAGAGGCAGCACTGTTGCTATGGTAACATCAATAACTGTTTCACGTCAGTAATATTGATAAGAGGGACAGGATTTGTACTGTTTCATAATAAAAACTCCCCAATTTTTGTCCAGTCATTACAGGGCAGCACCGTAACGGGGTGATCTCAGCGCGGACTCGCATCGAGCTGCTGGCAGAGACGTTTCGGAAGAAGCAGCCTTTCACCCACTTCTTGTCCTTTGCGCTCAACCAGCCTGAGGTCCAGGAAAGGTTTCTACAGTTTAAAGAGGAAGTTCTGTCAAAATGCTCCAAGGTAGGAAACCAAAAACACTAAGGACAATAAAGTAATGGAACTCACTGCCAAGAGAGGTGGTGCTATCAACCACAATAGATGCATTTAAACATGGAAAAGCAGAACATACAGGGCCATTAATAATAGAATAAGCATTAATAATAGAGCTTATTGATCCAAGGAGAAATCTGATTGCCCTTTGGGGTCGAGAAGGAATTTTTCCCCCTAGGAGGCAAAATTGAAATAGCTTCCTTAGGGGTTTTTGCCTTCTTTTGGATCAAAACGCTGGAATGATGGGTAGAAGGGTTGAACTTGATGGACTTGTGTCTTTTTTCAACCTAAATTACTATGTTACTAAGTTGTGCTTCATATGCAGTATCACACCCAGGATCCTTCTCTGATGTCTTAGTTGAAGTACAAGCATACACCACCACAGAGCCGGCTTCTGACACCACAGCAAGAGAGCCAAAGTGTGCTTGTCACGTTGAACACTGGAGCCTGTACATGGATCTATGCATGGGCCTGTGCTACAGCCCTCTTAGAAACAGGACCGGGAGCTGTCCAAGAAGTGGAGGTTCCATGTAACCAGAGATATCTAGCATGTATCCTCCAGGTCAGCAGAGGCTTGTTCACCTGGAAAATACTCTCATGTGCACACAACTAATCTGTCCAACTCAACTGGTTGCTTATAGTGACATATAGATAAAGTTACATATAGTTATAGCATTATTAATTAGGTTGAAAAAAAGACCAGTAGTCCATAAAGTTCAATCCTTCCACACTTCCATATTTGTTGATCCAGATTTTGGATTAACATTACCTTATCTACTTTTACTCGTGACATTCCATATCGAGAAAAACATTCAAATGTTTGTTTTAATATATATATATTGAATCGGCCAAAATGACTTCAGCTGGCAGTCCATTCCGCAACTGAACCATCCTAACAGTAAAGGAACCTTCTCTGTGTTTGAGATGAGAGCTCCTTTCTTCCAATCTTAAGGGTTGCCTGGAAGTCACGATTTTTAAAGAGAATGTTCTTTGTATTGACCTTGAGCATACTTATAAAGACTAATCTTTTCAGGTCCCCATAAACTTTTCTTGTCTCTTGAGAAAACAATCCCAATTTGGAAAAGGCTTTCTTCATAGCTAACATTGTAATTGATTTTGTAGCCTGCCTCTGAACCCTTTCTGATTCCATCATATCCTTTTTTTTTATACTGGTGCCCAAAACTGCACTGCTTATTCACGGTGACATCTCAGTGTCTGATGTAATCTGTCATAAGTGTAAATACTGTCAGGGATTGAATCTCAAGGGAAAATAACAAAAATCTTAAAAACACTGGAATATTCAAGATCTATGAAAATAAAAACATATATACAAAATTCTGTTCTAGTATGTCAAGATGATGACGCAAACTAAGAAAATAGGTCAAATTGAACACTCAAAATCCCCCCTTGTGAGACAGGAGCAAGTAAAGCCTGTAGGGGGGAGGCTCTCTCCAGCCACTCTCGGGCCATACTGCACATTCTATTGTTTCTTCAACTGGAATACTTTGGCCAGGAGATGGAGATCTGGTTAAGCCCTTTTCCATAGGGAAGCTGAGCCTCCATTGAAAAGCACAGCACAAAAGGCTTAGGAGATTTATTAAGAGAGAACTTATTATAGGGGTGACAATTGTTCTAAATGCTGATGAGCACCCCCACAACGAATCCCTTACATTTTCCAGAAGTACATTTTGTGTTGGGGAGCTGGTGGCGAGAGTGCATGTGCACTGTCAAATTAAATTATGTTTAATGGTTTAAGAAATAATACAAATAAAGCATCTTGTTGAACAATCTTTGCTCTGAATAGCTCAGTCGGGGGGCAGACATGTTGGGTCAGAAGAAGGAAGATCTGACCCAGGATTCTAAACATGTCCACCCCCTATTAGAGCTTTATGGAGCAAGGAGGGCTCAATATGGGGCTTTATTTGTATTCTTTAATTAAAGCATTTCTATTTAATGTCTATTTAATGTCTACACTTGACACAATCATTCAGTTGAATAGAACTTACATTTTTGACAACAGTTGTCCTTTACTTAACTGTCATGAGCATAAAAGATCTCCAACTGGATTCTTACATATTCTTTGGGAAAATTGGAGAATTTCGATATTCACCACATTAGCTAGCTTCCCCCCCTTCCTCACAGACATTTCTTTACATTCCCAGACTGAGATATTTGAAATATGCAATGTTTTATTCAATTGTCTGTAAGCCGTGTCCCCTTTCAGCAAAAAATAAGTGCTGTATAATTGAAATATTTCACCCAATGTAGGCAATGAAAGAATACAGATAAAGTACCTTTCTGAGCCCATTTTGCTCTGTGTAGCTCTATTGGGGGCGGACATGTTGTTTAGAATCTTGGATCAGATGAACTGAGATCTCACCCAAGATGTCTGCCCTGATAGAGCTATAGAGGAGAGAGCCCACGAAGGAACATGTAATTTGCATATCATGCCAAAAGGTGATGTCATGGACAGGAGACCCCACTCTTGCTTGCTTGCCATTCTGCTAGCACAATGGGGTTATGTATAAAGACGTGTCCATCAGAAATGTTGTGCAATTGCTCTATAATTCTTGTCTAATTATATTTATAAAATTATTTCGGCCAGACAAAATGCCACAGTGCGGCAGCTGCGGAAAAATAATAATAAAAAAAAAAAAACTAATTATTGTTTAAGAATTGTGTTGCAGACTATGTATAAATTTACACCTGTTACTGGACTGCAATCCAAATCTAGCTTTTTCTGCACTGAACAAAAGTCACATATTGAGAATAGAAAGTGGCATGTTGAGAATAGAAAGTGGCATGTTGAGAATAGAAAGTCATATATTGAGAATAGAAAGTCATATATTGAGAATAGAAAGTGGCATGTTGAGAATAGAAAGTCATATATTGAGAATAGAAAGTCATATATTGAGAATAGAAAGGGGCATGTTGAGAATAGAAAGGGGCATGTTGAGAATAGAAAGTCACATATTGAGAATAGAAAGTCACATATTGAGAATAGAATGTGGTATGTTGATGATAGAAAGTGGCATATTGAGAATAGAAAGTCACATATTGAGAATAGAAAGTCACATATTGAGAATAGAAAGTGGCATATTGAGAATAGAAAGTCACATATTGAGAATAGAAAGTTACATATTGAGAATAGAAAGTGGCATATTGAGAATAGAAAGTGGCATGTTGAGAATAGAAAGTGGCATATTGAGAATAGAAAGTGGCATATTGAGAATAGAAAGTGGCATGATGAGAATAGAAAGTGGCATGTTGAGAATAGAAAGTGGCATGTTGAGGATAGAAAGTCACATATTGAGAATAGAAAGTCACAAATTGAGAATAGAAAGTGGCATGTTGAGAATAGAAAGTGGCATGTTGAGGATAGAAAGTCACATATTGAGAATAGAAAGTCACATATTGAGAATAGAAAGTGGCATGTTGAGAATAGAAAGTGGCATGTTGAGGATAGAAAGTCACATATGGAGAATAGAAAGTGGCATGTTGAGAATAGAAAGTGGCATGTTGAGGATAGAAAGTCACATATTGAGAATAGAAAGTGGCATATTGAGGATAGAAAGTGGAATGTTGAGGATAGAAAGTCACATATTGAGGATAGAAAGTGGCATGTTGAGAATAGAATGTGGTATGTTGAGAATAGAAAGTGGCATGTTGAGAATAGAAAGTGGCATGTTGAGAATAGAAAGTGGCATGTTGAGAATAGAAAGTGGCATGTTGAGAATAGAAAGTGGCATGTTGGGGATAGAAAGTCTCAGTTGTGCCCCTTTTTACACAGACCACACAGGCACAAGAGAAAAAACCTGACTGAAGGAATCCGGATTAGACATAAAACAGCTCCATTAATTATACATAACCCCCAATGTATAGATCTTTATTATCTGTATTCACAGGATAAGCAATGTGAGGTTTTTTTAATCGCGTCTTCACAAATCCCTCAAAATAAAAACTCATAGAAAACCTGACATTTGGAAGTTCTGCACAACACACCCGTCACAATCCTGTCAGGGCTGAACGCTACGAGAACACTGCTTATCTACAGGGACACCGGCTACCGAAATTCAGCTTTTACTGTGAACGTGTAAAAAAAATGCAGACAAATTCAGAAATCTAAGCAAAGAATGTTTTAAATGTGTTCCTGGGGCTCCGTCTTATGACATCACCTTGTATAGCAATGGGCAATGTATAGGTTTACAGACCCCCTTTCTCCTATCTTGCCTTGAGCACAGTAATTCGGCCCTGTGCTGCTCATCTAAGGAGAAATAGCCCTGTTCATAAATATGTTCAGAGGCAAATCCCAACGTAATTGTCCCCCTTTAGCCTGCTACTGTAAAACCTAATGCATTATTTAGGTTCCGGATCATGCCTTTAATTCCTGCATTACAATATCTAGCAGTAAAAGAGTGTGCTCAGGGCCTCTCTTCGTTGTGTTTGTTCTGTACAGTTGTCCCTTGGCAACTGTTGTAGATTTAATATTCTGCCAGCTAATCATTCTCTGTGTTGGGAACAGCTAGGAAAACGCTGAAGGTACACAGCAAGCATACTACTGTAAGCCCAGGATCAGCATCCCCCAGCAGAGAGGTTAGAGGGCACACTTCCCACGTTTTAAAAGACAGCTGTCTGCAAAACATTATGTTTCATTGAAAGACTGCATCAAGTGTAGACATTTTAAATCAAAATGCTTTAATATAGGAATCAAAATATAGTACCGGGAGCTCTATCAGGGGGTGGATATATTGTTTAGAATCTGTGCTCTGTATAGCTCTATCAGGGGGCGGATATGTTGTTTAGAATCTGTGCTCTGTGTAGCTCTATCAGGGGGCGGATATATTGTTTAGAATCTTTGCTCTGTATAGCTCTATCAGGGGGCAGACATGTTGTTTAGAATCTTTGCTCTGTATAGCTCTATCAGGGGGCAGACATGTTGTATAGAATCTTTGCTCTGTATAGCTGTATCAGGGGTCGGACATGTTGTTTAGAATCTTTGCTCTGTATAGCTCTATCAGGGGGCGGACATGTTTAGAATCTTTGCTCTGTATAGCTCTATCAGGGGGTGGACATGTTGTTTAGAATCTTTGCTCTGTATAGCTCTATCAGGGGGCGGACATGTTGTTTATAACCTTTGCTCTGTATAGCTCTATCGGGGCGGACATGTTTAGAATCATTGTTCTGTATAGCTCTATCAGGGTGGCGGACATGTTGTTTAGAATATTTTCTCTGTATAGCTCTATCAGGGGGCGACATGTTGTTTAGAATCTTTGCTCTTTATAGCTGGATCAGGGGACGGACATGTTGTTTACAATCTTTGCTCTGTATAGCTCTATCAGGGGACGGACATGTTTACAATCTTTGCTCTGTATAGCTCTATCGGGGCGGACATGTTTAGAATCTTTGCTCTGTATAGCTCTATCAGGGGGCGACATGTTTAGAATGTTTGCTCTGTATAGCTCTATCAGGGGGCAGACATGTTGGTTAGAATCTTTGCTCTGTATATCTCTATCAGGGGGCGGACATGTTGTTTAGAATGTTTGCTCTGTATAGCTCTATCAGGGGGCGGACATGTTGTTTAGAAGGTTTGCTCTGTATAGCTCTATCAGGGGGCGGACATGTTGTTTAGAATCTAGGGTCAAATGAAGGGATCCAAGATCCTAAACATGTCCGCCCCCTGATAGAGCTATTTGGAGCAAAGAGGGCTCAATAAGGTACATTATATGCATTCTTCCATCAATCTGACAGTGAAATGTAAATTCATTTCTTTCTACAGCTGTCCATTTATACATCCTATGCCATTATCCATTTACAGTCTGTAAGGTGTCAAAAAACATTGTCGCCCAAAAAACCAGTGACATTAATAATACCCAATCGCATCTCGATGACACAAACACTACAATTGTTCATTCCCGGGTCTCTCAAGCCAATCTCCCGACGTGCCGTCATTTGCCTGATATAAGTCTCTAAGCTTAGCGGGATCGTCGATCCGGATAGCAGCGGTGTATATATGGGCAGGATCGCTCGCTGTACCATATATATTATCTTATCTCAAGCCTTTGAAAAATCTCTATATTGCACGCAGTATGCTGACAGGCACAACATGGAATGGGATTGTCAGCAATGCGATTTAATTGAAATACTGCATCACTCGTAGGCATTTGACATAGAAATACGTTAATGAAAGTACACAAAGAAAGTACCTTATTGAGCCCTATTTGCTCTGTCCAGCTCTTTCAGGGGGGCGGACATGTTGTTTAGAATCTTTGCTCTGTATAGCTCCATCAGGGGCAGACATGCTGTTTAGAATCTTTGCTTTGTATAGCTCTATCAGGGGCAGACATGTTGTTTAGAATCTCTGCTCTGTATAGCTCGATCAGGGGGCGGACATGTTGTTTAGAATCTTTGCTCTGTATAGCTCGATCAGGGGGCGGACATGTTGTTTAGAATCTTTGCTCTGTATAGCTCTATCAGGGGCGGACATGTTGTTTAGAATCTTTGCTCTGTATAGCTCGATCAGGGGGAGGACATGTTGTTTAGAATCTTTGCTCTGTATAGCTCTATCAGGGGGAGGACATGTTGTTTAGAATCTTTGCTCTGTATAGCTCTTTCAGGGGGGCGGACATGTTCTTTAGAATCTTGGGTTACATCAAGGTAGATCTTACCCAAGATTCTAAACATGTCCGCCTCCCGATAGAGCTGTCCGGAATAAAGATGTCTTTGTATTCTTTAATTACAGCATTTCTATTTAAAATGCCCACGCTCGATGCAATCTTTCAATTAAACAGAACATCATTTTTCTTTGTCCTTTTTCAGCTCACATATAGCTCTAGGTCCAGTTCAAGAGAACAAATAACCGTAGGAAGATAAATCCTGAATTGTGCGGCTGATTTTTATTTTAGTTTTATTCTTTTCCGTAGTCTGCAAACAACAAAAAATAAAAAAAAATTGAGTGGTGCCAAATAAGAGAACAGACATGAATGTACACAGACGCTGACAGCAATTAGGAAGGTCTTGATGCACCTAGTTCCCCACTTTGCCTTTTTAGAACGTTTGATGTCTTTCCTATTTCTGCTCCAAAGGATAACTATATATATTTTTAAAGGATAATTCCATTTACACTTCCCCCGAGCCTCCCACTGACGATCTACAAACCCCCCCCCATGACAGAAAGCGAGGTAGGAAAGGCCGTGTTTATTTGTTTATTTCTCCTATTCTTATTTTTCGTTTTCCTTCTCTAGTTCACTTCTTAAACTGTTTTCATTGAAATACACTTATTGGGACTTAAAGGGACTGTCTAGTGCCCAAAATGCATCTTCCAAACATTCATGCATATTAATGTGCTTTCCGTGTACTTTGCAAGAAACAAGGACTGCCCACACTAGCTGAGTAAAAGTCATTTCCTTTTTGTTTTTTTGCTGCAGGAACCAATGAGAATTATGCCATTCAAAAGAATGTAATATTCTGTCTCTCTAGTGATGTCATCAGACAATGTGTTGCACTGTTTAGAGATCCTACTGTGTACAAGAGCAAGGTCACTTAGAGGCCACACAATATACTCAATTTGAGGAGCACAGGAAGTGCTTGATGCTCAAAGCAGGAGGGTCCATGCAATAGGTACACACAGTGGGCCCACCCATAGAATGGATGATTTTTATGGCATTGTAGTTTGTTAGCAAACCCAGATCATTTAATCTTTTTATGTTATATATTTTTCTTTTCGACCTGCGTGTCCCTACCAATCCAGTGAGTAAAAGTTGACATCTTCTAACTAGACTTCTAACTGGGCCCCCAAATTATAATGATTTTGTTTTTTGCATTCTGTTTTAAGTTGTTATTCTGAATGGTGCCTATTTGTTTGTTTGTTTGTTTTTCTGCTTGAATGTATTATTTGTTTTGGCTGACACCAGTGGTGAATACATTTTGATGGTACCAGTCATATCAGTTGTAAAGGACAACTGTCGTCTACTAATAACGTTCTGTTTAATTGAAAGATCGTACCGAGTGCAGACATGTTAAATAATAGTATTATCTAGTATTTATATAGCGCTTTTCTCACAGTGAATGTGCTTTCTAGCGCACGCTTTCTGAATTAACCAAATCGGCAGCGGAATAATAGATATTAAATGCAATTCTTTAATGAAAGAACACAGATAAAGCAGCTTACTGAGCCTGTAAAGCTCTATCAGGGATCAGATTTATTGGGTCACATAAAGGGATATATGACCCACATTACCCAAGATTCTAATAAAAACTATACAAGCATTGATGGCTCAATAAGGTGCTTTATTTGGATTCTTTCATTAAAGGATTTCTATTTAAAATGTCTACATTTGATGCCATCTTTCAGTTAATCAGAATGTATTTTGTGCTGACAGTTTAACAAGATGTTTTATCTTCTAAAACAGTATACCTGTAGCAAAAATGTACTTTAATTTACATATCGCTTCAAGTGTGTGCACCTTGAATTGAAATGCTTTAATGAATGAATACAAATAAAGTACCTTATAGAGCCCTCTTTGCTCTGTTTAACTCTATCATAGAGCAGACATGTTGTTTGGAACCTTGGATCTGATGGGTCTTATCTTACTTCAAAATCCTGAACATCATGTCTACTCCCTGATAGAGCTAGACAGAGCAAAGATTCTAAACAACATGTCTGCCCCCTGATAGAGCTTTAGAGAACAAAGATTCTAAACAACATGTCTGCCCCCTGATAGAGCTTTAGAGAACAAAGATTCTAAACAACATGTCTGCCCCCTGATAGAGCTATACAGAGCAAAGATTCTAAACAACATGTCTGCCCCCTGATAGAGCTTTAGAGAACAAAGATTCTAAACAACATGTCTACTCCCTGATAGAGCTATACAGAGCAAAGATTCTAAACAACATGTCTGCCCCCTGATAGAGCTTTAGAGAACAAAGATTCTAAACAACATGTCTACTCCCTGATAGAGCTATACAGAGCAAATATTCTAAACAACATGTCTGCCCCCTGATAGAGCTATACAGAGCAAAGATTCTAAACAACATGTCCGCCCCCTGATAGAGCTATACAGAGCAAAGATTCTAAACAACATGTCCGCCCCCTGATAGAGCTATACAGAGCAAAGATTCTAAACATCATGACTGCCCCCTGGTAGAGCTATACAGAGCAAAGATTCTAAACAGCATGTCCACCCCCTGATAGAGCTATACAGAGCAAAGATTCTAAACAACATGTCCGCCCCCTGATAGAGCTATACAGAGCAAAGATTCTAAACAACATGTCCGCCCCCTGATAGAACTATACAGAGCAAAGATTCTAAACAACATGTCTGCCTCCTGATAGAGCTATACAGAGCAAAGATTCTAAACAACATGTCCTCCCCCTGAAAGAGCTATACAGACCAAAGAGGACTCAATATAGGTACAATATGTTTATTATTTATACATAAATCTCTCTGTCACACACACTCTCTCCCTCGCGCTCTGTCTCACACACACTCCCTCTCGCTCCCTCTCACACACGCTCTCTCTCGCGCCCTATCTCTTGCTCCCTCTCTCGCACCCTCTCTCTCGCGCCCTCTCTCTTGCGCCCTCTCTCGCACCTCTCTCTCGCGCCCTCTCTCTCGCGCCCTCTCTCTCGCGCCCTCTCTCTCGCGCCCTCTCTCTCTCGTGTTTGTCACTTCCTTTTTAAAAACCTTATTTCCACTGCCATTTACTACCATGAAATCAAAAGACTCCTTCACATTTTATAGAAGATAACAGATAACCCAGACCACAGTGCAGGTTACGTCTGCTCTGAATACGATAGATGGGAAAGCCAATCAAATTGGGAAAAGGAGAGAGCGGTAGCTGTACAGAGAAGTGCTTCATGGTTCACTATACCTTGAAGACAGCGCTAGGACTGTGGTGTCTGTTTTAAAGAGGCAATGTCGACTTTCAAGGACAATGACAAAAAAAAAAGTATGTTAAGTTGAATTAAAAGATTGCATCAAGCATCTTATTAGAGAACACAAATACAAGTACGTTATTGAGTGCTCAGGAGGCGGCCATGTTGTTTAGAATCTTCGGATTCTATGTGGCACAAGATTCTAAACAATATGTCTGCCACTGTGCTGGGCACATTTCAGTCTCCCTCTCGCGGGAAAGTAATGCCTTTCACGGCATTTTTTTTTCTATCTTCGTGTTTTATCGATCGTTTGACTAGAATGGGTGTAGTGTTTGTTAAAGGGGACAGCTGGGGCAAGTCCATGGACTCTCCTCCTTCTCTTTGAGGCCGATGGTTCCCTTTGAATGTTTCGCACAGCTGGACCTTTCCTTTTTCCTTTGATGTGCTTAGAAGTAAAGAAGGCATTATGTTTTATTTCCTGTTCTCCAGAAGACTGAGACTGTGGTCGAATTAAAAAAAAAAACCCCAGAGGGTATTGAAGGGACTTTGCAATGTCGGAAGGTTTCGAGGAAGCTCTTGACTTGGCCGGTCACAGGAGTGTTTCTTTAGAGCCTTCTGAGTAAATAAATAATGGAATCAATATAAAAATAATCTTTATGAGAGATATAAAAGTGCGTGTATCACATTTCAAATAAATACATATCAAAGAACATCATGAGAAGCAAATAAACACTCACACAACCATCAGTGAGCAATATCATGTGACAATACAAATCAAAGTAAGCTAAAAAAATAAATAAATTACCAAAACAAATGCAGAGGTGCCCCTTTTTAGGCTAAACCCCCCCCCCCCCAATCCATTGCCAAAGATGCAATACCAAAGTATAAATTCACTTAAAGTGTCCATATCCATAAACTGCTATAGTGTATTATACATATACCAGAAATATATACGGTAATTCTTGAGAGCCAACACCAATTTCTCCTCTGCCAATTCTTATTCCTTATGCCCACCGGGGTCTGCCCATAATAGCGGTCAGCCGTATGGCTGCAGTTTTAGGTTACTGTATGCCTCACACTTGCCTCCGAACACCAGGCTCAATTTTCCTGCCCCAATTTTGTGTTTAAATAATCTTTTCATTAAATACAAGTTGAATTGCCGTCCTAGTTATTTTCCGAGCCAGAGAAATGGTCATTTTGGTAAAGTTCTAGGTAAAGCCGTGTAAATACGGCATGTACTGCGGGATTGGTACAAGACTTGTTTCCAGTAATCCAATCATATCGCTTTGTTTGTACACACAGGACTATGGCATCAAGGGCACCATTTCATATTGCTTTGTTTGTACACGCAGGACTATGGCATCGAGGGCAGCATTTCATTTTGCTTTGTTTGTACACGCAGGACTATGGCATCGAGGGCACCATTTCATATTGCTTTGTTTGTACACACAGGACTATGGCATCGAGGGCAGCATTTCATTTTGCTTTGTTTGTACACACAGGACTATGGCATCGAGGGCAGCATTTCATTTTGCTTTGTTTGTACACACAGGACTATGGCATCGAGGGCACCATTTCATATAGCTTTGTTTGTACACACAGGACTATGGCATCGAGGGCACCATTTCATATTGCTTTGTTTGTACACGCAGGACTATGGCATCGAGGGAACCATTTCATATAGCTTTGTTTGTACACACAGGACTATGGCATCGAGGGCACCATTTCATATTGCTTTGTTTGTACACACAGGACTATGGCATCGAGGGCACCATTTCATATTGCTTTGTTTGTACACACAGGACTATGGCATCGAGGGCAGCATTTCATTTTGCTTTGTTTGTACACGCAGGACTATGGCATCGAGGGAACCATTTCATATAGCTTTGTTTGTACACACAGGACTATGGCATCAAGGGCACCATTTCATATTGCTTTGTTTGTACACGCAGGACTATGGCATCGAGGGCACCATTTCATATTGCTTTGTTTGTACACGCAGGACTATGGCATCGAGGGCACCATTTCATATTGCTTTGTTTGTACACGCAGGACTATGGCATCGAGGGCACCATTTCATATTGCTTTGTTTGTACACGCAGGACTATGGAATCGAGGGCACCATTTCATATTGCTTTGTTTGTACACGTAGGACTATGGCATCGAGGGCACCATTTCATATTGCTTTGTTTGTACACACAGGACTATGGCATCGAGGGCACCATTTCATATTGCTTTGTTTGTACACACAGGACTATGGCATCGAGGGCAGCATTTCATTTTGCTTTGTTTGTACACACAGGACTATGGCATCGAGGGCACCATTTCATATAGCTTTGTTTGTACACACAGGACTATGGCATTGAGGGCAGCATTTCATATTGCTTTGTTTGTACACACAGGACTATGGCATTGAGGGCAGCATTTCATATTGCTTTGTTTGTACACGCAGGACTGTGGCATCGAGGGCAGCATTTCACATTGCTTTGTTTGTACACACAGGACTATGGCATCGAGGGCACCATTTCATATTGCTTTGTTTGTACACGCAGGACTATGGCATCGAGGGCACCATTTCATATTGCTTTGTTTGTACACGCAGGACTATGGCATCGAGGGCACCATTTCATATTGCTTTGTTTGTACACGCAGGACTATGGCATCGATGGCAGCATTTCATATTGCTTTGTTTGTACACACAGGACTATGGCATCGAGGGCAGCATTTTTCAGAACCCAGCCAAGCTCCACCTCACTGTCGGAACTCTGGTTCTGCTTAACGAGAAGGAAGTCCACCAGGCTTGTGATCTACTGAGCAAATGCAAGGAGGAATTCCTAGAGTGAGTTACACATGTACACATCCATTAGTACATAGTCATTGGTTCAGAGCCCACTGACTGCGTAATGCTTTGTTTTACCAAGTTAATTCTCCGTTTTTATAGTCACATGCGCACTTCAGTCTCAATATGCGCTCCTCATGGGTTACCTTCAAAATGTGATCCCTTAATGATCTTATTAGTATTAGTTGGCTAATTGTTAATATTACCGAAACATAGAATGTCCTCCCAGACTTGCCAATTCCTGCCCTTAGACTTGCCAATTCCTGCCCTTAGACTTGCCAATTCCTGCCCTTAGACTTGCCAATTCCTACCCTTAGACTTGCCAATTCCTGCCCTTAGACTTGCCAATTCCTGCCCTTAGACTTGCCAATTCCTGCCCTTAGACTTGCCAATTCCTGCCCTTAGACTTGCCAATTCCTGCCCTTAGACATGCCAAGTTCCGGCCCTTAGACTTGCCAATTCCTGCCCTTAGACATGCCAAGTTCCGGCCCTTAGACTTACCAATTCTGCCCCCCCCCCCCCCGAATTACCAATTCTGCCCCCCCCCCCCCCCCCCGACTTACCAATTCTGTAAGGAACCTGACCCTGGATTCATCCCGCTCTCTCTGCTCCAGACATGGTTTGGTCCATTTATCCTTTACCACGTCTTCTCCTCCCCTCAGTCGTAATGTGTCCATTTGAGCCAGGAAGGTCTCTCTCACGTTCTCTCGGAGCATTATCCCGTGACCTTTTCTCTAAATCAATAGGTAGCTGCACACCATCTAACGCGTACGTCTTCTTGATTTTTTTTTAGCAAACTGTCTGCTGGACGGCCGCTACAGCTGCAAGTGTCTGGAATTGAGTATATGAATGACGATCCTGCCATGGTGGACGTCTTGTATGCAAAAGTGCAGATGAAAGATGGATCCGAAAGGTAGGTTAACGATCTGGTTATTGTGGACGTTTTATGTTGTTTCTTTGTGATCTCTCATGCGCTGAGCAGAGGCTCCCTGGCTATAGAGCTATAGAGACATACCCAGCTATACCGACCTTCGCTTTATGGCCTAGTAAACCTTCCCCCAGTTGACGTAAGCGAGAATGGACACTTAGCAGTATGACCCCCGCGTGCTTCTTTTAGTTATTTGCGTCCGTTATGCCTGTACATAAGTCGAAGTCCAGAAATAAGTGGGAAAAGGTAGAGCTTGACTTTAATTACATTTTCGGCTTACATACTCGCTTCGTACTTTATTATGGGGGGTATGTTACGGAGGAAGTAGGTTTTAGTTTAACCCCCCAATATCATTTATATGTACATCCGAATACAAAAAAGGTCCTTGTGGACAGTGCAATGTATGTATACGACTGATCAGCCTGCTTGGAGCTCCAGCGCGGCATCTAATGGCTGAGATAACCTATCATAGTGATCCCATACCTATCCTATGGCTTTGGACAGAGGCCAGTGAAGCTGAAGCCCTCTTCTGTCTGAGTAAAAGAGCAATTTGAATGGCGCACTAATGGTGAAAAAATAATCATTCCATCTCAAAGAGCATTGCTTCGCCAGCTCTCTCCATCACTGGTACGTGCACTTGTCAATCTGACGGCACACAGCCAATCACTGACAAGGACACCGTTACCCCCTGCTACGCTGGAGGTGTGTTTACCCATCAGCGTTGCGTAGAACCAGCTCCGCGACCTGGAAGTCGGTGCTTTTATTTTTCAATCATAAAGCTATCATCAATTCTCAATGGTTCTCCATTGAATTTACCTTCTGTCTGATTAAAGGATGATCTTTATAAATAGGAGCTACAAAAGCAGGGCCAGCCCCAGGACTGCACAGAAAGCACCATTTGTCTATGCTGGCTGAGGGTCATGGGAAGTGTAGTCAACACCAGCAGGCATTGGAAAAAAAAAAAACTTAGCTTATATGAGCCTCCCTTGGATTGGCTTGACCATCCCTGACGGCACGGGGATCACACAAACTCTTATTTCATATATATTACATACAGAAAACAAGCTAGGTGGTACTGTCCCTTTAAACGGAAGACGGGGTTGGTTCTTGCACAGTGTGATGTGCCACTGTTTGTTGTTTGGCCCTGCACAGACTGCTCTTCTTCATTTCATTTCCCCATCCACTCTAAGAGCATACCAAATGAAGCAAAACAGCCCATTGACATATCAAGTTATCTTCAATTTCCAGCTGATCTTAACCTTTCATTATCAGTATTCGTTTGGCTTTTTTCTTGGTTCCTTTTAATGCTTTAATCCCGCTATTTGCTGCTTGGCTGCACCATCGCACTCGGCAGAGCGGCTTCAGCCTTACATTGGTTTAGCTGGGGAATTGTGCAGTAGGAGGCGCTGCTGCCAGGGCTGGGGGATCTTTTGGCCCAGGGGGTAAAAACTATTTCATGACCCACGTTGCAACACAGATGGACAGACAAGACATATACACATTCTCCTGGTAAGGTACAGAGATGGATAGACAGAGATAGACAGATAGAGCAGTGGTTAGGCCTGAATGCATTTTTACACACTTTTCTCGGTGCCCCAACATTGGTGGACAGTTAGTGGACTTTTTGAGGGTCCATGGGACCTTGCCACGGACCCTGGTGTCTTAGTATCCCTACCACTGGCCTCTTATCTCCCGTTCTCTATCTCAGATCAGCAGTGTATTGAGTGAAGGCAGCATTTCACGTGGGGTGGCATAAAAAGCTGCTCTCCTGGACATCTGGCCGGTCCATGGCTCATCATCGTCCACTCGAGGTCGGGCGCCTTTTTTACGCACACAGCACTTGATATACTGTCCTATAGAAATGAACTATACCTTAAACCAAGCAACGCACAAGTAGAGCGCGAGCGTCTCTGAACGCAGAGCATTCTGGGTGCTCTCCACTCTGGTTGGCTGCATGCTCCTGACAATGCGCTCACTGAGTGCTACACGCGCAGTTCTCGCGTGCTGATTGGCTCCAGAGAGGACAACAATATGTAGCCATGTGACTTCTCAACTGCTGGTTACATCACAAGATGAATGCCTACTAACTTGCGGTAGAGATGTAGGGTTACATACTGTTTTGCTGTCAGAAGCCCTGGTTGCACTCAGTCACAGTACCGGCAGGCAGGCACAGCTGGTAGCTTAGTGGTGGATGGCGAACGAGGTGAGCACGCGCTCTTCGACCAGAACTCTGTCAGTGTGTGACAAGTTAGTCCAGCTGTGACTGGAAGAGGCAGGGATGGGTAACTACTGCCACTCCATCTTACATCATTGACACACGATTGTCATCTTATCGCCTTCTCAAAGAGTTGGTGGCATGTGGACTTGCACCTGCCCTGGAATAGCAGTGGTGCACTTTATGTCCAACATGGTTTAGGTTGTTGAATAAAAAATAAATCCTGTAAAGAAGATAAAACAACCACTTAAGTGGACACAAAGATGGCACAGATAAGCTGTATGGGGACAAAGATGGCATTGGTAAGTTGTTTGGGAGTAAATATATCACTGGCAAGCTGGTTGGAGGGGAAAGATGACACTGATAAGGTGTAGGGGGACAAAGATGGCACTGATGAGCTGTAATGGGACTCAGATTGGATTGACCTGTTTGGTGACAGATGTTGCAAGCTGTATGGGGGCAAATGTGGCACCAACAAGCTGCATGTGGATGAAGATTGCACTGACAAATTGTCTGGGGCCATAGATGTCACGAGAAGCAGTTTGGGGCCATAGATGTCACTGGCAAGCTGTTTGGGGGAAAAGATGGCACCAACAAATTCTTTGGGGACCAAGATGGCAAAGACAATTTTATTGTGGACTGAGGTGGAGCCTAGAGAGGAATGGTTGGAAAAACAGTGGCCTGAATAGGAAGGGGTGAGTCTAATGAATATTGAGGCCCAGGAGGGAAGCACAAAACCTAAGTACCCCACTGTCTCCGATCCTGAAACGCAAAGTGGAAAGAAAGGCTGTGAAGACACGGATGGACTCTCCTCTCGCACAAGTGCATGGAGTTAGATCCTCTCTAAACCCTGCACTCCTAACCCTCTAGGTTGCTTCACAACGAGTTGTTTCAAGACTTATCAACTGAGCATAAGATTTCTATTCAAATCTATGCCAATTCAAAAGGATGGCCCTCTGTACTAAACCCAGCAGCACGCTGAAACTAGGCCACCAAGGAATGAAGTTATTGACTCACGTTAAAACCTTTCAATGAAATATCAGTAATATTCAATATCATTTCAGGATGAAGGTCACATTGACGCCTTCTCACAGTGTAATTATCAGGGCTTTAATTACAGTTTCATCATAATTAATTTGGCGTGGTGCTGTCATTCCCATTCAGGATCAAAGATAGACATAAATGTGTAGAATGCACGTCAGTTATCAGCCACTACTCCGCACGTTCTCCTTTGGAACGTTCCTGCTTCGGCCTACTCGGTTCTAGATTGCACCTCGCTTGTCTTATTGTCCTGGACTGAAGCTTGTAAGCTTTGTCTCGTGATGTATCCACGCTAACGGGGTTTGGCATTACATGTAATTACATTTGTTTCATCTGCCTTGTCCTGTCTGTGCTAATTTTAAGAATCACTGCTGTAACGCCAGGAGGATTGTGGAAACATACGTTCCATTCACGCCGACTGCAAGGAGTTGGTAGAGACGGGGTGTGCGGTGGGGATGCTCTGTCAGCTCAGATAACCAGGATTGAAGAATAACTTAACTGTTGTTCTTGGTTTCTGAATCCAAAGAGTAATGCTTCATGAATACAGGGGCAGATCTACTTGTGGGGTCCCAGAAAATAGAGTAAAATCCCTTATCCGAGGAAAGGGAATTAGGGGTAATAATTTCAGAGGACTGTAGACAATGTAGTAGAGCAGTAGTTGATTGCATAGGGAGAGGTATTAGCAGAATGCTTGGTTGTATAGGGAGAGGTATTAGCAGAATGCTTGGTTGCATAGGGAGAGGTATTAGCAGAATGCTTGGTTGCATAGGGAGAGGTATTAGCAGAATGCTTGGTTGTATAGGGAGAGGTATTAGCAGAATGATTGGTTGTATAGGGAGAGGTATTAGCAGAATGCTTGTTTGTATAGGAAGAGGTATTAGCAGAATGATTGGTTGTATAGGGAGAGGTATTAGCAGAATTCATGGTTGCATAGGGAGAAGTATTGGCAGAATGCTTGGTTGCATAGGGAGAGATATTAGCAGAATGGTTGTATAGGGAGAGGTGTTAGCAGAATTCTTGGTTGTTTAGGGAGAGGTATTAGCAGAATCCTTGGTTGCATAGAGAGAGGTGTTAGCAGAATGCTTGGTTGCATAGGGAGAGGTATTAGCAGAATGCATGGTTGCATAGGGAGATGTATTAGCAGAATGCTTTGTTGTATAGGGAGAGGTATTAGCAGAATGCTTGGTTGTATAGGGAGAGGTATTAGCAGAATGCTTGGTTGTATAGGGGAAGGTATAAGCAGAATGCTTGGTTGTATAGGGAGAGGTATTAGCAAAATTCTTGGTTGCATAGGGAGAGGTATTAGCAGAATGATTGGTTGCATAGGGAGAGGTATTAGCAGAATGCATGGTTGCATAGGGAGAGGTATTAGCAGAATGCTTTGTTGTATAGGGAGAGGTATTAGCAGAATGCTTGGTTGTATAGGGAGAGGTATTAGCAGAATGCTTGGTTGTATAGGGAGAGGTATTAGCAGAATGCTTGGTTGTATAGGGGAAGGTATAAGCAGAATGCTTGGTTGTATAGGGAGAGGTATTAGCAAAATGCTTGGTTGCATAGGGAAAGGTATTAGCAGAATGATTGGTTGCATAGGGAGAGGTATTAGCAGAATGCATGGTTGCATAGGGAGAGGTATTAGCAGAATGCTTTGTTGTATAGGGAGAGGTATTAGCAGAATGCTTGGTTGTATAGGGAGAGGTAATAGCAGAATGCTTGGTTGTATAGGGGAAGGTATAAGCAGAATGCTTGGTTGTATAGGGAGAGGTATTAGCAGAATGTTTGGTTGTATATGGAGAGGTATTAGCAGAATGTTTGGTTGTATAGGGAGAGGTATTAGCAGTAGAAAGAGGGAAGTGCTCATGCCATTGTACAGAGCACTGGTGAGACCTCACTTGGAGTATTGTACGCAGTACTGGAGAACGGATCACCAGAAAGATCCTAATGAAAGTATTACTTTACTGAGAGGGTAGTGGATGTATGGAATAGTCTTCCAGTAGAAGTGGTAGAGGTTAATACAGTGAAGGAGTTTAAGCATGCGTGGGATAGGTATAAGGCTATCCTTGATATAAGATAAGACCAGGGACTAATGAAAGTATTACATTACTGAGAGGGTAGTGGATGTATGGAATAGTCTTCCAGTAGAAGTGGTAGAGGTTAATACAGTGAAGGAGTTTAAGCATGCATGGGATAGGTATAAGGCTATCCTAGATATAAGATAAGACCAGGGACTAATGAAAGTATTACTTTACTGAGAGGGTAGTGGATGTATGGAATAGTCTTCCAGTAGAAGTGGTAGAGGTTGATACACTGAAGGAGTTTAAGCATGCGTGGGATAGGTATAAGGCTATCCTAGATATAAGATAAGGCCAGGGACTAATGAAAGTATTACTTTACTGAGAGGGTAGTGGATGCATGGAATAGTCTTCCAGTAGAAGTGGTAGAGGTTGATACAGTGAAGGAGTTTAAGCATGCGTGGGATAGGTATAAGGCTATCCTAGATATAAGATAAGGCCAGGGACTAATGAAAGTATTACTTTACTGAGAGGGTAGTTGATGCATGGAATAGTCTTCCAGTAGAAGTGGTAGAGGTTAATACAGTGAAGGAGTTTAAGCATGCATGGGATAGGTATAAGGCTATCCTAGATATAAGATAAGGTCAGGGACTAATGAAAGTATTACATTACTGAGAGGGTAGTGGATGTATGGAATAGTCTTCCAGTAGAAGTGGTAGAGGTTAATACAGTGAAGGAGTTTAAGTATGCATGGGATAGGTATAAGGTTATCCTAGATATAAGATAAGGCCAGGGACTAATGAAAGTATTACATTACTGAGAGGGTAGTGGATGTATGGAATAGTCTTCCAGTAGAAGTGGTAGAGGTTAATACAGTGAAGGAGTTTAAGCATGCATGGGATAGGTATAAGGCTATCCTAGATATAAGATAAGGTCAGGGACTAATGAAAGTATTACATTACTGAGAGGGTAGTGGATGTATGGAATAGTCTTCCAGTAGAAGTGGTAGAGGTTAATACAGTGAAGGAGTTTAAGCATGCATGGGATAGTAATAAGGTTATCCTAGATATAAGATAACGCCAGGGACTAATGAAAGTATTACATTACTGAGAGGGTAGTGGATGTATGGAATAGTCTTCCAGTAGAAGTGGTAGAGGTTAATACAGTGAAGGAGTTTAAGCATGCGTGGGATAGGTATAAGGCTATCCTAGATATAAGATAAGGCCAGGGACTAATGAAAGTATTACTTTACTGAGAGGGTAGTGGATGTATGGAATAGTCTTCCAGTAGAAGTGGTAGAGGTTAATACAGTGAAGGAGTTTAAGCAAGCGTGGGATAGGTATAAGGCTATCCTAGATATAAGATAAGGCCAGGGACTAATGAAAGTATTACATTACTGAGAGGGTAGTGGATGTATGGAATAGTCTTCCAGTAGAAGTGGGAGAGGTTAATACAGTGAAGGAGTTTAAGCATGCGTGGGATAGGTATAAGGCTATCCTAGATATAAGATAAGGTCAGGGACTAATGAAAGTTTTACTTTACTGAGAGGGTAGTGGATGCATGGAATAGTCTTCCAGTAGAAGTGGTAGAGGTTAATACAGTGAAGGAGTTTAAGCATGCGTGGGATAGGTATAAGGCTATCCTAGATATAAGATAAGGCCAGGGACTAATGAAAGTATTACTTTACTGAGAGGGTAGTGGATGTATGGAATAGTCTTCCAGTAGAAGTGGTAGAGGTTAATACAGTGAAGGAGTTTAAGCATGCATGGGATAGGTAGAAGCTCATTTACAAATCAAGCTACATGGGATTATTTCCCCCCCCCCCGTGCTTTCCATTTTTTAATAACATTGAGTGTGCTATATGTAAATATTTTTTCTGGGGTAAAGTTCTAAAAGTGATGTCATCAGCAGGGACCCTCCACTGCTTTCCATGGTGACCGGACCCACATTTAAAATACTGACTTAATCCCCATAGTGTTTAAACAGGAAAGGTACGTTCAGATATTCTTTGTTTTTTTTCCAAGTACGTCCTGTACCCAATTTCATGGTATTTATTTTGGAGATTCTACACATGGTGTATTAGTCCAGCGAGCTACCTCACCGGCAGTATATCCTACAGTGCAACTAGAAGAAAAAAATATGTTGTAGCCATAAAAAATGACCACTTCTCAATTTATTCTTTTCTATAAAGCAAAAATTAATTGCAAATGGTTCCTTTGCAATTACTGTACGGCAGAGTGAATCACCAAAATCTATCGCTTCCCTCTCCTAACCTCATCACATCTGCACTCAAATTAGTTCTGTTAGTGCTTTGAATTAATATTAAAATCCCTGATTTTAGGAAAACGGTTTGCCCCAAAGTGGCCCAGTTATGAAGTATGTTCCTCTCATCATGATAAGAAATTACTGCCATTAACTACCAATAGCTTGTTTTGTTCATTTTTTTGTTTTACTCCTTTCAGCAGGTTTGTTTTTGTTATTTTTTGGAAGATGTATTTTCTAACAAGCGTGCGCGTTGTGATATTGTGCCCTGTGCTCATCGGGCACGTTGCATCGTTTCCATTTTATCACCTGTGGCTTGATAGGCAAATACAGTACTTTCATTGGGAAATGTGTAATTTGCATATGAAGCCTCAGGTGTCATAAGCTGGAGACACATTTGTCAACCTAAACATTGCTTATGCTGTGAATGTAGAGCATAAACAATGATGAAAAATGATTTACATATTGTTTTAACAGAATTGCATGCAAGGACTATTTTGAAAATTTTGGACGCTTCATAATCATTTCTGCGGTGTTTGTGTCTAGCTGTAACAAACCATGGTTAGGTGATGGTTTCCCTTTAACCATACGCTGTCTTGCACATGTATTATCGCTCTCTGTTCACGCACTGTAATTGGGATGTTGATGTTTGTTGAAGCTGCCGAGATGTCTAGATAAAGGACAAGGCCTGGAAGCATCATTATGATCCCTTTCTCCCGCTCAGGTTACAGCTCCTTGCCGACCGCCTCGTGCAGAGATTCGTGAGTTCAGGGTTGATGCTGAAAGAATGGGATCGGGTGAAGCTGCACGCCACAGTCATGAATACTCTGTTCCGGAGAGATCCTCTAGGCAAGTCTTTTGATTTGACGGATTGGGGGTAAATGTGAGATTCCACCCAATACAAGGAGAAGAGATTGTTGTTTGAGGATTTTTTTTTTTTTTTTTTTTACACTTTATAACTCTATCAGGGGGCAGACATGTTGTTTAGAATCTTTGCTCTGTATAGCTCTATCAGGAGGCGGACATGTTGTTTAGAATCTTTGCTCTGTATAGCTTTATCAGGAGGCGGACATGTTGTTTAGAACAGGGCTCGACAAACCCCGGGCGCCAGGTCGCCATGGCGACCAGGAAATCAGACCTGGCGCCCGGGTGCTGTTTGTCACAGGGAGCCCTTGCCGACTGCCATCCGTTACACGCAGCGCGAGGGGAGAAAGTCTGTTCGGATCACACAGACTGTAAGCTCCGCCCCCTCGCGCAACACGTTGTAGTGCCGAGTGTCACGTGACAACTCGGCACTTAGCAGAAACCGAAAGAGGATCGGGCTCCAGCATAAATGTCCCCCTCCCCTGCAATGAGGTAAGCAGCAGGGAGGGAGGACACCGTAAAAAATACCATTTTTGTGTTTTTTTTTTTTTTAAAGAGCAAAAATGTGTGAAGGTAACTGGCTGTGTATGTGGTCTGTGTGTATGTATGAGTGAATGTAACTGGCTGTGTATGTGGTCTGTGTGTATGTATGAGTGAATGTAACTGGCTGTGTATGTGGTCTGTGTGTATGTATGAGTGAATGTAACTGGCTGTGTATGTGGTCTTTGTGTATGTATGAGTGAATGTAACTGGCTGTGTATGTGGTCTGTGTGTATGTATGAGTGAATGTAACTGGCTGTGTATGTGGTCTGTGTGTATGTATGAGTGAATGTAACTGGCTGTGTATGTGGTCTGTGTGTATGTATGAGTGAATGTAACTGGCTGTGTATGTGGTCTGTGTGTATGTATGAGTGAATGTAACTGGCTGTGTATGTGGTCTGTGTGTATGTATGAGTGAATGTAACTGGCTGTCTATGTGGTCTGTGTGTATGTATGAGTGAATGTAACTGGCTGTCTATGTGGTCTGTGTGTATGTATGAGTGAATGTAACTGGCTGTGTATGTGGTCTGTGTGTATGTATGAGTGAATGTAACTGGCTGTGTATGTGGTCTGTGTGTATGTATGAGTGAATGTAACTGGCTGTCTATGTGGTCTGTGTGTATGTATGAGTGAATGTAACTGGCTGTCTATGTGGTCTGTGTGTATGTATGAGTGAATGTAACTGGCTGTCTATGTGGTCTGTGTGTATGTATGAGTGAATGTAACTGGCTGTCTATGTGGTCTGTGTGTATGTATGAGTGAATGTAACTGGCTGTCTATGTGGTCTGTGTGTATGTATGAGTGAATGTAACTGGCTGTCTATGTGGTCTGTGTGTGTGTGTGTGTGTAAATGTAACTGGCCGTGTGTGTGTGTGTAAATGTAACTGGCCGTGTATGTGGTTTGTGTGTGTGTGTAAATGTAACTGGCCGTGTATGTGGTTTGTGTGTGTGTGTAAATGTAACTGGCCGTGTATGTGGTTTGTGTGTGTGTGAATGTAACTGGCCGTGTATGTGGCGTGTGTGTGTGAATGTAACTGGCTGTGTATGTGGTTGAATGTAACTGGCTGTGTATGAATGTAACTGGCTGTGTATGAATGTAACTGGCTGTGTATGTGGCGTGTGAATGTAACTGGCTGTGTATGGTTGGTGTATGTGACTGTCTCCGTGCGTTTATGATTTTGTGATGTGCCGTTGTCTGGCTCCTAAATTTTTTAGCTGGCTCCTAAAACTTAATTAAATTTGTCAAGCCCTGGTTTAGAATCTTTGCTCTGTATAGCTTTATCAGGAGGCGGACATGTTGTTTAGAATCTTTGCTCTGTATAGCTCTATCAGGAGGTGGAGATGTTGTTTAGAATCTTTGCTTTGTATAGCTCTATCAGGGGATGGGCATGTTGTTTACAATCTTTGCTCTGTATAGCTCTATCAGGGGGCGGACATGTTGTTTACAATCTTTGCTCTGTGTAGCTCTCTCAGGGGGCGGGCATGTTGTTTAGAATCTTTGCATTGTATAGCTCTATCAGGGGGCTGACATGTTGTTTAGAATCTTTGCTCTGTATAGCTCTATCAGGGGGCTGACATGTTGTTTAGAATCTTTGCTCTGTATAGCTCTATCAGGAGGCAGACATGTTGTTTAGAATCTTTGCTCTGTATAGCTCTATCAGGGGATGGACATGTTGTTTAGAATCTTTGCTCTGTATAGCTCTCTCAGGGGGCGGGCATGTTGTTTAGAATCTTTGCATTGTATAGCTCTATCAGGGGGCTGACATGTTGTTTAGAATCTTTGCTCTGTATAGCTCTATCAGGGGGCTGACATGTTGTTTAGAATCTTTGCTCTGTATAGCTCTATCAGGAGGCAGACATGTTGTTTAGAATCTTTGCTCTGTATAGCTCTATCAGGGGATGGACATGTTGTTTAGAATCTTTGCTCTGTATAGCTCTCTCAGGGGGCGGGCATGTTGTTTAGAATCTTTGCATTGTATAGCTCTATCAGGGGGCTGACATGTTGTTTAGAATCTTTGCTCTGTATAGCTCTATCAGGAGGCGGACATGTTGTTTATAGTCTCAGGCCAGATCTTCCTTTATCTCACTCAAGATTCTAAACAAAAATGTCCGCCCCATAAAAGAGCTATTTGCAGCAAATAACTCCAAACTCCATGGCAGCAGACAGTCCTGCAACCCTCTCTCCATCACTGGTGTACACGCGTGGCACACAGCCAGTATAGACATAGGAGATGATCATGCCTTCCTCTGCTGGAGGTATGTTCTGTGTCACACACCCGTTAGCTCTATTTCTGCTGGAGATTTCCAAAACAACTGGGATTCGCTTCTGAGCGGTGCTCCTCAGGGACCATCAGACCAAAGTGGGCTTCTGTCTGATTCAAAGTGCCATGGTATGGCTTCATCCCTCTTTAAATGATTCAGCTCATCCTTTTCATGCCTAAGTCTGACTTCCCGGCTGATGAGGAACCAATTCCACGATCGCCCAATAAGAATAGAGAAGTGCTATGGGAGCAGTCTCCCAACTGCACGTCTAGGGCTTTATTCCTGAAAGAGGGAATTGACAAGGTAATTGGGGAATTTTTCCAACTTGTCTACTTTGGTTTGCATTTCCCTTGTCAATTCCGTGTCATTCTCAGTATCCTGAATAAAGCCCCTAGAGCAGGTGTAGGCAGCCTGCGGCCCTCCAGATCTTGCAGGACTACATTTCCCATACAGCCTCTTGGCTGAAAGGGCATTATGGGAGATGTGGTTCATTGTCATCTGAAGGGCCGCATAGTGCGTTACATAGTGCAAACCCCAACACAGAGGCTGGAAACTTTATCAATACGTGTGTATGTCCACAGTGTGAAGTCACTGCTTTATAATACAAAGGAAAGACTGCTGTATACCCACTGACTGAAAAGAAGAAGGGACACTGAACACACAGTGCGTAAGACAATCACCCAACTCCACCGCAGCGATAATACCGCTGTCTTTATTGTCACGTCTGTGTTTGTGTTGGTTTCACGATCCAACGATTGGTTTCTGAGCAGAATTCATTTCACTCCCAATCTCCGTGGCGCTCAGGCAATGAACTTGTCTAAAACCTGACTTTCTTACGTTTATTTATTTCTTTTTCATTTCATTCATGCCTCTTTCTATGGAATGCTGTGGATTTCTGAAAGGGCAGTTATAAAGCGGATTTTTGTTGTTGTTGTATGTCGTACACGTGTTTAATATCTGTGAAATGTACTTATTTGTACTTTCAAACAGTTACCAGTTCTCCTGTAGATTCACATTGAAAATAATTTTACCGGGGCTTCTTAATTCAGTAGCATTCAGTAAGGCGGAGCTTGGGGAGATGGGTCGGAGCTTGGGGAGATGGGTCGGAGCTTGGGGAGATGGGTCGGAGCTTGGGGAGATGGGTCGGAGCTTGGGGAGATGGGCGGAGCTTGGGGAGATGGGTCGGAGCTTGGGGAGATGGGTCGGAGCTTGGGGAGATGGGCGGGACTGCTGCTATAGTACTTGGTTTGGTTTTTCTGTGTTATACATCACAGTTCACTGCTTTTACTGGATTTACTTTCAGAATTCAATAAAATCGGGGTTTAAAGTTTTTTGTTTTATTGTTTTTTTTCACAGCTGAAGAGAGAAGTAGCTTTTCCTCCGGAAAGCCAGGCCAGAGAGAGAGAGAGTCATTTGATGCCAGAAATGTATTAAAGGTAAGTGCACAGCTATATGAAAATAATACTTTATTGACTTGACTCAGCAGGATTACTGTACACAGGTTAGTACAATGGTTTAAAATTAATAGTATTTTTTCCCATGGCCAGTGGCCATTTCCAGGGCTTTGTTAATGTGTTGATCACAGAGATTGATTTGCCGAATTCTTAACCACACTGGAACATTTAACACAAATATTAGACTTAATACATATATCCTGGTCCTATGTGCTGGAATAAACAATTTAGCTATGAATCTTTAGCATGTTCTGTGCTCCGACATCTTGTGTAACTCCTCTGAGGCTCTGGCTCCAGCGCTGACATCATGTGTAACTCCTCTGAGGCTCTGGCTCCAGCACTGACCTCTTGTGTAACTCCTCTGAGGCTCTGGCTCCAGCACTGACATCTTGTGTAACTCCTCTGAGGCTCTGGCTCCTTCGCTGACATCTTGTGTAACTCCTCGGAGGGTCTGGCTCCAGCGCTGACATCTTGTGTAACTCCTCGGAGGCTCTGGCTCCTTCGCTGACATCTTGTGTAACTCCTCTGAGGCTCTGGCTCCAGCACTGACATCTTGTGTAACTCCTCTGAGGCTCTGGCTCCAGCACTGACATCTTGTGTAACTCCTCTGAGGCTCTGGCTCCAGCGCTGACATCTTGTGTAACTCCTCTGAGGCTCTGGCTCCTTCGCTGACATCTTGTGTAACTCCTCTGAGGCTCTGGCTCCAGCGCTGACATCTTGTGTAACTCCTCTGAGGCTCTGGCTCCAGCACTGACATCATGTGTAACTCCTCTGAGGCTCTGGCTCCAGCGCTGACATCTTGTGTAACTCCTCTGAGGCTCTGGCTCCAGCACTGACCTCTTGTGTAACTCCTCTGAGGCTCTGGCTCCAGCGCTGACATCTTGTGTAACTCCTCTGAGGCTCTGGCTCCTTCGCTGACATCTTGTGTAACTCCTCTGAGGCTCTGGCTCCAGCACTGACATCTTGTGTAACTCCTCTGAGGCTCTGGCTCCAGCGCTGACATCATGTGTAACTCCTCTGAGGCTCTGGCTCCAGCGCTGACATCTTGTGTAACTCCTCTGAGGCTCTGGCTCCTTCGCTGACATCTTGTGTAACTCCTCTGAGGCTCTGGCTCCAGCGCTGACATCTTGTGTAACTCCTCTGAGGCTCTGGCTCCAGCACTGACATCATGTGTAACTCCTCTGAGGCTCTGGCTCCAGCGCTGACATCTTGTGTAACTCCTCTGAGGCTCTGGCTCCAGCACTGACCTCTTGTGTAACTCCTCTGAGGCTCTGGCTCCAGCGCTGACATCTTGTGTAACTCCTCTGAGGCTCTGGCTCCTTCGCTGACATCTTGTGTAACTCCTCTGAGGCTCTGGCTCCAGCACTGACATCTTGTGTAACTCCTCTGAGGCTCTGGCTCCAGCACTGACATCTTGTGTAACTCCTCTGAGGCTCTGGCTCCAGCGCTGACATCATGTGTAACTCCTCTGAGGCTCTGGCTCCAGCGCTGACATCTTGTGTAACTCCTCTGAGGCTCTGGCTCCAGCACTGACATCTTGTGTAACTCCTCTGAGGCTCTGGCTCCAGCGCTGACATCTTGTGTAACTCCTCTGAGGCTCTGGCTCCAGTGCTGACATCTTGTGTAACTCCTCTGAGGCTCTGGCTCCAGCGCTGACATCTTGTGTAACTCCTCTGAGGCTCTGGCTCCAGCGCTGACATCATGTGTAACTCCTCTGAGGCTCTGGCTCCAGCGCTGACATCTTGTGTAACTCCTCTGAGGCTCTGGCTCCAGCACTGACATCTTGTGTAACTCCTCTGAGGCTCTGGCTCCAGCGCTGACATCTTGTGTAACTCCTCGGAGGCTCTGGCTCCTTCGCTGACATCTTGTGTAACTCCTCTGAGGCTCTGGCTCCAGCGCTGACATCTTGTGTAACTCCTCTGAGGCTCTGGCTCCAGCGCTGACATCTTGTGTAACTCCTCTGAGGCTCTGGCTCCAGCGCTGACATCTTGTGTAACTCCTCTGAGGCTCTGGCTCCAGCACTGACATCTTGTGTAACTCCTCTGAGGCTCTGGCTCCAGCGCTGACATCTTGTGTAACTCCTCTGAGGCTCTGGCTCCAGCGCTGACATCTTGTGTAACTCCTCTGAGGCTCTGGCTCCTTCGCTGACATCTTGTGTAACTCCTCTGAGGCTCTGGCTCCAGCACTGACATCTTGTGTAACTCCTCTGAGGCTCTGGCTCCAGCGCTGACATCTTGTGTAACTCCTCTGAGGCTCTGGCTCCAGCGCTGACATCTTGTGTAACTCCTCTGAGGCTCTGGCTCCAGCACTGACATCTTGTGTAACTCCTCTGAGGCTCTGGCTCCAGCACTGACATCTTGTGTAACTCCTCTGAGGCTCTGGCTCCAGCACTGACATCTTGTGTAACTCCTCTGAGGCTCTGGCTCCAGCGCTGACATCTTGTGTAACTCCTCTGAGGCTCTGGCTCCAGCGCTGACATCATGTGTAACTCCTCTGAGGCTCTGGCTCCAGCGCTGACATCTTGTGTAACTCCTCTGAGGCTCTGGCTCCAGCGCTGACATCTTGTGTAACTCCTCTGAGGCTCTGGCTCCAGCGCTGACATCTTGTGTAACTCCTCTGAGGCTCTGGCTCCAGCGCTGACATCTTGTGTAACTCCTCTGAGGCTCTGGCTCCAGCGCTGACATCTTGTGTAACTCCTCTGAGGCTCTGGCTCCAGCGCTGACATCTTGTGTAACTCCTCTGAGGCTCTGGCTCCAGCGCTGACATCATGTGTAACTCCTCTGAGGCTCTGGCTCCAGCGCTGACATCTTGTGTAACTCCTCGGAGGGTCTGGCTCCAGCGCTGACATCTTGTGTAACTCCTCGGAGGGTCTGGCTCCAGCGCTGACATCTTGTGTAACTCCTCTGAGGCTCTGGCTCCAGCGCTGACATCTTGTGTAACTCCTCTGAGGCTCTGGCTCCAGCGCTGACATCTTGTGTAACTCCTCTGAGGCTCTGGCTCCAGCGCTGACATCTTGTGTAACTCCTCTGAGGCTCTGGCTCCAGCACTGACATCTTGTGTAACTCCTCTGAGGCTCTGGCTCCAGCGCTGACATCTTGTGTAACTCCTCTGAGGCTCTGGCTCCAGCGCTGACATCTTGTGTAACTCCTCTGAGGCTCTGGCTCCAGCGCTGACATCTTGTGTAACTCCTCTGAGGCTCTGGCTCCAGCACTGACATCTTGTGTAACTCCTCTGAGGCTCTGGCTCCAGCGCTGACATCTTGTGTAACTCCTCTGAGGCTCTGGCTCCAGCGCTGACATCTTGTGTAACTCCTCTGAGGCTCTGGCTCCTTCGCTGACATCTTGTGTAACTCCTCTGAGGCTCTGGCTCCAGCACTGACCTCTTGTGTAACTCCTCTGAGGCTCTGGCTCCAGCGCTGACATCATGTGTAACTCCTCTGAGGCTCTGGCTCCAGCGCTGACATCTTGTGTAACTCCTCTGAGGCTCTGGCTCCAGCGCTGACATCTTGTGTAACTCCTCTGAGGCTCTGGCTCCAGCGCTGACATCTTGTGTAACTCCTCTGAGGCTCTGGCTCCAGCGCTGACATCTTGTGTAACTCCTCTGAGGCTCTGGCTCCAGCACTGACATCTTGTGTAACTCCTCTGAGGCTCTGGCTCCAGCGCTGACCTCTTGTGTAACTCCTCTGAGGCTCTGGCTCCAGCGCTGACATCTTGTGTAACTCCTCGGAGGGTCTGGCTCCAGCACTGACATCTTGTGTAACTCCTCTGAGGCTCTGGCTCCAGCACTGACATCTTGTGTAACTCCTCTGAGGCTCTGGCTCAAGCGCTGACATCTTGTGTAACTCCTCTGAGGCTCTGGCTCCAGCGCTGACATCTTGTGTAACTCCTCTGAGGCTCTGGCTCCAGCGCTGACATCTTGTGTAACTCCTCTGAGGCTCTGGCTCCAGCGCTGACCTCTTGTGTAACTCCTCTGAGGCTCTGGCTCCAGCGCTGACATCTTGTGTAACTCCTCTGAGGCTCTGGCTCCAGCACTGACCTCTTGTGTAACTCCTCGGAGGCTCTGGCTCCAGCGCTGACCTCTTGTGTAACTCCTCTGAGGCTCTGGCTCCAGCGCTGACATCTTGTGTAACTCCTCGGAGGGTCTGGCTCCTCCTTGTAGGAGGAGTTAATGTACAATCTATTCAGGTTAATAGCAAGAAAGCAGTAGTAATTCAAATAGTATGATTGAGAGGGAAGTAATAAAAAGCCTGGGCTGGAATCTAAATGGTCTTGTGGGACTTTTAAAGAGACAGGCAGACAAGAAAGGCAGAGTACTTTTTAATTGCCGGTACAATCTATGTTTTATGAGTGAAGGAGCCTGCTAACTATACAATTACCTTCAGAAATGTGAACTCATTATGCGATGACCAGTTTATTGGGTTGGCACAGGATCATCCGCAGGATCCTCTCCAGCGTGTAACATCTTCCAACCCAACCAATGCAGGGTTAATATCCCCATTATGATCCACAGGCCAGCGATGCTCGGATAAGCCTGACACCTGTTCTGTTGGGAGGAATCTGCCAGTGTGACTCAAGCAAGTCATTAGCCACGTGGCTTAATGGTCAGCCAGTGGAAACAGTCCAAATCTTGCATTGTTTCCAGGAGCGAACACGCTGAATTTTGGAAAGACATTGCCCAATGCATGCCCACACGTGCACAGAGCTAGCTTTATTGCAATCAGTAAACATTGGCTTTGGCAGGTATTGCCAGCTTACCTTACTTCCTACGCAGGTAAGGATTCTGGGTAACATTACAAAAATAGTGCCTTGCTTTTTCCCCCTCTTCTTTCAATCTGTTGACTACATGAATGGTCACTTGTATGCCTTGCTGTGCAGTACGACACAGTACAAATTATTTATTCCCTCACTTCTGGTCTGGGGCAAAGTTTTGTGAACATTACATGCATTCCATTGTCCTTAATCTATAGGCAGTACAGTTTGTGGACATTATTAAAGAAAATAGTGTCCTAAGGCACTAGCCATTATTTCTTCCAAGGCACTTGCCATAGTGTCTTATTGCCCCCATGGTACTTGCCTCAGTGTCCTATTACCCCCGTAGTACTTTCTTCAGTGTCACATTTCCCCCACATTACTTGCCACAGTGTTACATTGCCCCTGTGGCTCTTGCCTCAGTGTCATATTGCCCCCATGGTACTTGCCTCAATGTCACATTGCCCCCGTAGTACTTTCTTCAGTGTCACATTGCCCCCACATTACTTTCCACAGTGTCACATTTGCCACAGAGATATTGAGTCCAGGCAGGGCATTAAGGGGGCCCAGACTGTATGAAACAGATAATGAATTAACGAATGCACGGCTAGCTTTTTATGATTGTTATATTGTAGTTGGATAGCTCCCGAAAAGACCCAGTGGCGGTGCAGGACACCAGGGGCATGGCTTGAGAGGGGAGAGTGTGAGCATTATTCTAAAGTAGGCTTATGGCGAAACGCGTGGCTGTCACAAGGGGTTCCGGGCACAGCAGACAATGGACAGGAAACCTATACATAAGCTGGGAAAGACATTTTTACAAAAAAAAAAAAAAAAAGCACATTATATAGCCTGAAAGCAAGATATGTGTTGAAAGTAAATGTTCTTGCTCAGGTGAGTGAAAGACGAGCGGGATCTGTGTTTATTGTTCATGGTGGACATTTATTGGGGTCTGTGGCAGACAGTGTAATGATCTTCCATGGAGCATTCACAGACCTTGCCACGGACACTAATGTCCTTGTAATAGACACTCTGTCTATCCCTGGTGATAATGGGCAAAGTTTCTCGTACCACCTGAAAGGGACGAGCCCAGGTGTATTGCTCCTACACCCTCCATTCCACCCTGTCTCCTTTGAACCATGTTACATCGATCCAAGTGAAGCTCCGTGGTGCGTAACTGTATTTTCTGTACTTACACATTTCCCATTGGAAGTCGTTCATTTGCATATCACGCCACAGGATGATGTCATAACCTGGAGACGCCACAGTTGCATTTAATCTATTCCTTTGCCTGCATTCTGCTAACACAATATATAGATGATATTTCATCACTTTTTATTCTCCACATTCGCAGTACAATCCTGGTTTATGTGATGCTGTCCCTTTAAAATGAGGACAGACTTTCAAAAAACTCTTGAGACGCTCTCACTGTTTGCTTAATGGGGGGGGGGGAGTTGGGGGGGTCTACACAGGTAGGATAAATGTGTTCACTATTGCTGTTATTACCCCTGTCGGTACCCTTGACAGACATGCCCCATTAAGCAGACCCTTGTTACGGCAGCCCGGTGCAGAGATTAATTGCTTTGGGGTGATTGTCTTTCATCATCGCTGGTGTTTTTGCAGCAGTTTAATCATACAGTGCAGGCGGCTGTGATTGACTCCTGGCGAGTCGAGCTCCAATGTTGAACCACAATGCACAGAGAGGGCGGCCGCGATCTCATCGGAAATTCTTTTCATGCATCACTATTCGGAAATCATTCCTGCTGTTTAACCCTATCAGCGTCAGACGGAAAAAAAAAAAACCCCATTGCAATAGATCACTCTGTAGGCCAGCTCAGCACTGAGCGGACAGCTAAGCATACAGAAAGACCAACTCGTTAATCAGAGCACGATTGTGCAGGCAAACAATGCAACACACACTGGCACAATGTAATTTCATCGTCGTCAACTTAACAGTCAATATGTTGCACTAGTGAGAAATGTAATTGTACCATTTTTTTTCTTTTTTAGATTTTTCTTCTTGTGTTATATTTGAGATGTGTTTACATTGTGTATTTTTCTTTTTTCATATTTTCACAATTTTTTTTTTTTAGTATTTAACTTTTTATTTTTCCTTTTTTTGTGTATTCTTTGTATTTTTTTTTTTTTTTTAAATTGTATTGTATTTTTTCTTTTTTGTATATTATCATTTTTGTATTTTTAATATTTTCTCTTTTTTGTATACTTTTTTTTTGGTATTTTTTTGTATTTTATTTTTTTATTTGTATTTTTTTTTTACGAGGCATTATTTCTAAATCTGTTTCTGATTAATGTCTTAGGTGCAGTAGCAGTAAACTTGAAAAGGGCCGAGCGCCTGGTGCGGCTTAGATTTGAGACCTTTAGACAGATGTCAGTTATGTAACTGCCGGACTGGCCTGATATTATTAGTACATTTGTTTAGTAGAGGAACAGAAGCTTGCTTTCCTGCCCCTCTCCTCTTGGGTCAGCAATGTTTCATTTTTAGCATGCCCCAAAAATGTTTCAAATGCCAAGTCTCACTATAACACATCTATGGGAATCTAACTAGTTTAAAGGTAATGTAGAGTCTGTGGTCTCTCCTTCTGATGTCATCGTCTTGTGGGTTGATGATTGGTTCATTTGCATATCAAGCAGGGATTTCTCCGGAAACCCCGTAATGACAGGCGGTCAATATCAGCAGTGTCGTGTGCTTTGTCAGATGGGATTATGGGAATATTACTCCATGCCCATGTGTTATGTGTAAAAATATGCTCATAAAATGGATATTTGTTTTATTTAAAAAAAAAAGCCATTTTAAAATTTTGGTCAACTTAGAGTAACCACTGTCGAACACTCTCTTGGATCGGAAGCATCTAATTATGGTCATACTAAGTGATCGGGAAATTGTAGTCGATCTGCTGGATCATCTGACTATCATCAGGTTGATCTGCTGAATCATCTGACTATCATCAGGCTGATCTGCAGGATCATCTGACTATCATCAGGTTGATCTGCAGGATCATCTGACTATCATCAGGTTGATCTGCTGGATCATCTGACTATCATCAGGTTGATCTGCAGGATCATCTGACTATCATCAGGTTGATCTGCAGGATCATCTGACTATCATCAGGTTGATCTGCAGGATCATCTGACTATCATCAGGTTGATCTGCTGAATCATCTGACTATCATCAGGTTGATCTGCAGGATCATCTGACTATCATCAGGTTGATCTGCAGGATCATCTGACTATCATCAGGTTGATCTGCAGGATCATCTGACTATCATAAGGTTGATCTGCAGGATCATCTGACTATCAACAGGTTGATCTGCTGAATCATCTGACTATCATCAGGTTGATCTGCAGGATCATCTGACTATCATCAGGTTGATTTGCAGGATCATCTGACTATCATCAGGTTGATCTGCAGGATCATCTGACTATCATCGGGTTGATCTGCAGGATCATCTGACTATCATCGGGTTGATCTGCAGGATCATCTGACTATCATCAGGTCGATCTGCTGGATCATCTGACTAACATCAGGTCTATAATTCAACTATTCACAAACGAAAGGAGCCACAACACCTTCATCCTATGAAAGTGTGTTGTATTTTCTAGATTTTGTGGGGGGGGGGGGGGGGGGAGCATGTACACAGAGTATTGACTGCATCAAATCATCATTTCATGTGTGCATAGACCCCAAAGCACAACAGTCTGGCTATACAATCTCTAACGTATCCTACTTAAAAAAACACAACTTGGGAAACAAAACCTATCTAAGTGACAATCTGCTCTGCGTTTTAGTAAACAAAGACCCTCACTAACTGTGCAGAATCCACTGATAAGACAGACCCAGCATGGGTCTCTTGTTCTCCTGCTATACAGCATTGGGATGAGGCTCGAGCAAAAACATTTTAAAATGAATTCATAACGAATCCCTGCGTGGATTTTGTTGTAGAAAAACAAAACCCCTGTGCACTGTACAGCTGGTATGCTGCCAGTGAAACTAAAGATACTTTGGTGCCTGGACTGTCCTTTTAATACAGTGTCACATCTCCCAATACTTCTTCCAGTAACTAGCTCTTCTATGGTGTTAATGGTTAAATATTCCTTTCCACCCATGCATTTTTAATGCCCATCATTATAATTTTTTTCATACCCAATCAGTCTTGCTTAATTACAGAAAAAGCAAGATACAATAAGCTACAACGTCCGAAACTGGCAGCAAAACAAAAAAAAACGGTGGCTCCACCAGTCCCCCATTAAAGATCAAATTGAATAACAAAAAATAAACATTAAAAGCCCAAAAACGACCCAGTAAAATCTCAGGCTCCAGGAAAGGCCAGGTGTCCACAGTGTGATGGTAATGGATTTATGTGCACGGTAATTCAGCTCTCCGGTGCGATTTAACGACGGACAAACACTAAGAAACCATGTCTGAAATAATAAGTAGCACTGTAGGTAAATGGCTTTTATTTGTTGCCGCTTGCATAATAAATAGGAAGAGCATCCCGGATCCTGAAGATCTAGCCCATTAGGAGCCAGACTCTTTCTTAAAAAGGGGGGGGGGGGGGGTTGCACAACACGACAATGGCCTTATCATTGCAGTCGCTTAATTTGCAGTCAAAGAACCGAGCGTAGATCTAAATCTAGACAGTGCCTCTGCGCCTTAAGGATGGTTTTTCCGTTCTTGCTTTGAATACGTCTGTAAATACAGGCAGTGCATTCATTGTGCCGCTGCTTGGATTTCCGAGTTGTTTGGTTTCATTGTGAACTCATTTTATTCCAAGTTTTCTCTAGTATCAGCAACAAGTACCCTCTGTCATTATGTCCATTTTTTTTTGGGGGGGGGGGGGGGGGGTATCGTTATCATATTTAAAGGTTGGGTTGTATTTTTGTAATAATGTTTTTGTATTCGCGTGGAATCCCGGATGTGCTTTCGTCATTATTACACCTTCCAGGAGTTGGGAAGTCAGGGCTCGGAACTTCTCGGATTTTCTGTCTGCTAAACATTCTGATTGTTTCACGTAGAACTGTTTAGGAGTAACACTTCCCTGGCTCCTAAGACTAGCTAGGTTAGCTCCAGAGAAGTCCTTTCTATGGAATTTTGTTTAGAAGATATCCCCGGTTATGTAGGGAAGAAGCCAAGGAGAAGGAAATTTGCTTCTTGGTTTCTTCAAAATGGGGAGTGGTCGGTTGCCCCCCATTATAGGTCTAGTAAGCTGTTAGTCTGACGTATAAGCCTTTGCTAATGTCTCTGTTGGTCTGGCCAAATGTATGTGTCCTAGCGCTTGTGTTCTCATCCACTAAAACAGGGATATTTTCGAAACTGAATATTCAATAGCACAAAGCCCTCGAGACCTGCAGTGTATTAGTTCTATGTTCTTTGTGTGTGTCCCTGTCTACTGTGTGTGTCATGAACAAGTGAACGAGGGGGGCTTTGAGAGGCTTGCCGTAGGGAATGCTTCGGAGTGCAGGAGAGCAGTGGGATCCTCATCTTACTAGGCTAGGTGTACCACATTACCTTTTGCCTGCAGCTTCCATTTTGCTCCAAAAGCAGACACTAAGCTATTATCATATTCTTCGGATGGATATGTTTGAGATTCAATGATATACACCAGTGCTTCTCAAACCTGGTCTTAAGGACCACCAACGGCCCAGGATTTAGGGATTACCACGTTGTGTTTAAATTAGACTATGAACCGCACCTGGTAAGGTGTTGGTCCTTCAGGACTGTTAAAGGAACCACACTAGGGGTTATACTTATTATTATTTAAACACAACAGGGTAATCCCTCAATCCTGGACTTTGGGGGAGGAGGGGGGGGGCATGATGACAAGTTGGAGAATGACTGACTGGTCTAGACCCTGGGAATACTCAAACCATGGAGTCCAAACACAAGATCGTGACCCCAGAGATGATTCCTCTATGGGGGTTATGTGTAAACATTGCGGTACATAAAGGTCTTGGGATGTTCAACCCCATCCAAGTCTGGCGTGCATGGAGTATACTACTATAATAGTTTGTTATGTATGTTATGTATGGGGTGGTGCCTTTTTTGTATACATCCCGACTCTTTCGTTTTCAGAACCTCTGGCAAACCGCCCTTGGGGAGGTACACACTTCATATGATTCTTTAGATGTAGGTTCGTCGAGTGCAAGCTCAACCCAGTGCTTCATCGCTGGTGCTTGTAACACAGGCTTCGACTGAGGAAATCCCACAAGACTCCGGTTGCCTCCAGCAGTTTTTTTACCCCCAAATTTAAGGAAACTCTTTTTGGTAAACAAATCCGGATTCTTCACTGGACACATCTCGAGCTAACTCCGCGTGATAATATCCATACGGCAGAATCACCAGCAACTCTACAGTGCGTGATAATATCCATACGGCAGAATCACCAGCAACTCTACAGTGCGTGATAATATCCATACGGCAGAATCACCAGCAACTCTACAGTGCGTGATAATATCCATACGGCAGAATCACTTGCAACTCTACAGTGCGTGATAATATCCATACCGCAGAATCACCAGCAACTCTAGAGTGCGTGATAATATCCATACGGCAGAATCACCAGCAACTCTACAGTGCGTGATAATATCCATACGGCAGAATCACCAGCAACTCTACAGTGCGTGATAATATCCATACGGCAGAATCACCAGCAACTCTACAGTGCGTGATAATATCCATACGGCAGAATCACTTGCAACTCTACAGTGCGTGATAATATCCATACAGCAGAATCACCAGCAACTCTACAGTGCGTGATAATATCCATACGGCAGAATCACTTGCAACTCTACAGTGCGTGATAATATCCATACTGCAGAATCACCAGCAACTCTACAGTGCGTGATAATATCCATACAGCCGAATCACCGGCAACTCTACAGTGCGTGATAATATCCATACAGCAGAATCACCAGCAACTCTACAGTGCGTGATAATATCCATACAGCAGAATCACCAGCAACTCTACAGTGCGTGATAATATCCATACGGCAGAATCACTTGCAACTCTACAGTGAGTGATAATATCCATACTGCAGAATCACCAGCAACTCTACAGTGCGTGATAATATCCATACAGCCGAATCACCGGCAACTCTACAGTGCGTGATAATATCCATACAGCAGAATCACCAGCAACTCTACAGTGCGTGATAATATCCATACGGCAGAATCACCGGCAACTCTACAGTGCGTGATAATATCCATACAGCAGAATCACCAGCAACTCTACAGTGCGTGATAATATCCATACAGCAGAATCACCAGCAACTCTACAGTGCGTGATAATATCCATACGGCAGAATCACCAGCAACTCTACAGTGCGTGATAATATCCATACGGCAGAATCACTTGCAACTCTACAGTGCGTGATAATATCCATATGGCAGAATCACCGGCAACTCTACAGTGCGTGATAATGTCCATACGGCAGAATCACCGGCAACACTACAGTGCGTGATAATATCCATACGGCAGAATCACTGGCAACTCTACAGTGCGTGATAATATCCGTACGGCAGAATCACCGGCAACTCTACAGTGCGTGATAATGTCCCTACAGCAGAATCACCGGCAACTCTACAGTGCGTGATAATATCCATACGGCAGAATCACCAGCAACTCTACAGTGCGTGATAATATCCATACGGCAGAATCACTTGCAACTCTACAGTGCGTGATAATATCCATACTGCAGAATCACCAGCAACTCTACAGTGCGTGATAATATCCATACAGCCGAATCACCGGCAACTCTACAGTGCGTGATAATATCCATACAGCAGAATCACCAGCAACTCTACAGTGCGTGATAATATCCATACGGCAGAATCACCGGCAACTCTACAGTGCGTGATAATATCCATACAGCAGAATCACCAGCAACTCTACAGTGCGTGATAATATCCATACGGCAGAATCACCAGCAACTCTACAGTGCGTGATAATATCCATACGGCAGAATCACTTGCAACTCTACAGTGCGTGATAATATCCATATGGCAGAATCACCGGCAACTCTACAGTGCGTGATAATGTCCATACGGCAGAATCACCGGCAACACTACAGTGCGTGATAATATCCATACGGCAGAATCACTGGCAACTCTACAGTGCGTGATAATATCCGTACGGCAGAATCACCGGCAACTCTACAGTGCGTGATAATGTCCCTACAGCAGAATCACCGGCAACTCTACAGTGCGTGATAATATCCATACGGCAGAATCACCAGCAACTCTACAGTGCGTGATAATATCCATACAGAAGAATGCATTGCTGGATATGGGATTTAGTTCATGGACATCATTTGACCTTTGCCAACCATGCCACTGCACAGAAGCCTCTGGTACCATGTCTGCAGAAGGTCCAGTATCAGGGACTACATTAATATTCTTCCTAAAAACCATCTGATATCTTGGAGATTATGGAATATCCGAATCTAATGAATTATGAATGAATACAATACAAAAAAAACCTTTATTGAGCACTCTGTGCTTTTCATCCAAAAAAATACTATAATTAGAATGAAAGACAAACGCTTGTAGTCTAAGGGAAAGAACAAATGGCTAGTGAATAGTTCAGTAAAAGAAAAATGGCTTCCTAAATATATATATATATTTATATATATATTCCTAAAACGTAGCTTTCCATTGGTTGTAGAGAAAACAGCTTTCCAGTCCTCTTGTATTCTGCATTTGAAACCGATGAAACGAATACAGTAACCAATGTACCAATCTTCAGTAACCAATGTACCAATCTTCAGTAACCAATATACCAATCTTCAGTAACCAATATACCAATCTTCAGTAGTTGTAACCAATGTGTATACTTCTTCTGTCCTCCACCACGCCCAAGATGTAAGTTTGGGGGAGACGTCTCTCCCTCTTGCCTACGTTCTCTTGTGATCATTCAGTATGGGTCCCATCCTGTGTGTTATTGAATGATCAAAGGGAGGGTCGACAAAGAGGGAGAGACCCCCCCCACCCCCAAACTTGCACCCTAGATGTGGTGGAAGACTGAAGAGGGATACACAACTTAAGATATAGTTTTATGAACTTTTAATAAAAGCTTATTATTTTTTGTGTACATTTTAAGATGAACTTGATTGAAGATGCAGTTCCAGATCCGCCAACTGTCTCTTTTAATTAAAGAAGAGTATTTACCAAGAGCTCTGTAGAGAAGCATTCTTCAAGGTTATGGCTACAGTAAAAGACGATTTATATGTCTGGAATTCAGACGGCAGACAGAACAAACAAAATCATCAGCATACTAGTTGCATTCTCAGGGGCGTTAGATGCACTGGGTCATCCTCAACGTTACCCTCACCGCAGTGAGTACAGGAGCTTACGTATCTCTGGATAACCTTCATTAAACCATCTTATGGTTGAACCTTCCCGTCATCCTCAACGTTACCCTCACCGCAGTGAGTACAGGAGCTTACGTATCTCTGGATAACCTTCATTAAACCATCTTATGGTTGAACCTTCCCGTCATCCTCAGCGTTACCCTCACCGCAGTGAGTACAGGAGCTTACGTATCTCTGGATAACCTTCATTAAACCATCTTATGGTTGAACCTTCCCGTCATCCTCAGCGTTACCCTCACCGCAGTGAGTACAGGAGCTTACGTATGTCTGGATAACCTTCATTAAACCATCTTATGGTTGAACCTTCCCGTCATCCTCAACGTTACCCTCACCGCAGTGAGTACAGGAGCTTACGTATCTCTGGATAACCTTCATTAAACCATCTTATGGTTGAACCTTCCCGTCATCCTCAGCGTTACCCTCACCGCAGTGAGTACAGGAGCTTACGTATCTCTGGATAACCTTCATTAAACCATCTTATGGTTGAACCTTCCCGTCATCCTCAGCGTTACCCTCACCGCAGTGAGTACAGGAGCTTACGTATCTCTGGATAACCTTCATTAAACCATCTTATGGTTGAACCTTCCCGTCATCCTCAACGTTACCCTCACCGCAGTGAGTACAGGAGCTTACGTATCTCTGGATAACCTTCATTAAACCATCTTATGGTTGAACCTTCCCGTCATCCTCAACGTTACCCTCACCGCAGTGAGTACAGGAGCTTACGTATCTCTGGATAACCTTCATTAAACCATCTTATGGTTGAACCTTCCCGTCATCCTCAGCGTTACCCTCACCGCAGTGAGTACAGGAGCTTACGTATCTCTGGATAACCTTCATTAAACCATCTTATGGTTGAACCTTCCCGTCATCCTCAACGTTACCCTCACCGCAGTGAGTACAGGAGCTTACGTATCTCTGGATAACCTTCATTAAACCATCTTATGGTTGAACCTTCCCGTCATCCTTAGCGTTACCCTCACCGCAGTGAGTACAGGAGCTTACGTATCTCTGGATAACCTTCATTAAACCATCTTATGGTTGAACCTTCCCGTCATCCTCAACGTTACCCTCACCGCAGTGAGCACAGGAGCTTACGTATCTCTGGATAACCTTCATTAAACCATCTTATGGTTGAACCTTCCCATCATACCCATATATATGTTTAATATTACTCCAGTATTTGAATCTTTTAGGCAGAGCTGTGTGTTGCTCCCTGACCCCTGGAATCCCATAGACCAGGCGGGTGCTGTCAAACATAGAAGCTTGCTGTTCAGAAGTGAGTTAAAAAAACACAATGAGTTATAACACCTATCTGTGTGATGATCTGCTCTGTATTTTAGTAAACAAAGCCCTTCACTGAATAAACTGGATATACTGATAATTCATCTGCACAGTCTATTATCCACGTCCCTCATGTGAGCTTCCCTTCAGGGAAGGGCTTGAGTAAAATCCTTTTAAAATAAATTCTTAATGGCACCCTGATGCAAAAAAACTAATGCACTATATAACTGGTACATTAGCAGTTGCACTAAAGTCACTTTGGTGCCTGGATTGTCCATTAACTATTTGATTGCATCACTATTAACACCAAAAATACATTAGTATTTGTTTCTAGTTTGCACAATTTCGAAATCCATTCGTTTGTAATATATTTGGTTAAATATTGAAGAATATCCTATAAGCCGCCACCTGAAGGACATTATTCTGACGGACATATTGCATGATTCGTTTGTTCCTTAATTTGCGAAATCTAATTAGTAACCATTGGAAAATTAATTTAGTGCCACAGAATTCTGAACATATGGATACTATAGACAGTCTCATCTGTGTGAGATAGTCGCAGCAAATCATTAACATCTTATATATTTGACATAAATAACATGAGTCATTGTACACTGATTTATTCACTGTTCGTTCCCATTTTCTTGTGCTACACGACAATGCCATGTGTTGGAAGAACAATTTTGACGGAACCTTTTGAGTTCTTATGTATTTTGCTCTTTAGTGCAGTCTTGACCAGAAACCAAACCCAACTTCTGTTGGGTTTAGTTTCAAACGCTGTCCATAATCGATTTGATTTGGAGCTCTCCTTGCTGTATGTTCTCTGCGACCTGACAGCAGCACTGATTGTCTGATGCGGTACACCCATCCAGCACGGGAGGAGACAATCCACTCCTCTGTAGGGATTAGATGTGGGCTGTGCGATTAATACGCACACCCCAGTGATCAAAAGAGGTGACGTCTGCCACAGAACAGAGCCTTATACATATCCCATGTATGCTGGAAGGCTATTCCATACAGCCACTACCCTCTCAGTAATGTAATACTTTCATTAGTCCCTGGCCTTATCTTATATCTAGGATAGCCTTATACCTATCCCATGCATGCTTAAACTCCTTCACTGTATTAATCTCTACCACTTCTACTGGAACACTATTCCATGCATCCACTACCCTCTCAGTAATGTAATACTTTCATTGGTCTCTGTCCTTATCTTATATCTAGGATAGCCTTATATCTATCCCATGCATGCTTAAACTCCTTCACTGTATTAACCTCTACCACTTCTACTGGAAGACTATTACATGCATTCACTACCCTGTCAGTAAAGTAATACTTTCAGTAGTCCCTGACCTTATCTTATATCTAGGATAGCCTTATACCTATCCCATGCATGCTTAAACTCCTTCACTGTATTAATCTCTACCACTTTTACTGGAAGACTATTCCATGCATTCACTACCCTCTCAGTAAAGTAATACTTTCAGTAGTCCCTGGCCTTATCTTATATCTAGGATAGCCTTATACCTATCCCATGCATGCTTAAACTCCTTCACTGTATTAACCTCTACCACTTCTACTGGAAGACTATTCCATACATCCACTACCCTCTCAGTAGTGTAATACTTTCATTAGTCCCTGGCCTTATCTTATATCTAGGATAGCCTTATACCTATCCCATGCATGCTTAAACTCCTTCACTGTATTAACCTCTACCACTTCTACTGGAAGACTATTCCATTCATCCACTACTCTCTCAGTAAAGTAATAATTCCTAAAATTATTTTTAAATCGTTGCCCCTCTAATTTTAGACTATGTCCTCTAGTTGTGGTAATTTTTCTTCTTTTAAATATACTCTCTTCCTTTACTGTGTTGATTCCCTTTATGTATATAAATGTTTCTATCATATCCCCCTGTTACGGCTTTCCTCCAAGCTATACATGTTAAGATGCTTTAACCTTTCCTGGTAAGTGTTATCCTTCAACCCATGAACCAGTTTAGTAGCCCTTCTCTGAACTCTCTCCAAAGTATTAATATCCTTCTGGAGATAAGGTCTCCAGTACTGCGTACAATACTCCAAGTGAGGTCTCACCAATGCTCTGTACAATGGCATGAGCACTTCCCTCTTCCTACTGCTAATACCTCTCCTTATGCAACCAAGCATTCTGCTAATACCTCTGTCAATGCAACCAAGCATTCTGCTAATACCTCTCCTTATGCAACCAAGCATTCTGCTAATACCTCTCCCTATACAACCAAGCATTCTGCTAATACCTCTCCCTATACAACCAAGCATTCTGCTAATACCTCTCCCTATACAACCCAGCATTCTGCTAATACCTCTCCCTATGCAACCAAGCATTCTGCTAATACCTCTCTCTATACAGCCAAGCATTCTGCTAGTATTTCGTGCTGCTTTATTACATTGCCTACCTACCTTTAAGTCCTCTGGGCAATAATACCCAAACATTCCTTACTCATGCAAACCAGTCCAGATAGTCTCTTCTTCACCCACTGACTGACGCACGCGTACAACAACGACAGAGCGAGACGGTTGTTATGTTATCGTGCCCGTGCCCCCCCCCCCCCCCCCCACAAGAATATCGGAGGGAAAGCAAAGCAGTGAATTTTAATCTGTAGAGTCAATGACACCGAGGGAGCGAATGCTTGCAGTTCATTTAACTTGATTACATTTCCTATTTACTTTATTCCGCATCTTGGTATCGTCAAGACGTTTACCATCTGGCAGTGTGAAGATGATAAAAATGAAATGAGACGAATGTCTGCGGAGAGGACGCCGTTTGGCTTAATGAAGATTTTTAGATGGAGTTGCAGTTGGCCGTATTTTGACTTCTCAGTTAGTACATTTTAATAAAAACTTTATGAAGGACACTGACCCACATCTATCCAAGTCCCTCGTTCGAAAAACTCTCTCTCGTTAATTTGTGTTCTCCCTGAATATCCGAACTGCATTATTTATCGGAGATCAATCACGACCGCTTAGACATCTGCATTTCTAGTGGTTAGACAGCGGGATGGATTTTACCAAGACTCAAGTATTGGTTTATATCGACTGTTCCGGAGGAAAGAAACAGTACAAACAATCGGAATCGGCTGCATGCTCGTGGGGTCTGTAGTGGGAAATGTAATGATGTTAGGTGGAGCCTTTTACAGACCTTGCCATGGACACTGATGTCCTTGTACAGACACTCTGTCTGTACCTGTAACTGGGAATGTTGTGTATCTTAAAGACAAACCCCGCAAGTATATTACCTAAAAGTGTAGCTCGAAGACGTCGACTTTGGAGGTCGACTTTCATTTTGTGAAATTTGCCTTTCATGACTTTCAATGGGGAAGATTCAAACCTGTTTTTTTTTTCTCTGTTTCAAAACTAAAGTCGAACCCCCCCCCCCCCCGAGCTAGACCCAATAGTAATCAGATTGTGGAAGCAGAATGTCCGCCGAATTGCGCCTCTGCCTAATAATTTAAATGTCCCGCATTGTCATTAGTGTCTTACCGGGGCGTGGCTGGACAGCTGTTCCTGTGAATGTTAGCAGAATGTTAGACGACATTCTGCAGTTTGGCTCAAACTGACATAGCTGAGTGCCTCAAGAATGAGGCACTCCAGCAATGTCTGCTAAGGCCCCTGGGAACAAATCCAATCACTTTGACAGCCAATCACAGCAACTGTATGTGCTTAGCTGTCAGAGCTAGTGCCTGGCTTTGATTGCTTTAGTCTCTCGCTGCCCTACAGTAATCGTGAGGCAGGGAGAGTCAAATTACAGTATGGGTGTTAGTGTTAGGGCTAAAATATCACATTAAAAAAAATACTGGAAAAAAATGGTTAATGAAAAGCAATGCGTTATTTTTACTTATTGACCTATAACTTGGAAAAAAAACAAGTTAAAACCATATTTCTAAACTCAGGACAAATACTAGAATCTATTAAGCAGGTTTTATTTTAGTATTTGTAGATGTGTAGAAGATTTTTCAGGTTGAAGTTAATAAAAGTATTTTCTTTAATTTTACATCATATTTTATAATCATTATTATATTTTTTTTTTATAGTAAATCACATGATATGATCCTTACAAAGCCCTTCTTATCCGGAAAGAAAGCTATGTGTAATTTATGTGGCAACAGTAAGTGAGACAGCTAAACACAAACACCGGAGATGTCACGAAGGGTACAAAATTGCCAAAACAGCCAAGGTCACGAAGGGGTTAATATGCAAAATCTCCATCCATACTCCCCTACGAAGAAGAATATAAAGGTGGCAGCAGTGTCTTGGTGAAATGCGGGGATCTGGAAACAGAAATCTAATGAATAGTTATATTTGTAATGCCATCCTGTAATGACCACGTGGCATAGAAATGGAAAGCTTTGCTACCTGTCCCATCCAATTAAGATCATAACTCACGAAAATTAGTGTATAACAAGCTTAGCACTGCTCGAGATGAACCCAGCTCCCTGGCATTGCTAAGACCCCCACCAAAAAAAACACACAAACAGATTAAAAATAGAAAAACCTTAAATCTATTCCTTCTTGCTAACAAGATTTTGTTTTGGAAAGATTACAAATTACAAATGGGACCACTATAATAAACAGCCACGTGGGGTTTTTTTTTTTAATAGTAAGGAAAACGTGTAGGCTCAAGCAACGTTTGAGATATTAATCTTGTCTCTTATTGACCAGTAGAGTCTAATAAAAATAAGTTGTGCGTGTGAAGTCACTGTGACATTTGTGAGTTGTGTATGACCTTTTAAAACATCCAGGAGACATGAATAATGGCTAGAAGGTGCCGTGTAGGAAAGTGCAGGCCTATTTCTACTTATTAGGATTAATATCACTATTTAGTGTCTATAAATGGTGCGTGTGTGTATATAGGAGATCTCAATCACAATCACAATGGAAAGACTTGTGATTTAAAAATACTTCTTCATGATTGATTTTTTGTTGTTATTTTCTCTTTTCTTTTTTTTTCTTTTTTAAAGTTGTATTTATGTGTTCTGTTATATGTTATATGAATCGAAGATGTAAGAGGCACTACGTGAAAGAAAAATCAAAATGAAGAAGTATAAAAAAAAAGGCTTCTCAATTAAGTTCCTATGAAGCACTGTTCACAAGATATTCATGTTTTTTTGGCAGTCAGACCCTGGCTTCCAGGCTGCCGTGTGCGGAATTGTTCCTCCTTCACCTGGCTACACTGATTATGCTGAACATACCTCTACCTTAATAAAATAATAATAAAAAGGGTTTACCCCCTCTTTAAGTGTGTGGGTTGAAGGGCTTCCAGCAGAGATGACGATAATCCCATCTCTGCAGACTTGAGTAATGACTGTTGTGTTTTCCCATAGACTGTCTCTCCTATGACTGGCGGATATAAGTTGGCTGGAGCGTTCTGGGAAAATGGGTTGGATGAACTGATTCCCATGAGTTACAAAGGATAGCTAGTTAGGGACTGGGAATTCTCTAGGGGAGTAAGAAGCTTACCAAGTCAAACTTCAGAACTCAAGCAAAGTATTCCCATTAATCGATCGAACAACTGAGCCCTAATCCAACATCTGAGACTCTTCCCTTCTGTGCGTTGGAGGCTGTGGGTGAGATAACCCATTGCCATCTTTATGTTCGGGAACTGGGGACTAGTAAAAGTATTTAGAAAAATTGGGCAGACTAGATGGACCGAATGGTTCTTATCTGCCGACACATTCTATGTTTCTATGGGATTGTGCCAGGCATCTTTGGATGGTGGTAAGTGGTGTTTAGTACCGCTTACTTCTTGAGACAATCCAAAAATCTGATACTTCACCTTACCTACATGAGGAGAGAGTAAGGTCAGATGCCACGCAGGGGGGCTCCACAAGATGGATGCCCCTTTGTCTTTATTCTTGTCTTTCTCTAGCCTTAAGAACTAAACTTCTATTTGTTCAAACATCTGTCCCTCTCTTCCATTCTCCAAAATTCACAAATAATGTCCATCTAAATCCCAACGAAGGAAATACCTTCCTGTAAGAAGCCAACGTAAAACCGATTAAAGCCAATACCTTTTGATTTGTGAACCAAAATTTCCCAAATGCAATGTAGAGATTGGTTAACGGTGGTTGGCCTTAGACTAATCTTCTTTAGAACCTGAATCTACGTCGTCTACGTTGACCACCACCACATGATGATGCACATATCACCTGCCTCGCTCTATCACTTTATTGTAGGATTGTATTTTTTCTTGGAAGCCACTGCTGATGTGAAAGCTGCACTTTTATTATTTTGCCGAGACGTGTTCTGATTTTAAGTACCTTTTATACCCTTTAACAGTATGAAAGTAAATGGAGCCCATACTCTGGTCCTCTTCGCACAGGTGACATCTCTGGGTAATGAACAGCGGGATATCAAAAGAACAACGTCTTTCGCTTGGTAGTGTTCTTCACATTGGTCTGCTACGTCGACGGGTATATAGGTTAAAGCAATCTTGACTATGAACTTATACTAGTATTGGAGAAAGATAAAAACCGAGTCGAAAAAAAACACCTCTCTATGAGAGAGACTTTCAAATAAAAAAAACCAACAACAAATAATACATTTTAAAACCTTCTCACAACAGAACGGTATTCACAAGCTGGAAAATTGATGCTGGTTTCAGAACCAATAATTTATTTTAAGGCACAACTTTAGGAAATAATTTAGTAAATGATGTATTAAAGTGTGAAGGGTTTCTATAGATTTTTTTAATAAAAATAAAGTACCTTATTGGATGGCTTGACAAAGTCAGGTAACCATTTCTCCTGGATTACCTCCTGCTGGCCCTTAAGTTTTTTGACTAATATAACTAGATCCCTATCAATGTACCACCTCCCTGGCTCCTAAAATTGACAAGACCGGCTTCTGAAATGGTCTGTTTGGCTCTAACGACATTTGCCTTATTGAGATTTTTTTTGTTTCTCGGTATAGCTCTATCCTTGGACGGCCATGTTGTTTAGAATCTTCATTTATTTATGAAGATGTGACCCAAGATTCTAAACAGCACCTGAAAGAGCTAAATGGAGCCACTTGGTATATTTCTTTTCATGAGATTTTTCTATATGTATGTCTATTAATTGCCTCATACGTTGAGTGTCCAGCGATCCAAGATGTACCTTTCAATAATAAGTCTACGGCAGCATTGATGTGGCCGGTATTTTTTTTTTCCTGGAAAAGGGGACAACCCTAGGCTAAGGATTATTTCTTTCTTTTTTTTTTTTAATTAGAAGGATAGTGTGTGAGGAATAAGGATGAAGCAATAAATTAATACATTTAGGAAGAGGTTTGACAAATAAACAGTAATAGTGAGGGGGAGTAATATGGCGGGGGAAGAAGAAATCAAGGGAAAGATAATGGCAGGAAGCAAGGGATTGGCGTAAAGATGGCTAACCTTTTGCCCCAGATGTTGGGATTTACCTTTTGCCATAATCTGGCTTAGCGAGGAAACTCGTTTCCAAAACATTGCTGCCCTTGGACTTGTGTTCCCCTAGCCCAGTCCTGACTCGTCTTTGGTACACCAGCTGTTTTAGGCAACAGATTCAACGATGCTGAGCCAAACATGTAGGGTTCCGCGGACTATATGGGCGTCTGTCCATTACTTTTATTAATCCCCCCGATCTTTGCGACCCAAACTGCGATAGATAACGTTTCCCAAAATGCTGGTAGAGTATTTAGAAACCGTTGTACACAATGGCATCATCATTTACCTTATAGCCGCCATAAATCAGTGATGGCTAGCCATTGGTGGGGCGCATGTATACACTTCCCGTGATGCTGAGCACCAAAGGATCTGTTATCCAAAATATTTCCTCTCCCTAACATAATCATTGGTTACCTATGGCATCCCAGCTGTTGTGGAAATCCTATGATACTCATCTAGCCTTTTGAAGTGAGCATGATGGGAGCTTTGGTACGCAGGAGATCACCAATTATGACTAACCTTTGGAAACCATAGATGGTGTCGACTACAGTTCCCATGATGCTCAGTGATGCCCAAGTAATCCAGCAAATACTCCCCACCACCCAACAAAATAAAAACAACAGCTGTTGTTTCTTCTTCTCTCTTTTGGCCGGGGGTCTCCAATGATCCCTGTACCATGTGCTTTTGAAAAGGCCTGGCTCCCAATCTCCCTTCCAGCTGCTCCAGAGACCAGTGGTGGCGTGTTTTACACCACTCGATCCGATGCTTGGCATTGTACTTGGTGATGTGAGGCTTGCATGCAGCTGCACCAGAGTCCAGTGGTGGCATGCTTTACACCACTCGATCCAACGCTTGGCATTGTACTTGGTGATGTGAAGCTTGCATGCAGCTGCTCCAGAGTCCAGTGGCGGCATGCTTTACACCACTCGATCCGATGCTTGGCATTGTACTTGGTGATGTGAGGCTTGCATGCAGCTGCTCCAGAGTCCAGTGGTGGCATGCTTTACACCACTCGATCCGACGCTTGGCATTGTACGTGGTGATGTGAGGCTTGCATGCAGCTGCTCCAGAGTCCCGTGGCGGCATGCTTTACACCACTTGATCCGATGCTTGGCATTGTACTTGGTGATGTGAGGCTAGCATGCAGCTGCTCCAGAGTCCAGTGGTGGCATGCTTTACACCACTCGATCCAACACTTGGCATTGTACTTGGTGATGTGAGGCTTGCATGCAGCTGCTCCAGAGTCCACTGGGGGCATGCTTTACACCACTCGATCCGACGCTTGGCATTGTACTTGGTGATGTGAGGCTTGCATGCAGCTGCTCCAGAATCCAGTGGTGGCATGCTTTACACCACTCGATCCGATGCGTGGCATTGTACTTGGTGCTGTGAGGCTTGCATGCAGCTGCTCCAGAGTCCAGTGGCGGCATGCTTTACACCACTCGATGCTTGGCATTGTACATGGTGATGTGAGGCTTGCATGCAGCTGCTCCAGAGTCCAGTGGTGGCATGCTTTACACCACTCGATCCGATGCTTGGCATTGTACTTGGTGATGTGAGGTTTGCATGCAGCTGCTCCAGAGTCCAGTGGCGTCATGCTTTACACCACTCGATCCGACGCTTGGCATTGTACGTGGTGATGTGAGGCTTGCATGCAGCTGCTCCAGAGTCCCGTGGCGGCATGCTTTACACCACTTGATCCGATGCTTGGCATTGTACTTAGTGATGTGAGGCTTGCATGCAGCTGCTCCAGAGTCCAGTGGTGGCATGCTTTACACCACTCGATCCGATGCTTGGCATTGTACTTGGTGATGTGAGGCTAGCATGCAGATGCTCCAGAGTCCAGTGGTTGCATGCTTTATACCACTCGATGCTTGGCATTGTACTTGGTGATGTGAGGCTTGCATGCAGCTGCTCCAGAGTCCAGTGGCGGCATGCTTTACACCACTCGATCCGATGCTTGGCATTGTACTTGGTGATGTGAGGCTTGCATGCAGCTGCTCCAGAGTCCAGTGGCAGCGTGCTTTACACCACTGGATCTGATGCTTGGCATTGTACTTGGTGATGTGAGGCTTGCATGCAGATGCTCCAGAGTCCAGTGGTGGCATGCTTTATACCACTCGATGCTTGGCATTGTACTTGGTGATGTGATGCTTGCATGCAGATGCTCCAGAGTCCAGTGGTGGCATGCTTTATACCACTCAATGCTTGGCATTGTACTTGGTGATGTGAGGCTTGCATGCAGCTGCTCCAGAGTCCAGTGGTGGCATGCTTTACACCACTCGATCCGATGCTTGTCATTGTACTTGGTGATGTGAGGCTAGCATGCAGCTGCTCCAGAGTCCAGTGGCGGCATGCTTTACACCACTCGATCCGATGCTTGGCATTGTACTTGGTGATGTGAGGCTTGCATGCAGCTGCTCCAGAGTCCAGTGGTGGCATGCTTTACACCACTCGATCCAATGCTTGGCATTGTACTTGGTGATGTGAGGCTTGCATGCTGCTGCTCCAGAGTCCAGTGGTGGCGTGCTTTACACCACTCGATCCGACACTTGGCATTGTACTTGGTGATGTGAGGCTTGCATGCAGCTGCTCCAGAGTCCAGTGGTGGCATGCTTTATACCACTCGATGCTTGGCATTGTACTTGGTGATGTGAGGCTAGCATGCAGATGCTCCAGAGTCCAGTGGTGGCATGCTTTACACCACTCGATCCAACGCTTGGCATTGTACTTGGTGATGTGAGGCTTGCATGCAGCTGCTCCAGAGTCCAGTGGTGGCGTGCTTTACACCACTCGATCCGACACTTGGCATTGTACTTGGTGATCTGAGGCTTGCATGCAGCTGCTCCAGAGTCCAGTGGTGGCATGCTTTACACCACTCGATCCAATGCTTGGCATTGTACTTGGTGATGTGAGACTTGCATGCAGCTGCTCCAGAGTCCAGTGGTGGCATGCTTTATACCACTCGATGCTTGGCATTGTACTTGGTGATGTGAGGCTAGCATGCAGATGCTCCAGAGTCAAGTGGTGGCATGCTTTACACCACTCGATCCAACGCTTGGCATTGTACTTGGTGATGTGAGGCTTGCATGCAGCTGCTCCAGAGTCCAGTGGTGGCATGCTTTACACCACTCGATCCGACGCTTGGCATTGTACTTGGTGATGTGAGGCTAGCATGCAGATGCTCCAGAGTCCAGTGGTGGCGTGCTTTATACCACTCGATGCTTGGCATTGTACTTAGTGATGTGAGGCTTGCATGCAGCTGCTCCAGAGTCCAGTGGTGGCATGCTTTACACCACTCGATCCAACGCTTGGCATTGTACTTGGTGATGTGAGGCTTGCATGCAGCTGCTCCAGAGTCCAGCGGTGGCATGCTTTACACCACTCGATCCGATGCTTGGCATTGTACTTAGTGATGTGAGGCTTGCATGCAGCTGCTCCAGAGTCCAGTGGTGGCATGCTTTATACCACTCGATGCTTGGCATTGTACTTGGTGATGTGAGGCTTGCATGCAGCTGCTCCAGAGTCCAGTGGTGGCATGCTTTACACCACTCGATGCTTGGCATTGTACTTGGTTATGTGAGGCTTGCATGCAGCTGCTCCAGAGTCCAGTGGCTGCATGCTTTTCACCACTCGATGCTTGGCATTGTACTTGGTGATGTAAGGCTTGCATGCAGCTGCTCCAGAGTCCAGTGGTGGCATGCTTTAGACCACTCGATGCTTGGCATTGTACTTGGTGATGTGAGGCTTGCATGCAGATGCTCCAGAGTCCAGTGGCGGCATGCTTTACACCACTCGATCCGACGCTTGGCATTGTACTTGGTGATGTGAGGTTTGCATGCAGCTGCTCCAGAGTCCAGTGGCTGCGTGCTTTACACCACTCGATCCGATGCTTGGCATTGTACTTGGTGATGTGAGGTTTGCATGCAGCTGCTCCAGAGTCCAGTGGCGGCATGCTTTTCACCACTCGATGCTTGGCATTGTACTTGGTGATGTGAGGCTTGCATGCAGCTGCTCCAGAGTCCAGTGGTGGCATGCTTTACACCACTCGATCCGATGCTTGGCATTGTACTTGGTGATGTAAGGCTTGCATGCAGCTGCTCCAGAGTCCAGTGGTGGCATGCTTTACACCACTCAATCTCACGCTTGCCATTGTACTTGGTGATGTGAGGCTTGCATGCAGCTGCTCCAGAGTCCAGTGGTTGCATGCTTTATACCACTCGATGCTTGGCATTGTACTTGGTGATGTGAGGCTTGCATGCAGCTGCTCCAGAGTCCAGTGGTGGCATGCTTTACACCACTCGATCTGATGCTTGGCATTGTACTTGGTGATGTGAGGCTTGCATGCAGCTGCTCCAGAGTCCAGTGGTGGCATGCTTTACACCACTCGATGCTTGGCATTGTACTTGGTGATGTGAGGCTTGCATGCAGCTGCTCCAGAGTCCAGTGGTGGTGTGCTTTACACCACTCGATCCGATGCTTGGCATTGTACTTGGTGATGTGAGGCTTGCATGCAGCTGCTCCAGAGTCCAGTGGCGGCATGCTTTACACCACTCGATCCGATGCTTGGTATTGTTCATGGTGATGTGAGGCTTGCATGCAGCTGCTCCAGAGTCCAGTGGTTGCATGCTTTATACCACTCGATGCTTGGCATTGTACTTGGTGATGTGAGGCTTGCATGCAGCTGCTCCAGAATCCAGTGGTGGCATGCTTTAGACCACTCGATGCTTGGCATTGTACTTGGTGATGTGAGGCTTGCATGCAGCTGCTCCAGAGTCCAGTGGTGGTGTGCTTTACACCACTCGATCCGATGCTTGGCATTGTACTTGGTGATGTGAGGCTTGCATGCAGATGCTCCAGAGTCCAGTGGCTGCGTGCTATACACCACTCGATCCAACGCTTGGCATTGTATTTGGTGATGTGAGGCTTGCATGCAGCTGCTCCAGAGTCCAGTGGTGGCATGCGTTACACCACTCGATCCGATGCTTGGCATTGTACTTGGTGATGTGAGGCTTGCATGCAGCTGCTCCAGAGTCCAGTGGCTGCGTGCTTTACACCACTCGATCCGATGCTTGGCATTGTACTTGGTGATGTGAGGCTTGCATGCAGCTGCTGCAGAGTCCAGTGGTGGCATGCTTTACACCACTCGATCCGATGCTTGGCATTGTACTTGGTGATGTGAGGCTTGCATGCAGCTGCTCCAGAGTCCAGTGGTGGCATGCTTTACACCACTCGATGCTTGGCATTGTACTTGGTGATGTGAGGCTTGCATGCAGCTGCTCCAGAGTCCAGTGGTGGCATGCTTTACACCACTCGATCCGACGCTTGGCATTGTACTTGGTGATGTGAGGCTTGCATGCAGCTGCTCCAGAGTCCAGTGGTGGCATGCTTTACACCACTCGATGCTTGGCATTGTACTTGGTGATGTGAGGCTTGCATGCAGCTGCTCCAGAGTCCAGTGGTGGCATGCTTTACACCACTCGATGCTTGGCATTGTACTTGGTGATGTGAGGCTTGCATGCAGCTGCTCCAGAGTCCAGTGGTGGCATGCTTTACACCACTCGATCCGACGCTTGGCATTGTACTTGGTGATGTGAGGCTTGCATGCAGCTGCTCCAGAGTCCAGTGGTGGCGAGCTTTACACCACTTGATCCGATGCTTGGCATTGTACTTGGTGATGTGAGGCTTGCATGCAGTTGCTCCAGAGTCCAGTGGCGGCATGCTTTACACCACTCGATCCGACGCTTGGCATTGTACTTGGTGATGTGAGGCTTGCATGCAGATGCTCCAGAGTCCAGTGGTGGCATGCTTTACACCACTCGATCCGACGCTTGGCATTGTACTTGGTGATGTGAGGATTGCATGCAGCTGCTCCAGAGTCCAGTGGTGGCGTGCGTTACACCACTCGATCCGACGCTTGGCATTGTACTTGGTGATGTGAGGCTTGCATGCAGATGCTCGGCCATAGAAACCCATTCCATGAAGCTCCCGCTGCACAGTTTTTGTGCTGATATTAATGCCAGTGGAAGTTTGGAATCTTCAGCGATGGAATCAGCAGAGCATTGGCCACTTTTACACACCATGCACCTCAGCACTCGGTAACTCCGCACTGTGACTTTACGTGGTCTCCAGCTTTGTGGCTTCCCCTTTCCAATAATACCGCTTACAGCTGACCCATGAATATCTAGCGGGGGTGAAACTTCACAAACTGACTTATTGCAGAGGTTCTGTTCAGAACGAGCCAATTTTTTCACAAATGTTTGTCCCTGCCGACCGCGTGGCCAGGTGCTTCATATTATACACCTGTGGCAATGGGCCTGATTGAAACACCTGCATTCAATCCATAAGTGCTGTGCCCCAATACGTTCGTCCATACAGTGCAGCATTGTACTGACGTTTTAATCCATCTCTTCTCCGTGTTTTTTTCTTCCCCCGAAAAGAGTTTGGTAGTTAAACAAGAGCTTTCTGAAGCACAGTTTTAGAAAGTGTTTGTAATTGCACACTTATTGCAGGGTTGATAGGCCACATGCTAATGGGATGCTAATTCTGCCGCTTCTATGAGTCAGCCACTTGGGTTTCGTACATCGTTAATCTCGGAGGTCAGTTCCCTCGTGGATTGCTGAGGATGTCTTTCAAATATGGGATTCTCTGCCGAGTCAGATCCCTTCCAAAGTAAAGCTTAAAAAGATGGATTTATGGGAGGCTTCCTTAAATGCACACTAACATATATGTCTTTAAACACCGTGGACCTTTGTGGATTTTTCTTCTGTTGAGCCTTCAACTTAAAGGAACAATAAACCTTGTTTAACCCTTGCTTCCTTGAAGGAAGCCAGGGTTAAACAAAACATGTCCCGGGACATTTAAGTAAACCCGACGTGTATCTTAATAGATCCACGCGGGGTTTACTATCTGCTGTGTCTCACACGCGAGACACAGCACTTCCTGGTTGTCAGCACGCGCACAGCCAATCAGAGCAGGGCGAGGGTAGTTGAGGTCTCCCCTGCTGATCCGATGCAAAAACGAGAGAGCTAGCAGAGAGAGCAGGTCGCCCGACCAGAGGCACAAGTGAAAAAAAAAACTTTAGTGTCCCTTTAAGCATGCTATCATGTTATTCTTCATTTTAATGTAATGTATTAATACCAAACTTTTCCCTATTGTGTAACCCTTAACCACATTTTCTCCTGTAACTATGGAACGCGCAGTAGCAGTGTCGCTCAATGTTTCCGCCACACTGAAGAATGAAAATGAGAATTGTGAGGTGTCAATCATGTGCGACAGTAGGAGGCCATGTTGTTCTAGGCAGTGTTTTTTTTAAATTAACTCTCGTGAGCCAACAGGGCAGAATGGTTGAATCATTTGGATAATGAATAATGGATAATCTTACTTTTCATAGGATTGCTCGTCTTTCGCTTACTAGGCCCGAATGTAGTCGATGATACCAAGAGTGTAAAAACACCATACAGATACTGTGTGTGTATAAAGAAACCATGCATACACATGCATGAATTTGGGAAAATAAAAATGTCGGTGCACTAAGCTAGTCACAGGCTCAAATAATATACAGGTGTAAATGAGGCCTAGTAGTTGAGGTTGTTGGCTCCTTTGTCTGGTTGCAGGGGTTATTTGGGGTAGGAGGTTTAATTGCACCGCTTCCAACACATTATAAAGGTTTTGGTAGCAGTATAAAATGCTTTGTGTGCCCAGTAGACTGTAGGTAAGGTTAGTTTTTAACCCTATTGAGAGTGTGCCTTGTTGCCGACTTTATTAGGGTGAGAAGCAGATAGTTTTTTTTTTTTTGTACAAGCATCAATGTACCTATTTCCAAGGTGCAGTATGACATTCAGACAGTCTAATATACCCCTTTGTATGGGGTTTGTGGAAGGAAATTGGGTGGAGCTTTGTTTTAGATCCACCCACTATAAAACAACCCTCCAGCTTTTACCTAAACCCCACCCACGCCTGAGATGCATGTGTGTGCACAAGACACCGTGATAATAGATTGTAATGGAAAGTCAATCACAAGGCTTCATCAAGGTATTACCAGATCCATCGCTGGCTTCCTTAGAGGAACAGATTGGCAGGAATCAAAGCTTTCCACCTTGCACACTGAGCCTGATAGAGGAACACAGCTGGTGATATCATTACAATTTGGGCAAGTGCTCTAGTACAGGCAATGCACAGACTGCAAGTATTATTGATCCCTGTACGACATCATAAATCTATTGTATTTGGCACACAAGATGTGTGGAAGGGAAAGCTGAAATGTGCCTGATAATGATCCGTGCACAGTATAAAGTCACTTGGGTCACACTGCTTCATTCTTAGCAGCAGTACGACCACCATGTAATGTCCCTTGTTTTCTGGTGCCAGCCTGGTGTGTAGCTATCTTTATCAGCGTGTACCTTGGAATCTAATGCTGCAAGAGATACAGTATACATCATTATAGCAGATCCGTGCAATTGGTAAAATTATAAAAGAGAAAAAAAAATAAACTTGATGCGCATGAAAGAGGGAGTGAACAATGAACACTCCTGTCTGATTAAAGCAGTTTCTGAACCATGATCCTATGGACCAGTCAAGCACCAACCTCCAGGCTGCCATGTTGGTTCTCCGCGACCCGGCAATGCTGATTGGTGTTCACAGTCTGTGATGCACAACCTGCCTTCATCCGGGGAGGAGATAATCATCTCCCCTGAGTGATTGGCTGTGTAGGTGCCATTGAGTTACGCACAGTCCAATGATGGACCATCTCTCTAAGCAGACCCTAAGCTATGCTCTGTGAGATGGATGCCCACGTTGCTTTTACAAAGACTAAGGGCAAAAAAATCTTTTAACTGGTACACTAGCATTACCCATTCAATTTGACTTGGAATAAGGCAGTACCCATTCAGTTCGACTTGGAATGAGGCAATACCCATTCAGTTCGACTTGGAATGAGGCAGTACCCATTCAGTTCGACTTGGAATGAGGCAATACCCATTCAGTTCGACTTGGAATGAGGCAGTACCCATTCAGTTCGACTGGGAATGAGGCAGTACCCATTCATTTCAACTTGGAACAAGACAGGATTGGTCTGGATCTAATCGGTGGTTGTGCCAATCACAGTGATTACAATCAAATTAAATGTAAAGTAAATGGTTTTAAATACTGACTTGGCCTCCGAGTCACTCTTTGTACTTCACATACTGGTGGCCTGACATGCAGGAGTTAACTTGTCAAACGGTCGCGATCAAAACAGTGCTCGTCGGAAAGACGCAAAGGGGGACATTGTTACTGTATGGTACGTTGTGACCAGATGGCCAGACTCTACTACTTTATACAGCTTGCCTTATATATTGATTGGATAACCACTTATAACATTTCTGGTTGTGTTTCAGGATAAAAGGAGTGTGGAGTAAGACCATATAGCTTAGCCCCCTAGACCGCCCCCCCTCCTTTCCCCAGCCGAAGGCCGTGTCTGTCATATCTGTTTGATCTGTGCCGGGGGAACTGAACACACCAGTAAGGACTGTGCTTTTAATGCCTGAACTTACTGCACCGAAACGAAAATCATTTTCCCAAACACCAACAAGATTTATGGGGAATATTCTGGAAATATAAGCGTAAGGCCTCAGTCCTGCCCCTCTCTTAGGGCAGCCGTCAGTTGTTGGAAGTGTGGGGCCATCATCCTTCTAGCACTGAATATACCTTGGTAAAGTTTTACATTTCCATCCTTTATATCATTTTATACCTTCTTATGCTATATGAATTTAAAATGATGTGAGGAGCAACTCGTTTGGAACATGCTGTGGAATGATGGTGGCGTGTCTATGCCCCAAGGATATTATTGTTTTGGGACCACTATCCACTACGTGGGGTAATTCAGGTCGAGGACACTTCTTCGCCGCGGCTTCATCGCTGACAGTTCAGCGCGGCAGTTAGAACGCTGAATTGTCAGCAATGAAGTATAACGTGGCCGCTTCATCGCGTCCGCGGATGTGTAAGAGCTGACAGTTCAGCGCTGAACTGTCAGCTCTTACAAACGTACCAGTTAAAATAAAATAACCCCCCCTAATAATTGATTCCCCTCCAAAGTGCCCCCCCAAACCTTAATACTAAAATTAACCCCCAAACCATAATACTAAAATTAACCCCAAATACTAAAATTAACCCCCGAACCCTAATACTAACCCCTGAACCCTAATACTGACCCCCTAAACCCTAATACTAACCCTCGAACCCTAATACTAACCCCCTAAACCCTAATACTAACCCCCGAACCCTGATACTAACCCCCTAAACCCTGATACTAACCCCTGAACCCTAATACTAAAATTAGCCCCCTAAACCCTAATAATAAAATTAAACCCGAACCCTAAACCCTAATTCTAACCCCCTAAACCCCAATACTAAAATTCTAACTCTAACACATTAAAACTCACCTTTAGCGATGATATCCCCCACGATGAAATCTCCCGCGACGAGCTGTCGTGTGATGAAGTGCCGGCGGTGAAGCGGATGCAGCCGCGATGAAGTGTCCCATCCCCGGGTAATTCTGGCATTCCCTTTCCAAAGCTAGGCCCCAAGCGTCCCGTATTGGCAGGGGGAAATGTTTTAAGGTGCTCTATCATGATGACACTTCTACTCCAGTGCTGACATCTTGTGTAAGGCTCTGGACCCCCACACTTCTCACTTGCCATCTGTTCTATTAAATGGTAATTTTACAGAGTTACCATGAAAAATCATATCAAATAGAGAGAAATGGCCTTCTTTAATGAAGGTGTATTTTTTTTTAATGGTTAAAATTATCTACAGTTTTTAAATAAAGTAAATGAATAAATGTACTACTGGGTGAGTTAAATGGCATGTCCTGATGTCATAATTCTTTTTGTGATCTGGGAATCTGAGCTAAAGGCAAACCAAACATCCAATCCTGTAATGCCATCTTGCATCCCTGAGTTACATTATATTATTCATGCTAAACAGGTAAGCATGCACACTATGATTACCAGCTGCTAAGCAACAGCACAAAAGACAGTGAAGAAAATACATACAATTACAAATAAATCTACGAACGAGCTGTAAATTCCCTACCGCTATTGCTAACCTCTTTATGACTAATACTATAATGCAGGGCTCTGGATCCAGAGATTTATATCGCGATATGCGTCATACTCTGGTCCTTACCTCCTTCGCGCCTGGTGGTGCTTTGGTCCTTAAAGGGACAGTCTAGTCCCCAAACTCACTTTGGTGCACGATGACGATTTTTGCTTGTATAATGCACAGGCTTTTTTTTTCCCAGTGTGATTTGATGCAGGCATTCTGTATAAATCACTTTTTTAATATTTAACTCAAGCCCCCTGAGGATATAAATTTTTGTTTCATTTAGTCACTTCCTGTGCTGCTGGAATTTAATGCATTGTGTGGACTCTAAGTGAACTTGCTCTTGTATACAGTAGGATCTCTTTAACAGTGCAACGCATTGTCTGATGACATCACTAGAGAGCCACGAAATTCCATTTAATTGGAATAAAATTATGCTCATTGGTTCAGCAAAAAAAAAAAAAAAAAAGGAAATTACTTTTACTCAGCTAGTGTGGGCAGTCCTGGCTTCTTGCAAATGGCTGTAATTTCACAATTTCATCCAGCTGTAAGTATTTTATATACAGAGTTGTAGGGAGTCAGGGACAAATAGGCCGAGCCCCGATCAGGTCACATTTTAGTAAATGTCGCCGGTGCTCACTTTGAGTGCCAGCTACATTTTCCATGTTAGATTGAGACCACCTGAAGCGGAATCCGCAGTACACAGCTCATCACGGGGGGGGCATTCAGGACCATCATTGCTGTCCTACACGTCTAGGCACCTGTGATTTAGTATCGCATAGAACGTCCTAGAAACACGGAAAAAATGGTTAATTAGCTAACGGCAGTATAAAATCTACCCTTATCCGCGGTATAGAATCCTGACAACACAACATGAGACGGACATTCCACGTGACAGTATTTCTTTAAGACGTCAAACTAACAAACATAATGCTTTAGGAATACGAGGGAGAGCAATACTGAAGCAGGCAAGAGACGGATCATTAAAATCCTTGAGTATCTCCCAACAATCAATAGCTTTGACTCCAAGCCCTGGGAGTTCAGCACTCTACCGCCTCCTGGGCACTGGCTTTTTCGTTTCAAGTGATTGTTGCTGAATACATTGTCTGGAAGACCCTCACGCCAGTGCTTTAGCTCCAAGACCCTGTGTATTGTCATCTCATGTGGTCTGGTCCTCCCCCCAATAACGAGGAAAGAAGGAAGGTACCAGCAGCTTTCAGGCTTTTAACATTGCATCATCTACATTACCGCCAACAAATAATCAATAGCGCTCCACGTAATTCTCAGCCACATAAATAAATAAGGCTATATTAGTAGGACGCGTTCTGCACTCACTTTGCAGTGAATAATGTCTGTGTCTGTTATTTGCACAGAATATTAAAGAGTCTCAAATGTAATGTTATTTATCATTAAACCCAGCCATTCCCTGGTGCAGTAAGACGCCAAATAAGCACGATACTAGCAAAATGCGTAGGGAGTTCATGGGTTGAAGGATAAAACTTACCAGGAAAGGTTAAAGCATCTTAACATGTATAGCTTGGAGGAAAGACGTAACAGGGGGGATATGATAGAAACATTTATATACATAAAGGGAATCAACACAGTAACGGAGGAGAGTATATTTAAAGGAAGACAAACTACCACAACTAGAGGACATAGTCTGAAATTAGAGGGGCAACGATTTAAAAGTAATATCAGGAAGTATTACTTTACTGAGAGGGTAGTGGATGAATGGAATAGTCTTCCAGTAGAAGTGGTAGAGGTTAATACAGTGAAGGAGTTTAAGCATGCATGGGATAGGTATAAGGCTATCCTAGATATAAGATAAGGCCAGGGACTAATGAAAGTATTACATTACTGAGAGGGTAGTGGGTGTATGGAATAGTCTTCCAGTAGAAGTGGTAGAGGTTAATACAGTGAAGGAGTTTAAGCATGCATGGGATAGGTATAAGGCTATCCTAGATATAAGATAAAGTCAGGGACTAATGAAAGTATTACTTTACTGAGAGGGTAGTGGATGTATGGAATAGTCTTCCAGTAGAAGTGGTAGAGGTTAATACAGTGAAGGAGTTTAAGCATGCATGGGATAGGTATAAGGCTATCCTAGATATAAGATAAAGTCAGGGACTAATGAAAGTATTACTTTACTGAGAGGGTAGTGGATGTATGGAATAGTCTTCCAGTAGAAGTGGTAGAGGTTAATACAGTGAAGGAGTTTAAGCATGCGTGGGATAGGTATAAGGCTATCCTAGATATAAGATAAGGCCAGGGACTAATGAAAGTATTACTTTACTGAGAGGGTAGTGGATGTATGGAATAGTCTTCCAGTAGAAGTGGTAGAGGTTAATACAGTGAAGGAGTTTAAGCATGCATGGGATAGGTATAAGGCTATCCTAGATATAAGATAAGGACAGGGACTCATGAAAGTATTACTTAACTGAGAGGGTAGTGTATGTATGGAATAGTTCTTCCATTAGAAGTGGTAGAGGGTAATATAGTGAAGGAGTTTAAGCATGCATGGGATAGGTATAAGGCTATCCTAGATATAAGATAAGGTCAGGGACTAATGAAAGTATTACTTTACTGAGAGGGTAGTGGATGTATGGAATAGTCTTCCAGTAGAAGTGGTAGAGGTTAATACAGTGAAGGAGTTTAAGCATGCGTGGGATAGGTATAAGGCTATCCTAGATATAAGATAAGGCCAGGGACTAATGAAAGTATTACTTTCTGAGAGGGTAGTGGATGTATGGAATAGCCTTCCAGTAGAAGTGGTAGAGGTTAATACAGTGAAGGAGTTTAAGCATGCATGGGATAGATATAAGGCTATCCTAGATATAAGATAAGGCCAGGGACTAATGAAAGTATTACTTTACTGAGAGGGTAGTGGATGTATGGAATAGTCTTCCAGTAGAAGTGGTAGAGGTTAATACAGTGAAGGAGTTTAAGCATGCATGGGGTAGGTATAAGGCTATCCTAGATATAAGATAAGACCAGGGACTAATGAAAGTATTACATTACTGAGAGGGTAGTGGATGTATGGAATAGTCTTCCAGTAGAAGTGGTAGAGGTTAATACAGTGAAGGAGTTTAAGCATGCATGGGATAGATATAAGGCTATCCTAGATATAAGATAAGGCCAGGGACTAATGAAAGTATTACTTTACTGAGAGGGTAGTGGATGTATCGAATAGTCTTCCAGTAGAAGTGGTAGAGGTTAATACAGTGAAGGAGTTTAAGCATGCATGGGGTAGGTATAAGGCTATCCTAGATATAAGATAAGACCAGGGACTAATGAAAGTATTACATTACTGAGAGGGTAGTGGATGTATGGAATAGTCTTCCAGTAGAAGTGGTAGAGGTTAATACAGTGAAGGAGTTTAAGCATGCATGGGATAGGTATAAGGCTATCCTAGATATAAGATAAGGCCAGGGACTAATGAAAGTATTACTTTCTGAGAGGGTAGTGGATGTATGGAATAGCCTTCCAGTAGAAGTGGTAGAGGTTAATACAGTGAAGGAGTTTAAGCATGCGTGGGATAGGTATAAGGCTATCCTAGATATAAGATAAGGTCAGGGACTAATGAAAGTATTACATTACTGAGAGGGTAGTGGATGCATGGAATAGTCTTCCAGTAGAAGTGGTAGAGGTTAATACAGTGAAGGAGTTTAAGCATGCATGGGATAGGTATAAGGCTATCCTAGATATAAGATAAGGCCAGGGACTAATGAAAGTATTACATTACTGAGAGGGTAGTGGATGTATGGAATAGTCTTCCAGTAGAAGTGGTAGAGGTTAATACAGTGAAGGAGTTTAAGCATGCGTGGGATAGGTATAAGGCTATCCTAGATATAAGATAAGGTCAGGGACTAATGAAAGTATTACATTACTGAGAGGGTAGTGGATGTATGGAATAGCCTTCCAGTAGAAGTGGTAGAGGTTAATATAGTGAAGGAGTTTAAGCATGCGTGGGATAGGTATAAGGCTATCCTAGATATAAGATAAGGCCAGGGACTAATGAAAGTATTACATTACTGAGAGGGTAGTGGTTGTATGGAATAGTCTTCCAGTAGAAGTGGTAGAGGTTAATACAGTGAAGGAGTTTAAGCATGCGTGGGATAGGTATAAGGCTATCCTAGATATAAGATAGGGAACTGGGGACTAATAAAAGTATTTTAAAAATTTGGCACATTCTATGTTTCTATGAGCTGACATGTGCAGAATATTAATTCCAGCCTGTGTTTAAAAGTTCTCTGTCACCTAAACATTGCTCGTGCCGCGAATGTAAACGGATCTATACACTGTGTTGGCAGAATTGATAGCGAGTGTGTAGATTAAGAGGAGAATGTGTGGAGTCTCCCACGTATGACATCAGCTTGTGACTTCATATGCAAATGACTCACTGAAAAGCCCTTTGTTTACATATCGCGGCCACAGATGATGTCATCAACAGTAAACACAATTAATACACACTTTTCATCATTTTGTACAAAAAATGGGACACCCGAGGGGCGCAGGGGGATTTGGGCCACAATTAGGGACACTTGGGAAGTATGTTATTATATTCTTTCTGTATAATTATATACAAAGTGTGCTCTCTCTCTCTCCATCTTACGTGTACAAACATGGATATATTATTTAAATGTTGAAATGTGAGTAATATCTTTCTGGATTTGGTCCCCAGTAATTACTAAAGTAATCCAGTTCTGTGCCATAATTGTTTATTTTCTTCCTACAATATGTTTTTTTAGTTAGTAAGAAATGACTTATACTAACCCTTACTTACATTAATGCTCTTCCAAAATTTGCCTACCAAGTCACAGCATTTTTAAGTCCACAGATACACAGGATTTTCTCATCATTCACCTTCATTGTTTGTTTTTATGGATATGACTCCCAGAATCCTTTGTGCTTTCGCCTGCTCAGATTGCTTTAACCAGTACAAATGCGTGAGCAAGCTCAGGGTCTACAAACCCCCCGCTAGGCAGAGAATAATCCAGAAGATATGAAGTGAAAAGATAATCTGTTCCCTGAAGAGCTCACAATCCGCTTTTAAAGGCCAACACAGAGAAAACATCATATTACCGTAACAATCACTGTCGTACAGATAGTGTGATGGATGTAGTTGTAGGAAAGGTTACAAAAGCTGTTTATTATATGTTATTACTTTTTTTTTTTAGATATCACAGACAAGAAATATCAATGAGGCTGAGATCTCACACGGGTGGATGCTGTAAATCTATTTCAGCCTATTTTAAAATATTTTTTTCATTCTCGCGCTTCACAGTATAGCGATGTTTAGGTGACACTGTGCCTTTAAAGGGACTCTCTAGTGCCCAAAATGCATCTTTCAAATATGAATGCATATAAAACAGGGCTCGACAAACCCCGGGCGCCAGGTCGCCATGGCGACCAGGAAATAAGACCTGGCGCCCGGGTATTGGCACCCGCTCACCTCTGGGACCCATGGGGGTTTTCTGTTATGTGTACAGCGCGAGGAGGCAGCATGTGCCGTTTTGCACACACTGCCAGCTCCGCCCCCTCGCGCATCGCGCTTCAAAGTATGAGTTCAGGGAAACACGTGACATCCGTGTCACGTGACAACCCGCCTGTGCCTGGCAGCCTGAGATGACATGGAAGTGATCCCCTCCCCTGCAATCAAGCAAAGCAGCAGGGAAGGGGACACCGTGAAACACGCACATTTTATTTTACTTTTTATTTATTTTTTAAAAACGGCTGACTTGTCAGGTTAGTATGTCAATGTATCTGTCTCTATCTGTCTATGTATGTCTTTTTGACCATCTGTTTCTGTCTGCCTCTGTGACTTTCTGTGTATGTAAGTGGAACTGTCTCTGTCTATGTGACTGATTTTCTGTGTATGTAACTGTCTCTGTGACTGTCTGTGATTTTCTGTGTATGTAAGTAGAACTGTCTGTCTATGTGACTGATTTTCTGTCTATGTAAGTGGAACTGTCTGTCCATGTGACTCTGATTTTCATATGTAACTGTCTCTGTCTATGGGACTGTCTGTGATTTTCTGTGTATGTAAGTGGAACTTTGTGTGTGAGAGTCTGCAAGCGTATGTATTTACATGGCTGTGTGATTGTGTGTATTTTTGCAGAAATGTGTGTATGTGTGGTTGTCTGGCTCCTAGATTTTTTTGCTGGCTCCTAAAACAAAATTAAATTTGTCAAGCCCTGATATAAAATCAGCAGTTTGCAAGAAACAAGGACTGCCCACACTAGACGAGTAAAAGTAATTTCCTTTTTTTTTTTTGCTGCAGGAACCAATCAGAATATTTTTTTTAATAATAATAAATTAATGGAATATCATGTCTTTCTAGTGATGTCATGAGACAATGTGTTGCACTGTTAAGAGATCCTACTGTGTACAAAAGCGAGTCTATTACAGTCCACACAATGTATTCTATCAAAGCAGCACAGGAAGTGACTAAATGAAACAAAACTTTATATCCTCAGTGTCTATCCAATCAGTGCTGCCGCACCTGCAGTAAACATGCAGAGTAATAACTGGGGGAGGACCTGAGTCAAATAATAAAAATGTGATTTATGCAGAATGTCTGCATCAAATCACACTGGGATAAAAGCCTGTGCATTATACAAGCAGTGATCTTCATCTTGCACCAAAGTGAGTTTGGGGACTAGCCTGTAAGATACAGCAGGATATGGCTTTTTATGATTTACTAAAGATACTATTCATTACACCTTAAATTAGTGTTTAGCAGCGGTTGTGACTGCGTTCCTTTTTTTTTTACACTTTATTATCACTATTATTTATGCCTGGTCTCCAGGGATTTATATTTCTATATATTTGGTGTTCAATAATAACTTTAGGGTTCGCTAAGGTTCTTTTTTTGTATTCTTTTGTTAAAGCATTTCTCTTTAAAATTACTACACTTGATTCAAAATTTCAATGAAACAGAAGTTGTTGGGGGTTTTTTTTGTCCACAACAGTCCTTTAGCAGTCACACCTTTCCTTTGTCTCTTTGGTGAAGAATGAAGGGTTCTTTCCACATATATACTCTTATTCTTTCGCTTATTGTCACCTCAATATATCACTAAAGTCTTGGTAAGAACGAGCGCGTTGGGATGCTGTCAGCTACTGAATGATGGGCTCTTCTAGAATACAGACATCTATAAAGCACTGCAGGAAAAAAATGGGTACCAGCCGGGGGGAGGCACCTGATACACAGTGACATTAAGCAAACCGTTAAAACAGTTGGACCTGCTAACGTGCTATTACAATATCTACCTGGGAATTGAAGCGTCTATGTGGTCATTGGGATTTTGTAAGAAGCCGGGGTGATAATACATTGTGGTGTCTTCGGAATTTGCAGCTAATTCACTTATTCCTGGTCTTCCATCTTGAAGCACAAGGCCTCAGCTCCAAGGATCTTGTAGTTAAACCTTTTGGCTGCCAGGCAGTGGGCAGTTTCCTGCCTTGGTTGGGCGGAATACATTTTAGTGAGGAGGTCGGATGATGGACAATACGGTAACACGTGTGAGTGTGTGCACATGCCCCATCCACTTTCCTGCTTTAATTTGGGACGACAGCGAGTACCGGAGAATGACCCTCGACCTCCCAAGCCTCATTCCTGCCACCCCGCATTGCCGGAAGTATGTATCGTAACTCCTTCAAGACCAATGACTTTCTGAGCCACCGCTACATTCACATATCACCCAACATTTCCAAACGCCAAAGAGGGCTTTTGGAGGAGATGGAGTGACTGAAGGTTTTACAGTGGTCGGAGAATTGTCGGAACGTTTTTTTAAAGGATTTATGGCCAACTGTGAGCTATTTATGCTATTTCACAAGTAATTTACAATAAACTAAAATATAAACACACCACTCACCCCTTAATGAGCCTCTAGCCAGTCCCACCCAGCTCTCACTGTCCTCAAACACTATTAGGAAGCTTACAACTCATCCAACTAGAACACACATAATTACATCTGTACCTAGCGCTACGTAAATTGTTGGCAAACCCGGCTTTAAGGACCTTCACTTTTAGGACTCTCGCGAGTAAGGACGTTGTTACAATGTAACCAATCCCGTTTATGGATTTCCGTGTTTCTCATTTAATGACGCGGTGAGGTCTCTACTGAGGTTACAGTACTTTACAATGCTCCTGGTGCCACCACTACAGGCTCGGGTGAGTCCACCCCGTCTTTTAAGAGATTTGTACTGTAGACCTTATGTGTAGACTGCGTAAGATAAGTGAAAAAGAGAGTGTTTCACTTTTAAGTACATTTTTGTTGTAAATATATGCGCGAACATCTGAGCTTCTAGAAAAGTGACATAAAAGATGGACAGAGGGATTTCCATCAAAAATAGGGACTGTCCCTCCTCCTGTACTTAGAGCATACCTCCCAAATTTGCCCCCAAGTGAATCGGGACAGGGAGGGGGCGGAGTCTGGGGAGGGAGTGTCAGTGCTACCGCTCATGTGCATCTGAAGCCAGGATCACTACCATCCCGAGAAGCGGAGCACAGGTAGAGCGCGGCGGGACATGGCTCCCAAATCGTGACTGTCCCTCGCAAAGCGGTAGAGTTGGGAGGTATGACTTAGAGTGCTAAATTCTCCACATTTGGGAAATCAGTTGCATGAGCTAGTTTAATTAAGTATGTGTGCGCTGTACAAAATACTAATGGTTCATCTCCGAATCTAAACACATCCCAAAAAAACCATCACAGGCTGGAAGCTGGAAGCACTATGGTGATTAACATGCAAATTGCCAATTAGTATTTGAAGAATCTAAATTTTCCCACAGGAAAACGATTCCCAATGTTCCCTACATGCACAAAATTACAAGATGAGCAAAAAGAAAGAAAAAATTCAACAAATCTGATATATAGATAAAAAGAAAAAGGATTTAATTACTTAACGGCAATAATTCCCGTACTGGTTATTGAGCTAACTGAATATTAAAGGGACTGCGCCACCTAAATATTGTCTGCACCACGGGCGTCCAAGTTAGTCCGGATTATAATCGTAAAGCATGTGCATGTCGGACTGCATTCATTTGACTTATTTACAGTAAAGGTGAAGAATCGTTTGCTGTCCACAGAAAACGGGATATCCAGCAGTAATACAAGAGCATCTTTATTGAAACAAAACTACATATCTGTAGGGAAAATGAGCCTTGCTATCACTGGTCAAAATATTGGACACCGCTGGTCCACACTATGAATTTTTAAAAAAAGATTAAAAAAATGATCTGTACATTAGTTTAGCCTGTGGTGTCTCCTGTCTGTGACATCATCTGTGGCTTGATATGCTAATGAACACAAGTGATGACATCTTTCTCTTAAAGTGTACAAATACTTGCAATTTTGCCAACACAATGGATAGATCCTGTTTGTTTTTTTTGTTTTTATTCCGTACATCTCCACCTTCAAGAATATTTAGGAAGCAGAGTCCATTTGAATGACCTTCTGGGGCGTCTCGAGGGGGGAATGGATGTATTGTGAATATTAAATTGGAATTTGCCGTATCAGACCGTTTATAAAAATCAAACTAATGTTTAGATATGTGTCTTTGGAAACCTTTTGTTCTCTCCTAATGATCATTGCTTTCAATGTATTTTGTCTTCACAGCTTTTTGACAGTTTCTTCTTTGGAGATGTTGATTTGAAGGCGATTCATCTTTCCCAGAGATTCTCTGCCGACAGTTCGGGCTACTACTCCCCAGCGGTGAAAGTGTCCATCACCTGAAGATAGACCATCTAGGTCAGGCTCAACAAGTGGTGGCGTAAGACTTCTCCAAGCTATGTCCGGGGGTTAAATTAGGAAATTCTGGGGCAAAAGTGAGAAACGTGATGGGGACTGGATCAGTTGTAAAGCTTAGCCTCACGATTGGATCGTATAAACCAACCCCCAAGGTGTCTGAAGAACAGAGCACCAGCTCATCTTGGTTTACTAGTTAACGCGTTTCACATGGAAGGTGGGGGGATTTGTATCTGGGTTATTAAGTATGGTGACAGACCCGGCATGCTTTAAAAAGAGCAAAATCTCATCTCAAAATGCAATTCGGCTGTAGAAAAAAATTAAATATTGATATTCTGTCAATGGAGGGTATCGGGGCCACCTAATGATAGAAATAGGAATTTGATAGTGATGGGAGTTGTTACTTAATTAACAGTAGAATACAATAGCTGTGATTCTCCAACCCACCAAGAGACCATTTTGACGGATGTCAAAATTTCATAATGTCATAATTTTAAGAGCTACTATCATCAAAAAATTAATTGAACGATTGCATCAAGTGTAGATGTTTTAAATAGAAATATTTTAATACAGGAGTAATTTATAGGGCCCTCTTTGGTTGTTCTGTTCTAACATAGAGACATAGAATGTGTCAGCAGATAAGAACCATTCGGTCCCTCTAGTCTGCCCAATTTCTAAACACTTTTATTAGTCCCCAGTTCTCTATCTTATATCTAGGATAGCCTTATACCTATCCCATGCATGCTTAAACTCCTTCACTGTATTAACCTCTACCACTTCTACTGGAAGACTATTCCATACATCCACTACCCTCTCAGTAATGTAATACTTTCATTAGTCCCTGGCCTTATCTTATATCTAGGATAGCCTTATACCTATCCCATGCATGCTTAAACTCCTTCACTGTATTAACCTCTACCACTTCTACTGGAAGACTATTCCATACATCCACTACCCTCTCAGTAAAGTAATACTTTCATTAGTCCCTGGCCTTATCTTATATCTAGGATAGCCTTATACCTATCCCATGCATGCTTAAACTCCTTCACTGTATTAACCTCTACCACTTCTACTGGAAGACTATTCCATGCATCCACTACCCTCTCAGTAATGTAATACTTTCATTAGTCCCTGACCTTATCTTATAGCTAGGATAGCCTTGTGCCTATCCCATGCATGCTTAAACTCCTTCACTGTATTAACCTCTACCACTTCTACTGGAAGACTATTCCATGCATCCACTACCCTCTCAGTAATGTAATACTTTCATTAGTCCTGACCTTATCTTATATCTAGGATAGCCTTATACCTATCCCATGCATGCTTAAACTCCTTCACTGTATTAACCTCTACCACTTCTACTGGAAGACTATTCCATGCATCCACTATCCTCTCAGTAAAGTAATACTTTCATTAGTCCCTGACCTTATCTTATATCTAGGATAGCCTTATACCTATCCCATGCATGCTTAAACCCCTTCACTGTATTAACCTCTACCACTTCTACTGGAAGACTATTCCATACATCCACTACCCTCTCAGTAATGTAATACTATCATTAGTCCCTGGTCTTATCTTATATCTAGGATAGCCTTATACCTATCCCATGCATGCTTAAACTCCTTCACTGTATTAACTTCTACCACTTCTACTGGAAGGCTATTCCATACATCCACTACCCTCTCAGTAATGTAATACTTTCATTAGTCCCTGGCCTTATCTTATATCTAGGATAGCCTTATACCTATCCCACGCATGCTTAAACTCCTTCACTGTATTAACCTCTACCACTTCTACTGGAAGACTATTCCATGCATCCACTACCCTCTCAGTAATGTAATACTATCATTAGTCCCTGGTCTTATCTTATATCTAGGATAGCCTTATACCTATCCCATGCATGCTTAAACTCCTTCACTGTATTAACCTCTACCACTTCTACTGGAAGACTATTCCATACATCCACTACCCTCTCAGTAATGTAATACTTTCATTAGTCCCTGACCTTATCTTATATCTAGGATAGCCTTATACCTATCCCATGCATGCTTAAACTCCTTCACTGTATTAACCTCTACCACTTCTACTGGAAGACTATTCCATACATCCACTACCCTCTCAGTAATGTAATACTTTCATTAGTCCCTGGCCTTATCTTATATCTAGGATAGCCTTATACCTATCTCATGCATGCTTAAACTCCTTCACTGTATTAACCTCTACCACTTCTACTGGAAGACTATTCCATGCATCCACTACCCTCTCAGTAATGTAATACTTTCATTAGTCCCTGGCCTTATCTTATATCTAGGATAGCCATATACCTATCCCATGCATGCTTAAACTCCTTCACTGTATTAACCTCTATCACTTCTACTGGAAGACTATTCCATACATCCACTACCCTCTCAGTAATGTAATACTTTCATTAGTCCCTGGCCTTATCTTATATCTAGGATAGCCTTATACCTATCCCATGCATGCTTAAACTCCTTCACTGTATTAACCTCTACCACTTCTACTGGAAGACTATTCCATGCATCCACTACCCTCTCAGTAAAGTAATACTTTCATTAGTCCCTGACCTTATCTTATATCTAGGATAGCCTTATACCTATCCCACGCATGCTTAAACTCCTTCACTGTATTAACCTCTACCACTTCTACTGGAAGACTATTCCATACATCCACTACCCTCTCAGTAATGTAATACTATCATTAATCCCTGGCCTTATCTTATATCTAGGATAGCCTTATACCTATCCCATGCATGCTTAAACTCCTTCACTGTATTAACCTCTACCACTTCTACTGGAAGACTATTCCATGCATCCACTACCCTCTCAGTAATGTAATACTTTCATTAGTCCCTGGCCTTATCTTATATCTAGGATAGCCTTATACCTATCCCATGCATGCTTAAACTCCTTCACTGTATTAACCTCTACCACTTCTACTGGAAGACTATACCATACATCCACTACCCTCTCAGTAATGTAATACTTTCATTAGTCCCTGGCCTTATCTTATATCTAGGATAGACTTATACCTATCCCATGCATGCTTAAACTCCTTCACTGTATTAACCTCTACCACTTCTACTGGAAGACTATTCCATGCATCCACTACCCTCTCAGTAAAGTAATACTTTCATTAGTCCCTGACCTTATCTTATATCTAGGATAGCCTTATACCTATCCCACGCGTGCTTAAACTCCTTCACTGTATTAACCTCTACCACTTCTACTGGAAGACTATTCCATACATCCACTACCCTCTCAGTAATGTAATACTATCATTAATCCCTGGCCTTATCTTATATCTAGGATAGCCTTATACCTATCCCATGCATGCTTAAACTCCTTCACTGTATTAACCTCTACCACTTCTACTGGAAGACTATTCCATGCATCCACTACCCTCTCAGTAATGTAATACTTTCATTAGTCCCTGGCCTTATCTTATATCTAGGATAGCCTTATACCTATCCCATGCATGCTTAAACTCCTTCACTGTATTAACCTCTACCACTTCTACTGGAAGACTATTCCATACATCCACTACCCTCTCAGTAATGTAATACTTTCATTAGTCCCTGACCTTATCTTATATCTAGGATAGCCTTATACCTATCCCACGCATGCTTAAACTCCTTCACTGTATTAACCTCTACCACTTCTACTGGAAGGCTATTCCATGCATCCACTACCCTCTCAGTAAAGTAATACTTTCATTAGTCCCTGACCTTATCTTATATGTAGGATAGCCTTATACCTATCCCATGCATGCTTAAACTCCCTCACTGTATTAACCTCTACCACTTCTACTGGAAGGCTATTCCATACATCCACTACCCTCTCAGTAAAGTAATACTTTCATTAGTCCCTGACCTTATCTTATATCTAGGATAGCCTTATACCTATCCCATGCATGCTTAAACCCCTTCACTGTATTAACCTCTACCACTTCTACTGGAAGACTATTCCATGCACCCACTACCCTCTCAGTAATGTAATACTTCCATTAGTCTCTGGCCTTATCTTATACCTAGGATAGCCTTATACCTATCCCATGCATGCTTAAACTCCTTCACTGTATTAACCTCTACCACTTCTACTGGAAGACTATTCCATGCATCCACTACCCTCTCAGTAATGTAATACTTTCATTAGTCCCTGGCCTTATCTTATATCTAGGATAGCCTTATACCTATCCCATGCATGCTTAAACTTCTTCACTGTATTAACCTGTACCACTTCTACTGGAAGACTATTCCATACATCCACTACCCTCTCAGTAATGTAATACTTTCATTAGTCCCTGGCCTTATCTTATATCTAGGATAGCCTTATACCTATCCCATGCATGCTTAAACTCCTTCACTGTATTAACCTCTACCACTTCTACTGGAAGACTATTCCATGCATCCACTACCCTCTCAGTAATGTAATACTTTCATTAGTCACTGGCCTTATCTTATATCTAGGATAGCCTTATACCAATACCATGCATGCTTAAACTCCTTCACTGTATTAACCTCTACCACTTCTACTGGAAGACTATTCCATACATCCACTACCCTCTCAGTAAAGTAATACTTTCTGATCTTACTTTTAAACCTTTGCCCATGCTTAGCTCTCTAAGGACCCTTGGGTGTATACCATCTGACCCTGGGGCCTTGCCTATCTTAACAGACCTTAATTGCTCGAGCACTTTTTCCTGTGTCAGCCAATCCCATGTCTACGGTGACTGTAAATTCATTCAGCATATTTACATAAAAAATATACAAGAGTCTGTAGACGTATGGGGATTATACAAAATCCATGCACAGCATGTGAATACCCCATGATTTATTTTGAAAGGGGAGCATAAATAAAATAGGGGCATATACTATTCTAAGTGTATAAAATCTTTATTAACTCTGTGTGTGAGAGAGCACTGCTCACACATTCTCTACTCCTTGCACAGTGCGTCAGCTGATGTGCGTCTGGGTCACATGACTCAACACAGTTGATATTGGGCAGCAAACACCTAGGCGCACTTTCTAATGGCGACGAAGCACCTGGGGGTTATAAATCCCTAGCAACGTCTGCCCCCCGGTTTAGCTGTACAACCAAAGAGGGCTCAATAAAGTTCTTTATTTATATTCTTTCAATAAAACGTGTAAAATGTCTGCAATTGGTGCAATCTTTAAACATTATTTCTCAAGCCGACAGTTGTCCTTTAAAGTAATTTGTTTTTTGAATAGTAAGGTGATACGTTTTTCAATCCAGTATCCATAGTACTTGTATGCCATTGAAGCTGTGCATCCTGATCCAGGTTTCATCTCACTGCTTGGATTCTCCAATAGAAAAACCTGCTCCCCGGTCCTCAAAGCCGAGCGAAGTGCCTGCCAAGGTCACGGCGAATTACGCTGAAGAGAACAAAACAGTGGGAAGGAAATAAACACCTGCTGAGCAAAAGCACTGTCTGTACGAGGGAGCCGACACCAAACCATAGAGTAAATAAAGGACTTCACAACTATCTCTATTATTCCTATATCATTAAAGAATATATATCGAGCTATACCATTCGTCACTTTTTTGTTATATAAAGCGTGTATATATATACAGGTTGGGTATCCCTTATCTGAAATGCTCGGGACCGGCAGCATCTGGGATAATAGAAACGTACGTTTAATAGATCATTTCAGCACCAGCCCTATAAATGATCTTTATTACCTAAATTCAGCGCAAGCAACTTCCTCACGTCAACCTGCTCAGCTCACGTCAACCTGCTCAGCTCACGTCAACTTGCTCAGCTCACGTCAACTTCCTCATGTCAACTTCCTCACGTCAACTTGCTCAGCTCACGTCAACTTCCTCATGTCAACTTCCTCACGTCAACTTGCTCAGCTCACGTCAACTTCCTCATGTCAACTTCCTCACGTCAACTTGCTCAGCTCACGTCAACTTCCTCACGTCAACTTGCTCAGCTCACGTCAACTTCCTCACGTCAACTTGCTCAGCTCACGTCAACTACCTCACGTCAACTTGCTCAGCTCACGTCAACTTCCTCACGTCAACATGCTCAGCTCACGTCAACTACCTCACGTCAACTTGCTCAGCTCACGTCAACTTCCTCAGCTCACGTCAACTTCCTCATGTCAACTTCCTCACGTCAACTTGCTCAGCTCACGTCAACTTCCTCATGTCAACTTCCTCACGTCAACTTGCTCAGCTCACGTCAACTTCCTCATGTCAACTTCCTCACGTCAACTTGCTCAGCTCACGTCAACTTCCTCACGTCAACTTGCTCAGCTCACGTCAACTTCCTCACGTCAACTTGCTCAGCTCACGTCAACTACCTCACGTCAACTTGCTCAGCTCACGTCAACTTCCTCACGTCAACATGCTCAGCTCACGTCAACTACCTCACGTCAACTTGCTCAGCTCACGTCAACTTCCTCACGTCAACTTGCTCAGCTCACGTCAACTTCCTCACGTCAACTTGCTCAGCTCACGTCAACTTTCTCACGTCAACTTTGCTCGAGTCAACTTGCTCAGCTCACGTCAACTTGCTCCGCTCACATCAACTTGCTCACATTGTATTTAGGTAATATAGATCATTTATAGCAGAGGCGCTGGTGTAATTACCTGCTCCACTGTGCTGCCGAGATGATCTGTCGCCTGTCGTACCACTGTGGGAACCCAACCCCCCCCCCCCCCCCCGTGGCAGCGCTCTGGGAACTACATTTCCCATGAGCACTGGCTCCACATTCACAGCGGCCGGGACTTTGAGGCCAAAGAGTTTCACAACCAGACGCCAGGAAGTTGAGTATCCCAACTCACCGACATCCGTAAAAATAAATTCGGATTTTGGGTCATTTCAGTTTTTGTAAACTCTGATTAAAAATGGAGGCGGTGGTGCTGCAATTCTTTACTGTCCAGTGCAGGGTTAGGGCAGTCTTTGAAATCTTTATTTTTCCCTGGTTAATCTTTTCAAAACGCAATGATGTTACTGCCGGAAATAATATGGAATTCTATGGATTCTAAGCTTTATTCATTTATAATTAAAAATTGGGCAGACCACCCTCTAAAAGCTTAATTTGTTTTTTTATTTTTTCAAATACTATACTGGATTATCTCCTGTGCTTCCCTAGTTTGAAGTTTGTAAACCGTTGAGTCATGGCCACTGTTGGACTAAATCTATTCACACAAATGTAAAATAAATGTACAGAATGCCTCCAAACTGAGGTATATAAAGTCACCACAATAATTCTGTTTGAATACAAGCTAGATTGTGTTACTGTACAAAGCACGATTCCTAGGAGACAGTGTGGATGATTGTTTATCAATATGAAGACCAAAAGAGAGACAGGGATCTAGCCACATTCTAAGAACTGACCAGTTTTTGGGGCTTGAAGTTTACCTTTCAGTTTATGTTGTTTAGAATATAACACCATTTTGGAAGCTAAGGTTTTATTATGCCAGTTTTTTTATTCTATATTTTTTTCTGATGGACTAAGCGGAGATTTCGACTAATACTCCCAGATCTTTTCTTTTCTTTGGAATTGTCATTGACGCTTCTAGGCTTCAAAGACTAAATGGGAATAACTTTTGAACGGTATACAAGAGCATCATAATTCAACTGGCAGAATTAGTCAGGCAGAACTGACATCCTGTCTGGTTAAAACTAATATTAGGGTTTAAGCTCTCTACTCAAAATTACCAACGCCCCCATTGCCCAGGATCTTACCTCGCCATTTTCCATGTCTACACTGGTGATGTAATTAAAGCGTATGCGTAAACTGGATTAAGAGGCAGAACGTGGTCATTGCTGACCGGATTTGCATATACCCAGAATCCCTTGCAGTGGCGCTAGCACTGGGAGTGTTTTGTGTGTGAAGATTTGTGGTTAATAATGCTCTACCCATTGTTAAAACTATTCATCTGTGAAAAGTTTACCCTGTTTGCAAGATGCTAATTCTGTTAAATACTGGCCGGTATTGTCCAGCACATATATTTTTAAGCCAGTTATATTTGTTGTAATTCGATGTCGTATTATTGTGTAGTTTTTATCTTCCTTCTTTTTATTCCAAAACGGATGCCTCTTGTTTCTATTCGGGACAGCCGCGTATATATTTCACGATTCTGCTACAGGTCCACATTTGTTATCTAAAGTATTCATCAATAAGCCATTTGTCTTTGTTATAGGGAAGGAGAGCAACTCTGGTTTATTTTTTGGGGTATTTATTATACTGACATGTCCATGGCCAGAAGCACAACATACGTCTATTCTGGTTGGTTTCAAACGAGTCACCTTTAAAAGTCTGTGCTTCCTTTTCATTCCAAGCTCTCCGCTTTCTGGGATTAGCATAAAAAAAATGGGTAAACGTTTGAGTTTGTGTTCTACATTCACTTCCTTTAGAAGCTCGCTTTGATCTTACAGCTCTGTTTTTGGAGGACGTCTGTGGTGTCCACACTGAAGACACAATAACTCTGTTGCCTGTGGTGCTAAAATATGTTGTAAGTTCCTCATGGCAGTTAGAGAAATTTAATATTAGGGCCACACGCCTCCAATAGGGACCATTCATTTGAAAAAAAATTGGTTGTGTCCGCCAGTGATGTATTTAGGCATGGCTAAACTCATGCACGCTCTAACCTTCATTCCTGTGACAAGTCTTGTTGTACCCCTTAATCTTTCTGGAACTATAGGGTTGACTTAATATGTGACGATAATCGACCCCAAAATGGTGGCTGTGAATACGTTTGCAATTTGGGCCGATTATTGGAGCATATTGAGTCGACCCTATAGTTCGACCCTATAGTTCCAGAGCAGGTATATTCATTTGTGTAAAGAGCATAGTTATCAAATGACATAAATAGTTATTAGTTGGCCATAAACTAACTGAAAATGTTCTGGTAATGGCACGCCCATAGACACACCTTCAGCTACGCCCATAAAATACAAATCTACCTCTTTGGCCATTTGAAAGGTTAGGAAGTAAGCTAGGTTAACTAGACCAAAGCCTAGGGTGGCAGGCTGGAAACAGCGGTTGAGGGGGGCACACAGCAGCTGAAAAAAAAGAAAAAATGGCAAGCCAGGGCAGGGGGACCAGGACAAGGGGGACTTCAAGGCCTAAGACATACCAGCCAGCAATTGTTTTCAGCAGAGGGGTACATTGGCCATTGATACACAAACTGTGCCATGACAACCAGGCGATAGGAGCAGCATCAAAAGAGGACAAGCTAGAGGAGAAAGAACAAATGCTGGCAGCAGATTGTGGACGCTTTTAATGAAGTTGGTGGGAATAACATGTCCGAGGAGGTGGTGAAGAAAAGGTAAGTGGATTTAAAATACTTATACACCATACTGGCAACATGTTATGTCACTCTGAACACAAACCTGTACTTCATGTAGCACATGTATTATTGGTGTCATGGATACCTTGGAATGTACACTCACAGGGAATATTGCATGTGGCCGCACATGTCATATTGGCTGCCACACATTTAAGAGCGACAAGGGTGTGTGTAGAGAACTGTAGCTGTGCAGAGCATGTTAGCTGGAGAGGAGTGGGAAGCAGCACATTGCAACAATTAACATTTACAAATAACATTCATTCTAATGCCACCACCGCATGCCTCATTAAAGAGAACTATACCATAACATTCATTCTAATGCCACCACAACATGCCTCATTAAAGAGAACTATACCATAACATTCATTCTAATGCCGCCACAACACGCCTCATTAAAGAGAACTATACCATAACATTCATTCTAATGCCGCCACAGCACGCCTCATTAAAGAGAACTATACCATAACATTCATTCTAATGCCGCCACAGCATGCCTCATTAAAGAGAACTATACCATAACATTCATTCTAATGCCGCCACAGCATGCCTCATTAAAGAGAACTATACCATAACATTCATTCTAATGCCGCCACAGCATGCCTCATTAAAGAGAACTATACCATAACATTCATTCTAATGCCGCCACAGCATGCCTCATTAAAGAGAACTATACCATAACATTCATTCTAATGCCGCCACAGCATGCCTCATTAAAGAGAACTATACCATAACATTCATTCTAATGCCGCCACAGCATGCCTCATTAAAGAGAACTATACCATAACATTCATTCTAATGCCACCACAGCATGCCTCATTAAAGAGAACTATACCATAACATTCATTCTAATGCCACCACCGCATGCCTCATTAAAGAGAACTATACCATAACATTCATTCTAATGCCACCACAGCATGCCTCATTAAAGAGAACTATACCATAACATTCATTCTAATGCCACCACAACATGCCTCATTAAAGAGAACTATACCATAACATTCATTCTAATACCACCACAACATGCCTCATTAAAGAGAACTATACCATAACATTCATTCTAATACCACCACTGCATGCCTCTTTAAAGAGAACTATACCATAACATGCATTCTAATGCCGCCACAACATGCCTCATTAAAGAGAACTATACCATAACATTCATTCTAATGCCACCACAGCATGCCTCATTAAAGAGAACTATACCATAACATGCATTCTAATGCCACCACTGCATGCCTCATTAAAGAGAACTATACCATAACATTCATTCTAATGCCACCACAGCATGCCTCATTAAAGAGAACTATACCATAACATGCATTCTAATTCCGCCACAACGTGTATTTTGAAGGCATCTTTAGAATCCAGCTGTTTTAGTTGGACTTGCATTGTAGGTTTTGAAAACGCTCGATATTTCATTCTTGTACTTGAATGCTGACATCCCTGAAGGTAAGTCTGATGACAAGTAAGCTGTGGCTTCAAGATGAAGAGATTGTCCTATGTTATTTGTTGCCTTTAAGTGAATTATTTCGCAGTGATTGGAATGGGATGGAATTGCTTTTGGCCGACTATCTGTCTTCCTGGGGAAACAGCCATATAACACTTCATCTTACAATGCACACTTTTTTTTTCTGTATCAATTGATTTATTTGTCCTGATTGTATTGCTTCATTGGAAAATAGCCATATTTATGCTACTGTATGAAATGTACTCTCGCCTGAGTAAACGTGCGACCCTTGGCAAACAAAGAAAGACATATAGGCCTGGCCTGCACACGTTCTCATGTGATCGTTCTGGTAGACTCTCGCTAACAAAGACACATGGCCAACATTTTAGAAGTTAAAGCCGCTTCCCATGGAGCACTGTTCAGAAGAGATTCACATTGGTCGTGGGGATGTCCAGGCTGCCGTGTCGCGGAGTTGGTTCTCCATAACCTGGCAACTCTGACTGGTGGACGGCATCTCTCAATGCAGAACACTTCTCTAGCGGAAGAGGAGATGGCCATTTCTCACCCAGTGATAAGACCTGTGCATACACCAATGATGCCAGACCATCTCTCTGCCATGAGGCACTGCAAAGACTAAGGGTGAGCAGAAAAGGTCTCAAATGAATCATTAAAAGCAAAAAATGGGGGTTTTGACATTGTTTGAAGACCAAATTGAGCACTTGAGGACAGGGTACAAACAAGTGATGTTTTACCCAGAGACAGACAGGGTGTCCATGGCAAGGTCTGTGAAGGTCCATAGAACATCATTAAATTGTCCAAAACAGACTCCAGTAACTGTCCACTACGGACAATGTTGATGCCTACCCATTACCTGTTTTCCTGCTATCTGCAAGTCAGCATGCTATGGTCCTTAACCTCCGTCGTCTTTATATTCCCATCTGATAGACTGTCGCTAGTATACGATGGTCAGTACCCATCATGCTTATGAACTAATGGCCAGAGAAATGGAGATTATAACAGGAAAGTTTAACATATAGTCGGCAAAGTATGTACCATATGGATTTAACACTGGATCATTGCAAAATTCAATGTCAGTTTTGTTTATGCCAAGAAACCTCAGTTAAGGAAACCTCACTTATAATGTCACATCCAATGCCTGGATCCACTACTAAGCATAGCACGGCAGGAACCCACCCGACATGGGTAGAGACCTGCAGATAAGAAATGTGGCGGGTGGTTTGCCAAACCCCCAATTTAACCTGTGAGCATTGGACTTTTCATATAGACGTCCGCCGCTGCTGCTGTGGTCCAGGGTGGTTTAATTTCGGGTATCTAAGCCATACTTCCAGGACCACACGTAGTCACTATAGATACCACGTGGAGGGTTTGCATTTGCTGTATTTTCCCAGAGTTGAGAACATATATTATAGCGTGATACGTTGGAGCAGTCCTTATGTGGATAATACGTGTACTAGATGGACTGATAATACTGGAAATGTTTCCCCACTGGCCACATATGCAGCAGTCACATGGCTGTGGGTCCTGGTGTATGTGCCGTGTGATCCGTTGTGTAAAAGCAGATAAGTCAGTCTGTCCTGCTTCCTCTCAGTGCTCATTAGGAGACCACTATATAGAATTATAGTAAGAAACATAGAGTGTGTCACTGGCAGATAAGAACCATTCGGTCCATCTAGTCTGCCCAGTTTACTAAACACTTTTATTAGTCCCTGGCCTTATCTTATATCTAGGATAGCCTTATACCTATCCCATGCATGCTTAAACTCCTTCACTGTATTAACCTCTACCACTTCTACTGGAAGACTATTCCATACATCCACTACCCTCTCAGTAATGTAATACTTTCATTAGTCCCTGGCCTTATCTTATATCTAGGATAGCCTTATACCTATCCCACGCATGCTTAAACTCCTTTACTGTATTAACCTCTACCACTTCTACTGGAAGACTATTCCATACATCCACTACCCTCTTAGTAATGTAATACTTTCATTAGTCCCTGACCTTATCTTATATCTAGGATAGCCGTATACCTATCCCATGCATGCTTAAACTCCTTCACTGTATTAACCTCTACCACTTCTACTGGAAGACTATTCCATACATCCACTACCCTCTTAGTAATGTAATACTTTCATTAGTCCCTGACCTTATCTTATATCTAGGATAGCCTTATACCTATCCCATGCATGCATTAACTCCTTCACTGTATTAACCTCTACCACTTCTACTGGAAGACTATTCCATACATCCACTACCCTCTCAGTAAAGTAATACTTTAATTAGTCCCTGGCCTTATCTTATACCTAGGATAGCCTTATACCTATCCCACGCATGCTTAAACTCCTTCACTGTATTAACCTCTACCACTTCTACTGGAAGACTATTCCATGCATCCACTACCCTCTCAGTAAAGTAATACTTTCATTAGTCCCTGTCCTTATCTTATATCTAGGATAGCCTTATACCTATCCCATGCATGCTTAAACTCCTTCACTGTATTAACCTCTACCACTTCTACTGGAAGACTATTCCATACACCCACTACCCTCTCAGTAAAGTAATACTTTCATTAATCCCTGACCTTATCTTATATCTAGGATATCCTTATACCTATCCCATGCATGTTTAAACTCCTTCACTGTATTAACCTCTACCACTTCTACTGGAAGACTATTCCATGCATCCACTACCCTCTCAGTAATGTAATACTTTGATTAGTCCCTGGCCTTATCTTATATCTAGGATATCCTTATACCTATCCCATGCATGTTTAAACTCCTTCACTGTATTAACCTCTACCACTTCTACAGGAAGACTATTCCATACATCCACTACCCTCTCAGTAAAGTAATACTTTCATTAGTCCCTGTCCTTATCTTATATCTAGGATAGCCTTATACCTATCCCATGCATGCTTAAACTCCTTCACTGTATTTACCTCTACCACTTCTACTGGAAGACTATTCCATACATCCACTACCCTCTCAGTAATGTAATACTTTCATTAGTCCCTGGCCTTATCTTATATCTAGGATAGCCTTATACCTATCCCACGCATGCTTAAACTCCTTCACTGTATTAACCTCTACCACTTCTTCTGGAAGACTATTCCATGCATCCACTACCCTCTCAGTAATGTAATACTTTCATTAGTCCCTAGCCTTATCTTATATCTAGGATAGCCTTATACCTATCCCACGCATGCTTAAACTCCTTCACTGAATTAACCTCTACCACTTCTACTGGGAGACTATTCCATGCATCCACTACCCTCTCTGTACAGTAATACTTTCTGATATTACTTTTAAATCGTTGCCCCTCTAATTTAAGACTATGTCCTCTGGTTGAAGTTATAGTTATGTCATATCCGTTTCCTATTGCTGAAGAGAGACCTCACACTATATCAGCTGTCTGGACTGTCTGGCATGGTGTGGGGTTGGTACGTCCCGGCCTCTAACTTCTTGGGACCAGGGAATATCTAGACCTATTCTATCGACACACGATGGGTTGACCGTTGATATTCCACTTTCTGCTGAGAACAGATGCTCTCTGGGGGCTTATGCAGGATTGTAATGCCTTGGCTTAACCCATTGCAAGCTCTTCAGCCCCTCTCTCGGCCAGTCGAGGGGTTACGATAAAGCCGTTGCTTTAATGCAGATCCTTTTCTGGCAGTAAAGCGAGGCGAGAGACTGATTACTTCTCCTGTCTGTCAGAGAAGACGTGCTCTGTGTAAATGTCCGAGCATTCTGTGCAAACAGCCTGATGGCCACGCTGACATTCTGTTGACAAACACGGTTGACAAACGCTCAGTTTTCCATCTCCCCTGTGGATAATAATGTACATAGAGAATGCAGACAGAATAATCCACCTCAGAGCTATTGTCTTAAATAAAAGTCATCCTGCCTGTCAGGGGATGGCTGGCAACCTTTTGCCTAGGGGCGAAAACAACTTGGCCCATGGTGGAACGTCATCAGCCCACCCATTCTCATCAGAGATAGACACAGATACACAGGCAAGACGGATACGGCAGACAAGTTACAGAGATTGATAGACGGACAGAGTAGTCATGGTACCCAGTCTCCTCTAAGCTCCCCTTCTCTACCTCAAAAGAGAAAGACAGCGAAGGTGGAGACAGCTAGGGAATCTCCTTTCACACAAGTGCATGTCTACTGGATCTTCGCGGAAGGCCAAATTACTGGGCATTCCCGACTTTGGGAATTGCTATCCTAACCTACTGATCTCAAAGATGAGAAGGTAAAACCATTTAGGAGGTGCAACACCAGCTCATTAAGTCAGGATAGAGACCAGCCTGGAGGCCAATTGCCCCCTATCTAACTTTCCTGCCCTCCCCACCGTCATATCCATTCCTCGTCTTGACTCTTCTCTCCCATCTGCTCTTAGTTCAGTATTATCCTTCCGTATAATTATTAGTCACAGGGCCAGTCTAACCAAATATTACCAACGTTAGATACATGATATTCATTAAGAACCTTTTACATTTCCGAAGCATATGCCGATCTTCCTTTTGCGACTATATTTGTGAGGAATATATTGATACCGAAGGATATTGATACTTTGGAGAGAGTTCAGAGAAGGGCTACTAAACTGGTTCATGGGTTGAAGGATAAAACTTACCAGGAAAGGTTAAAGCATCTTAACATGTATAGCTTGGAGGAAAGACGTAACAGGGGGGATATGATAGAGACATTTATATACATAAAGGGAATCAACACAGTAAAGGAAGAGAGTATATTTAAAGGAAGAAAAACTACCACAACTAGAGGACATAGTCTGAAATTAGAGGGGCAACGATTTAAAAGAAATATCAGGAAGTATTACTTTACTGAGAGGGTAGTGGATGTATGGAATAGTCTTCCAGTAGAAGTGGTAGAGGTTAATACAGTGAAGGAGTTTAAGCATGCGTGGGATAGGTATAAGGCTATCCTAGATATAAGATAAGACCAGGGACTAATGAAAGTATTACATTACTGAGAGGGTAGTGGATGTATGGAATAGTCTTCCAGTAGAAGTGGTAGAGGTTAATACAGTGAAGGAGTTTAAGCATGCGTGGGATAGGTATAAGGCTATCCTAGATATAAGATAAGGTCAGGGACTAATGATAGTATTACATTACTGAGAGGGTAGTGGATGTATGGAATAGTCTTCCAGTAGAAGTGGTAGAGGTTAATACAGTGAAGGAGTTTAAGCATGTATGGGATAGGTATAAGGCTATCCTAGATATAAGATAAGGTCAGGGACTAATGAAAGTATTACATTACTGAGAGGGTAGTGGATGCATGGAATAGTCTTCCAGTAGAAGTGGTAGAGGTTAATACAGTGAAGGAGTTTAAGCATGCATGAGATAGGTATAAGGCTATCCTAGATATAAGATAAGGTCAGGGACTAATGAAAGTATTACTTTACTGAGAGGGTAGTGGATGTATGGAATAGTCTTCCAGTAGAAGTGGTAGAGGTTAATACAGTGAAGGAGTGTAAGCATGCGTGGGATAGGTATAAGGCTATCCTAGATATAAGATAAGGTCAGGGACTAATGAAAGTATTACATTACTGAGAGGGTAGTGGATGCATTGAATAGTCTTCCAGTAGAAGTGGTAGAGGTTAATACAGTGAAGGAGTTTAAGCATGTATGGGATAGGTATAAGGCTATCCTAGATATAAGATAAGGTCAGGGACTAATGAAAGTATTACTTTACTGAGAGGGTGGTGGATGCATGGAATAGTCTTCCAGTAGAAGTGGTAGAGGTTAATACAGTGAAGGAGTTTAAGCATGCATGGGATAGGCACAAGGCTATCCTAGATACAAGATAGGGAACTGGGGTCTAATAAAAGTATTCAGAAAATTGGGCAGACTAGATGGACTGAATGGTTCTTATCTGCCGACACATTCTATGTTAAGAGGAGTCCTTGGGTAGTCCAGGCTTATGTTCTTTAGTGTCCATACTATATATTTTTGCGCTAATGTATTTACTAGCACCATTTCTTTAGGCAGTAAATTCCATACCATCAAATATCCCTTCCGCAATCATAAACAAAATCTCCTTACTTCAGGTCTCAGCAGGTCATTCTTGTTCTTTGTACAATTTTGTTAATGGACAGGTCTTTAGAGATTCCTTTTTTACTGACCCTGTACGTATTTGTACAACATCCCCTCTAAGATGCCGTTTCTCTAGCGTTTCCAATTGTAACTTTTTTTCAGCCCTTCTTCATAAGTAAAACTTTCCATTACCCTTATTAGTTTTGTAGCCCTCCTCTGCACATTCCCCAGTCCGATAATGTCCTTGAGAGCTGTGAGTTTTGTCAAATTAACCTTCCCTAGTGTAAAAAATTGTTCACTGTAAAGGGTCAACCCACTTGCATTGTGCCAGTAAGTAGAGTTTATCCTGAAAACATGTCTTTGCCCACCAGGCAATGTGTTCCATGTGTTTAATGAACCAAGTCGCTGTTACACAAGGACGGATGTCTTTCTCCTATGTTTAATTTATCGCCCTCATTTGCATTTCTCATTGCGACCTCAAACACCAAGGGGTGTGCGTAATTGACAACAAATCCATTTAGACCTTTGCTCGGCTTTCTATCTATGGAAATTATTCAAGACGCCTGCTCGGTATAAAGTGAGACTCCTTGGCTGGTCGTTCTAAAAGGCCCCATTCTCAGGAAGACGGACAGGCTTCCTCCTTCAGGTCTTCGTTTTCTTTCAATCCTTAAAGCCCAGGGATTTTTTTCTTGTTGAAATTAAGGACTGATTATATCTCAATTTGTATCCCATCGGCAATGCCGCACAAAGGGAACCTTACACACCTCTTTGCTTGCAGGTGGAGGAGCTTTCTCTCGTAGGAGACATCCTACTTGATATGTATTTAAGGGCTAATGTGCTTGGACAGGGTAACTGATATGTCTCTATGGTCTCCAGAGCCATAGCTAGCTCTTTCTAGTCAATAAAGGGAGGTTTGCAGGGAATTTCAAACTATAGTCCAATGTAGAAAAGTTGGAGAAATTCGGCCTTTCATGTGAATGGTAGAACCTTTCCGACTCGTATATCTAGGAGGGTTTATGCCAATTCCTTAAACTCCTTCTCTGTAGTAGCCTCTAACACTTCCGCAGTAAGTCTATTCCATGCATCCACTACCCTCTCAGTAAAGGAATACTTCATTAAAGCCTCTAATTGAAGATGACGTGCTCTAGTTGTTGTAAACAGGAATTCCAAACTTTAGGCCAATTTTTCGAACTCAGCATCTTTGGCCTTAGCTTTGAAATTCCCCGGCGTTTGTCTCTATATTGAGTAGACTCTTACGTATTCCTGTATAGATTGGATAAGACCGGGGTGATATGATAGAAGCATTTAAACACAGCCTTCTTGCGGATCTCAGATAGTTTGGGGGGTTCGTTTACTTGCTGATCGCTGTGGGTTCTTCCCTGGTGATCAGTGAGGTTGAGGGAGCGGAAGGTCTTTGTGTCTGTAGAAATGAGTATGTAAATGCACTGTACCATGCTGTGCTATTTTTTATGTGTTCATTATCGCACACATATACTACAGGTTGTATGTTACTTTATTTTCCTTACATTTCTTTTGTGGGGGCGCAATATATTATTTATATTTTTTTTTCTAGTGCGCCTATACCTTTTTTATTTTTTTATTTTTGAACAGATCGCTGCATGTTGTGGTGGGGTGCGGCAATATGACCCCATATCCTACCTTCTGGACACCAGAGAATCATTACTGTGCATGCGCACGTACCATAGTGCTGCCACCGTAATAATTACTGTGCATGTGCATGTACCGTAGTGCTGTCACTGTAATAATTACTGTGCATACGCATGGACCATAATTATTACTGTGCATGCTTATAGAACGTAGTGCTGTTACTGTAATAATTACTGTGCATGCGCATGGACCGTAGTGCTGTCACTGTAATAATTACTGTGCATGTGCATGTACCGTAGTGATGTCACTGTAATAATTACTGTGCATGCGCAGGTACCATAGTGCTGCCACCGTAATAATTACTGTGCATGTGCATGTACCGTAGTGCTGTCACTGTAATAATTATTGTGCATGTGCACGTACCGTAGTGCTGTCACTGTAATAATTACTGTGCATGTGCACGTACCGTAGTGCTGTCATTGTTATAATTACTGTGCATGCGCATGGACCATAGTGCTGTCACTGTAATAATTACTGTGCATGTGCACGTACCGTAGTGCTGTCACTGTAATAATTACTGTGCATGCGCAGGTACCATAGTGCTGTCACTGTAATAAATACTGTGCATACGCATGGACCGTAGTGCTGTCACTGCTTATCATAACTGTGCATGCGCAGGTACCATACTGCTGTCACTTTAATCATTACTGTGCATGCGCATTGACTGTAGTGCAGTCACTGTAATAATTACTGTGCATGCGCATGGACCATAATTATTACTGTGCATGCGTATAGAACGTAGTGCTGTCACTGTAATAATTACAGTGTATGTGCAGGTACCGTAGTGCTGTCACTGTAATAGTTACTGTGCATGCACAGGTACCATAGTGCTGTCACTGTAATAATTACTGTGCACGCGTATAGACCGTAGTGCTTTCACTGTAATAATTACTGTGCATACGCATGGACCGTAGTGCTGTCACTGTAATAGTTACTGTGCATGTGCAGGTACCGTAGTGCTGTCACTGTAATAATTACTGTGCATGCGCATGGACCGTAGTGCTGTCACCTTTAATTATTACTGTGCATGCGCAGGTATCGTAGTGCTGTCACTGTAATAATTACTCTGCATGCGCATGGACCGTAGTGCTGTCACCTTAATTATTACTGTGCATGCGCAGGTATCGTAGTGCTGTCACCGTAATAATTACTGTACATGCGCAGGTACCGTAGTGCTGTCACTGTAATAATTACTGTGCATGCGCATGGACCGTACTGCTGTCACTGTAATAATTACTGTGCATGCGCATGGACCGTAGTGCTGTCACCTTAATTATTACTGTGCATGCGCAGGTATCGTAGTGCTGTCACCGTAATAATTACTGTACATGCGCAGGTACCGTAGTGCTGTCACTGTAATAATTACTGTGCATGCGCATGGACCGTACTGCTGTCACTGTAATAATTACTGTGCATGCGCACGGACCGTAGTGCTGTCACTGTACTAATTACTGTGCATGCGCATGGACCGTAGTGCTGTCACTGTAATAATTACTGTGCATGTGCACGGACCATGGTGCTGTCACTGTAATAATTACTGTGCATGCGCATGGACCTTAGTGCTGTCACTGTAATCATTTCTGTGCATGTGCATGGACCAAAATTATTACTGTGCATGCGTATAGAATGTAGGGCTGTCACTGTAATAATTACTGTGCATTCGCATGTACCGTAGTGCTGTCACTGTACTAATTACTGTGCATGCGCACATATCGTACTGCTGTCACTGTAATAATTACTGTGCATACGCATGGACCGTAGTGCTGTCACTGTAATAGTTACTGTGCATGCGCAGGTACCGTAGTGCTGTCACTGTAATAATTACTGTGCATGCGCATGGACCGTTGTGCTGTCACCTTAATTATTACTGTGCATGCGCAGGTATCGTAGTGCTGTCACTGTAATAATTACTGTGCATGCGCATGGACCGTAGTGCTGTCACCTTAATTATTACTGTGCATGCGCAGGTATCGTAGTTCTGTCACCGTAATAATTACTGTACATGCGCAGGTACCGTAGTGCTGTCACTGTAATAATTACTGTGCATGCGCATGGACCGTACTGCTGTCACTGTAATAATTACTGTGCATGCGCACGGACCGTAGTGCTGTCACTGTACTAATTACTGTGCATGCGCATGGACCGTAGTGCTGTCACTGTAATAATTACTGTGCATGTGCACGGACCATGGTGCTGTCACTGTAATAATTACTGTGCATGCGCATGGACCTTAGTGCTGTCACTGTACTAATTACTGTGCATGCGCACATATCGTACTGCTGTCACTGTAATAATTACTGTGCATGTGCACGTACCGTAGTGCTGTCACTGTACTAATTACTGTGCATGCGCAGGTACCGTAGTGCTGCCACCGTAATAATAACTGTGCATGCGCAGGTACCGTAGTGCTGTCATTGTAATAATTACTGTGCGTGTGCAGGTACCGTAGTGCTGTCACTGTAATAATTACTGTGCATGTGCACGTACCGTAGTGCTGTCACTGTAATAATTACTGTGCATGTGCACATACCGTAGTGCTGTCACTGTAATAATTACTGTGCATGTGCACGTACCGTAGTTCTGTCATTGTAATAATTACTGTGCGTGTGCAGGTACCGTAGTGCTGTCACTTTAATAATTACTGTGCGTGTGCAGGTATCGTAGTGCTGTCATTGTTATAATTACTGTGCATGCGCATGGACCGTAGTGCTGTCACTGTAATAATTACTGTGCATGCGCAGGTACCGTTGTGCTGTCACTGTAATAATTACTGTGCATGCGCATGGACCGTAGTGCTGTCACTGTAATTATTACTGTGCATGCGCATGGACCATAATTATTACTTTGCATGCGTATAGAACGTAGTGCTGTCACTGTAATAATTACTGTGCATGTGCAGGTACCGTAGTGCTGTCACTGTAATAGTTACTGTGCATGCACAGGTACCATAGTGCTGTCACTGTAATAATTACTGTGCATACGCATGGACCGTAGTGCTGTCACTGTAATAATTACTGTGCATGCATATAGACCGTAGTGCTGTCACTGTAATAATTACTGTGCATACGCATGGACCGTAGTGCTGTCACTGTAATAGTTACTGTGCATGCGCAGGTACCGTAGTGCTGTCACTGTAATAATTACTGTGCATGCGCATGGACCGTAGTGCTGTCACCTTAATTATTACTGTGCATGCGCAGGTATCGTAGTGCTGTCACCGTAATAATTACTGTACATGCGCAGGTACCGTAGTGCTGTCACTGTAATAATTACTGTGCATGCGCATGGACCGTACTGCTGTCACTGTAATAATTACTGTGCATGCGCACGGACCGTAGTGCTGTCACTGTACTAATTACTGTGCATGCGCATGGACCGTAGTGCTGTCACTGTAATAATTACTGTGCATGCGCATGGACCTTAGTGCTGTCACTGTAATCATTTCTGTGCATGCGCATGGACCATAATTATTACTGTGCATGCGTATAGAACGTAGTGCTGTCACTGTAATAATTACTGTGCATGCGCAGGTACCGTAGTGCTGTCACTGTACTAATTACTGTGCATGCGCACATATCGTACTGCTGTCACAGTAATAATTACTGTGCATGTGCACGTACCGTAGTGCTGTCACTGTACTAATTACTGTGCATGCGCAGGTACCGTAGTGCTGCCACCGTAATAATAACTGTGCATGCGCAGGTACCGTAGTGCTGTCATTGCAATAATTACTGTGCGTGTGCAGGTACCGTAGTGCTGTCACTGTAATAATTACTGTGCATGTGCACGTACCGTAGTGCTGTCACTGTAATAATTACTGTTCATGTGCACATACCGTAGTGCTGTCACTGTAATAATTACTGTGCATGTGCACGTACCGTAGTTCTGTCATTGTAATAATTACTGTGCGTGTGCAGGTATCATAGTGCTGTCATTGTTATAATTACTGTGCATGTGCACGTACCGTAGTTCTGTCATTGTAATAATTACTGTGCGTGTGCAGGTACCGTAGTGCTGTCACTTTAATAATTACTGTGCATGTGCAGGTACCGTTGTGCTGTCACTGTAATAATTACTGTGCATGTGCACGTACCGTAGTGCTGTCATTGTAATAATTACTGTGCGTGTGCAGGTATCATAGTGCTGTCATTGTTATAATTACTGTGCATGCGCATGGACCGTAGTGCTGCCACTGTAATAATTACTGTGCATGCGCAGGTACCGTTGTGCTGTCACTGTAATAATTACTGTGCATGCGCATGGACCGTAGTGCTGTCACTGTAATTATTACTGTGCATGCGCATGGACCATAATTATTACTGTGCATGCGTATAGAACGTAGTGCTGTCACTGTAATAATTACTGTGCATGTGCAGGTACCGTAGTGCTGTCATTGTAATAGTTACTGTGCATGCACAGGTACCATAGTGCTGTCACTGTAATAATTACTGTGCATACGCATGGACCGTAGTGCTGTCACTGTAATAATTACTGTGCATGCGTATAGACCGTAGTGCTGTCACTGTAATAATTACTGTGCATACGCATGGACCGTAGTGCTGTCACTGTAATAGTTACTGTGCATGCGTATAGACCGTAGTGCTGTCACTGTAATAATTACTGTGCATACGCATGGACCGTAGTGCTGTCACTGTAATAGTTACTGTGCATGCGCAGGTACCGTAGTGCTGTCACTGTAATAATTACTGTGCATGCGCATGGACCGTAGTGCTGTCACCTTAATTATTACTGTGCATGCGCAGGTATCGTAGTGCTGTCACTGTAATAATTACTGTGCATGTGCAGGTACCGTTGTGCTGTCACTGTAATAATTACTGTGCATGTGCACGTACCGTAGTGCTTTCATTGTAATAATTACTGTGCATGTGCAGGTACCGTAGTGCTGTCACTGTAATAGTTACTGTGCATGCGTATAGACCGTAGTGCTGTCACTGTAATAATTACTGTGCATGTGCATGTACCGTAGTGCTGTCACTGTAATAATTACTGTGCGTGTGCAGGTACCATAGTGCTGTCATTGTTATAATTACTGTGCATGCGCATGGACCATAGTGCTGTCACTGTAATAATTACTGTGCATGTGCAGATACCGTTGTGCTGTCACTGTAATAATTACTGTGCGTGTGCAGGTACCATAGTGCTGTCATTGTTATAATTACTGTGCATGCGCATGGACCATAGTGCTGTCACTGTAATAATTACTGTGCATGCGCACGTACCGTAGTGCTGTCACTGTAATAATTACTGTGCATGCGCATGGACCGTAGTGCTGTCACTTTGAGCCACGACAGGACTTAATCCTGCATTACCAGGGGGGATGTTGTGCGGTATGGTAAGGCATTTTGCCGCTCCCGGCGTAGTTACAATCTGTTGCTTTCCCGGACCTTACTATACTTTTCTTCCCAAGGTTATTTACTATTTATTGTTTTGTTAGAATTCATCAAAAATTAGATTTAGTCATTTCTGCCAAACCGCTTCTACTTCACATTTGTGTTTATGGACAGGGATGGGGGAGGATGGAATGGATCAGACTAGTCTCTTCTTCCTCACGGTCATCAGAAACTGGTTCAGGTCAGTGGTAATTTGTGTGTGCTAGGAGGGCAGTAATAGCTTTATTGAATTACCCCACAGGCATACAATGCTGTCAGCAGTTCTTTGTCTATTAAAGACGTCTTAGTATATGTTTTGTTCAATAGAAAAACCTTAACAATGGTACCATGTGTTCAGAAACCTGTCTATATACCTCACCTCATTGACTGAACAATGTAGAGTTAAACGGATTATCTACACACAATAGTGACCCATAAATAAATTTGTTGTCAGATTTGTACCGACCAATGGGAACGCGGCCGCTGTAGTAGCGACCAATGGGGAGCCGAGGGACGGACCTAGTGCTCGCACATACTGGTGCCCCGCCCAAATCTAGTCCCTTCAGCTCATCGACCAGTTGGCACAGTCAGGGCCGGACTGGCCCACCGGGATACCGGGAAAAATCCACTTTAAGAGTTCGGCTGCTGCAGCATCCGGCAGCAGCAGACGAATTTCTTAAAGCGGCGACGGCCGCCGAATTGCTTAAAGTGGCGGTGGGCCACTTTAAGCTATTCGGCGGCCGTCGCCGCTTTAAGAAGTTCGCCTGCTGCCTCCGGATGCTGCAGCAGCAGTTCTGGCGGCGGGATGGGAAGCAGAAACCAAGGTGAGTGAGACATACAGGGGAGGGGGTGAAAGACACTACAGGGGGGGGGGAAGGGGGGGTGAAAGACACTACAGGGGGAAGGGGGTGAAAGACACTACAGGGGGGGGGGGAAGGGTGGGTGAAAGACACTACAGGGGGAAGGGGGTGAAAGACACTACAGGGGGGGGGGGAAGGGGGGGTGAAAGACACTACAGGGGGGGGGGGTGAAAGACACTACAGGGGGGGGGGGAAGGGTGGGTGAAAGACACTACAGGGGGAAGGGGGTGAAAGACACTACAGGGGGGGGGTGAAAGACACTACAGGGGGGGGGTGAAAGACACTACAGGGGGGGGTGAAAGACACTACAGGGGGGGGGTGAAAGACACTACAGGGGGGGGTGAAAGACACTACAGGGGGGGGGGGAAGGGTGGGTGAAAGACACTACAGGGGGGGGGGGGTGAAAGACACTACAGGGGGGGGGGGTGAAGGGTGGGGTGAAAGACACTACAGGGGGGGAAGGGGGGGTGAAAGACACTACAGGGGGGGGAAGGGGGGTGAAAGACACTACAGGGGGGGGGAGGGGGGGGAAAGACACTACAGGGGGAGGGGGAAGGGTGGGGTGAAAGACACTACAGGGGGGGGGAGGGGGGGGAAAGACACTACAGGGGGAGGGGGAAGGGTGGGGTGAAAGACACTACAGGGGGGGAAGGGGGGGTGAAAGACACTACAGGGGGGGAAGGGGGGGTGAAAGACACTACAGGGGGGGAAGGGGGGGTGAAAGACACTACAGGGGGGGGAAGGGGGGTGAAAGACACTACAGGGGGGGGGAGGGGGGGGAAAGACACTACAGGGGGAGGGGGAAGGGTGGGGTGAAAGACACTACAGGGGGGAAGGGGGGGTGAAAGACACTACAGGGGGAGGGGGAAGGGTGGGGTGAAAGACACTACAGGGGGAGGGGGAAGGGTGGGGTGAAAGACACTACAGGGGGGGAAGGGGGGGTGAAAGACACTACAGGGGGAGGTGGAAGGGGGGGTGAAAGACACTACAGGGGGGGAAGGGGGGGTGAAAGACACTACAGGGGGAGGGGGAAGGGTGGGTGAAAGACACTACAGGGGGGGGGGGTGAAAGACACTACAGGGGGGGGGGGGTGAAAGACACTACAGGGGGGGGGGGTGAAAGACACTACAGGGGGGGGGGTGAAGGGTGGGGTGAAAGACACTACAGGGGGGGAAGGGGGGGTGAAAGACACTACAGGGGGGGAAGGGGGGGTGAAAGACACTACAGGGGGGGGAAGGGGGGTGAAAGACACTACAGGGGGGGGGAGGGGGGGGAAAGACACTACAGGGGGAGGGGGAAGGGTGGGGTGAAAGACACTACAGGGGGGGAAGGGGGGGTGAAAGACACTACAGGGGGAGGGGGAAGGGTGGGGTGAAAGACACTACAGGGGGGGAAGGGGGGGTGAAAGACACTACAGGGGGAGGGGGAAGGGTGGGGTGAAAGACACTACAGGGGGGAAGGGGGGGTGAAAGACACTACAGGGGGAGGTGGAAGGGGGGGTGAAAGACACTACAGGGGGGGAAGGGGGGGTGAAAGACACTACAGGGGGAGGGGGAAGGGTGGGGTGAAAGACACTACAGGGGGGGAAGGGGGGGGAAAGACACTACAGGGGGGGAAGGGGGGGTGAAAGACACTACAGGGGGAGGTGGAAGGGGGGGTGAAAGACACTACAGGGGGAGGGGGAAGGGTGGGGTGAAAGACACTACAGGGGGGGAAGGGGGGTGAAAGACACTACAGGGGGAGGTGGAAGGGGAGGGTGAAAGACACTACAGGGGGAGGTGGAAGGGGGGGTGAAAGACACTACAGGGGGAGGTGGAAGGGGGGGTGAAAGACACTACAGGGGGGGAAGGGGGGTGAAAGACACTACAGGGGGAGGTGGAAGGGGGGGTGAAAGACACTACAGGGGGAGGTGGAAGGGGGGGGGTGAAAGACTACAGGGGGAAAGGGGTGAAAGACACTACAGGGGGAAGGTGGGAAGAGAGACGCCACAGAAAGGACAGAGAGAGAGAGAGATGCCACAGAAAGGACAGAGAGAGAGAGACGCCACAGAGAGCGAGACGCCACAGAGAGCGAGATACCCAACAGAGAGAGAGAGAGAGAGACGCCACAGAGAGAGAGAGAGAGAGAGAGATGCCACAGAAAGGACACACAGAGAGCGAGACGCCACAGAGAGTGAGACGCCACAGAGAGCGAGACGCCACAGAGAGCGAGACGCCACAGAGAGAGAGATACGCCACAGAGAGAGAGATACGCCACAGAGAGAGAGAGATGCCACAGAGAGAGAGAGAGAGAGATGCCACAGAGAGAGAGAGAGAGAGAGAGAGATGCCACAGAGAGAGAGAGAGAGATGCCACAGAGAGAGAGAGAGAGATGCCACAGAGAGAGAGAGAGAGAGATGCCACAGAGAGAGAGAGAGACGCCACAGAGAGAGAGAGAGATGCCACAGAGAGAGAGAGATGCCACAGAGAGAGAGAGAGAGATGCCACAGAGAGAGAGAGAGAGATGCCACAGAGAGAGAGAGATGCCACAGAGAGAGAGAGAGAGATGCCACAGAGAGAGAGAGAGAGATGCCACAGAGAGAGAGAGATGCCACAGAGAGAGAGAGAGATGCCACAGAGAGAGAGAGAGAGATGCCACAGAGAGAGAGAGAGAGATGCCACAGAGAGAGAGAGAGATGCCACAGAGAGAGAGAGAGAGATGCCACAGAGAGAGAGAGAGAGATGCCACAGAGAGAGAGACGCCACAGAAAGGACAGAGAGAGACAGGCTACAGATATGCGAGAGACAGGCTACAGGATATGTCTCACACACTGCCCTGATATATACCTCTGCACAGGGCAATTCATATAACTCTGTGTACATACTGGAGGTATATATATTGCCCTAGACAGGCTTATATATCAGTCTTATCTATAAATAATACACTGTTCAGGTGTGCTTTTTAAAATGCATGATTTTCCCTTCTATGAATAAAAAAATTATATTATGCTATGGGCTGGTTTAAAAATCTTATGCGATGGGGCTGGTATATCAATTTTTTCCGGGGCTGGTATATAAATTTTTTCCAGGGCTGGTTTTTGTTCCCAGTCCGGCCCTGGGCACAGTGCCGGCATGGCTCTTTAACTTAGCAACCAATCAGCAATGTGCCTACTTTAGAGTCGAATTGAATGACCAAAATGGACTTACCCAAATGTTCCTATCGCCAAGCTGTACTTTAACTGATCAGCCAATCAGATTCGGAGCAACGTTTTTCCGCTCTTAATATAGAGTGGGCTTTAAACCCCTGGCCAATAATAATCAAACCGGCAATTCAAACATTACAGAACATACCCAGCAACCGGTCCGAGGTGCTCCACAATGTACATGTAAAAAATGTAAATGAACACAACAATGTGTAAAACTGTATACAAATGCCCTATATATATATACCCCCCCCCCCCCCCACCGCTGGTATCCCACTTACATGTACCAGAGCCCTTACGAGCGGACTCGGGCCCAGGGTCTCTACTTGATGCTGGGCTAGGGACGTTGTGCTAGGGAGGGCAGAGAATAGTGGGGATAACAGCTGGTATACCTGCTCTCTCTCTTTGCGGGTAAGCTGGGACCCTGCCTTTAGGGTACAGGTTATGGTAAGGGATATAGGAGATGGTAAGGTACAGGTTATGGCAAGGGACAGAGGAGATGGTAAGGTACAGGTTATGGTAAGGGATATAGGAGATGGTAAGGTACAGGTTATGGCAAGGGACAGAGGAGATGGTAAGGTACAGGTTATGGCAAGGGATAGAGGAGATGGTAAGGTACAGGTTATGGCAAGGGACAGAGGAGATGGTAAGGTACAGGTTATGGCAAGGGATAGAGGAGATGGTAAGGTACAGGTTATGGCAAGGGATAGAGGAGATGGTAAGGTACAGGTTATGGCAAGAGACAGAGGAGATGGTAAGGTACAGGTTATGGCAAGGGACAGAGGAGATGGTAAGGTACAGGTTATGGCAAGGGATAGAGGAGATGGTAAGGTACAGGTTATGGCAAGGGATAGAGGAGATGGTAAGGTACAGGTTATGGCAAGAGACAGAGGAGATGGTAAGGTACAGGTTATGGCAAGAGACAGAGGAGATGGTAAGGTACAGGTTATGGCAAGGGACGGAGGAGATGGTAAGGTACAGGTTATGGCAAGGGATAGAGGAGATGGTAAGGTACAGGTTATGGCAAGGGACAGAGGAGATGGTAAGGTACAGGTTATGGCAAGGGATAGAGGAGATGGTAAGGTACAGGTTATGGCAAGGGATAGAGGAGATGGTAAGGTACAGGTTATGGCAAGGGACAGAGGAGATGGTAAGGTACAGGTTATGGTAAGGGACAGAGGAGATGGTAAGGTACAGGTTATGGCAAGAGACAGAGGAGATGGTAAGGTACAGGTTATGGCAAGAGACAGAGGAGATGGTAAGGTACAGGTTATGGCATGGGACAGAGGCGATGGTAAGGTACAGGTTATGGCAAGAGACAGAGGAGATGGTAAGGTACAGGTTATGGCAAGGGACAGAGGAGATGGTAAGGTACAGGTTATGGCAAGGGACAGAGGAGATGGTAAGGTACAGGTTATGGCAAGAGACAGAGGAGATGGTAAGGTACAGGTTATGGCAAGGGACAGAGGAGATAGTAAGGTACAGGTTATGGCAAGAGACAGAGGAGATGGTAAGGTACAGGTTATGGCAAGAGACAGAGGAGATGGTAAGGTACAGGTTATGGCAAGGGACAGAGGAGATGGTAAGGTACAGGTTATGGCAAGGGATAGAGGAGATGGTAAGGTACAGGTTATGGCAAGGGACAGAGGAGATGGTAAGGTACAGGTTATGGCAAGGGACGGAGGAGATGGTAAGGTACAGGTTATGGCAAGGGATAGAGGAGATGGTAAGGTACAGGTTATGGCAAGGTATAGAGGAGATGGTAAGGTACAGGTTATGGCAAGAGACAGAGGAGATGGTAAGGTACAGGTTATGGCATGGGACAGAGGCGATGGTAAGGTACTGGTTATGGTAAGGGACAGAGGAGATGGTAAGGTACAGGTTATGGCAAGAGACAGAGGAGATGGTAAGGTACAGGTTATGGCAAGGGACAGAGGAGATGGTAAGGTACAGGTTATGGTAAGGGACAGAGGAGATGGTAAGGTACAGGTTATGGCAAGAGACAGAGGAGATGGTAAGGTACAGGTTATGGCAAGGGACAGAGGAGATGGTAAGGTACAGGTTATGGCAAGGGATAGAGGAGATGATAAGGTACAGGTTATGGCAAGGGGCAGAGGAGATGGTAAGGTACAGGTTATGGCAAGGGACAGAGGAGATGGTAAGGTACCGGTTATGGCAAGGGACAGAGGAGATGGTAAGGTACAGGTTATGGCAAGAGACAGAGACGATGGTAAGGTACAGGTTATGGCAAGGGACAGAGGAGATGGTAAGGTACAGGTTATGGCAAGGGGCAGAGACGATGGTAAGGTACAGGTTATGGCAAGGGACAGAGGAGATGGTAAGGTACAGGTTATGGCAAGGGACAGAGACGATGGTAAGGTACAGGTTATGGCAAGGGACAGAGGAGATGGTAAGGTACAGGTTATGGCAAGGGGCAGAGGAGATGGTAAGGTACAGGTTATGGCAAGGGACAGAGGAGATGGTAAGGTACAGGTTATGGCAAGGGACAGAGACGATGGTAAGGTACCGGTTTAATGTAATGTGTATTTACACCTAAATCAGATAATTGTTTCCTACGTTGAACCAGAGCATGTTTTTTTCATTGGGTAATAAAGATTAATATTTGATAACCGTACAATGGGTATTACAGAACTCTCTAGCGATCATTACAAATGCGAGGTTTAAAGCCGATTACTTTCATATGTACACAGTTTCAGGCCATTTTACGGACGTTCTTCTTCTATTCCTTTTGTCAGTATCCCTCCCCCCCCCCTTAAATCCCCCGGCTCCTTGTGACGTCTTTCTGAATTATATTCACCATCTTCGCAACCAAAAGATCTTTATTGACCAGATCTCTTTCCAGATTTCAGCTCCAATTACTCAAGCACTTCCATCCCTGACAACAATTCTCTCCTTTGTATTCTGATTGACTTCCGTTCATTCTACAGACAGTCTGACTTTACTAAATAGATAATCAGGGAATTGAATCCTTGGAAAGTAAACCTAATTGTTTTGAAAGCTCAGTCTTCCCAAACCCTCAATGCTACAAACAGCAAACGAATAATATTATTTCTTAAAATACGGTAACAAGAATTTCAACCAAACTGATCTCTGTTTGGATACTTTCTGTAAATCCACATTGTTCCGTTTCTCCCAACTCTTGCCCCCGACAATTCGGGGTGGGGCTTGGGAGGTAAATTGCTGTCCTAAACACCGGAGAATTACATTCTAACCGCCGGATTACGATCCCGCTGAGCCTAATATACTCTGTCACGGGGGCAGACATGTTGTTTAGAATCTTGGGTGATCTGAAGTTCTAACCCAAAGCTCCAAACAATATGTCTGCTCCCCGATAATTGTTTGGTTCCTTCTATCCTTCAAAGCTGTCCTCAGTAATCACTCCAAAATAGGGTTGCCACCTTTTTTTTTAAAAAAGATACCGGCCTTGGTACAGTCTCCATAGACTTAACACTGGCCTGATGCCAATTTTTTACCGGCCTGCCGGTAAAATACCGGCCAAGTGGCAACCCTACTCCTCCAAAACAATTGAATACAAATTATTTCTAGATGCAAACAGCCTACAGGCAAGTCAGTATATGTATAATAGATATAGTCACTTTGCTATCGTGTACAATACTGTCTTGAGTTGGAGAATATAAGATCCCATATCATTAAATGATTATTACAATAACAGTTACCTGCGCTTTTTGTGGGGCCCTGAAAAATCCAATTTAGTAGATTTAGTGTGATAGAGGCCCTATCATTTTTCTTCGCACATTGAAATACTTCAAGACGCACTTGGGGAAGCAGAGTTGCACAGACACAGTTTACACACTATATCATTTTTCATGCTGTGCTTGAGAGCCAACGTAATTTAATGGATTTCTAATTAGTGCAATGAGTAGATATAACAAGAATAGAGTGGAGTGATCTTCTCATTAGTATAACCCATCGTACTCACCACTGGCCTTCAAATCTACAGCGGTATTGCATTTAATAAGATCTATTTTGATGCACTTTACAACAGACGCAACCCAAATCTAATCTAGTATCCAAATACTAATATAATTCAAGGCAGGGGGAGCATTGTTTCTGTGTTACAACGTGCGATCAGAAGCTGTATATATGTGTGATTACTAGTTAGCCAAATGAGATTACTAGTTAGCCAAATGAGATTACTAGTTAGCCAAACTAGATGCACTGCTAATCACAGTGACCAAGCAGGGAGCATTGGGAAATATGTCAGGAATTTATGTAAATAAACTATATTAAATATAAGGTGGCAGGAAAGTAGCCACCAAAATGTAAATGTAGTTAAGCACTTAAAAAAGAAAAAGAAAAAAATGGTTTAAACGTTCTTGTTTGATTTGTATTATCCAGTGTGGAGGGGCTTAGAGAGACAGAACTGCTGCTCTGACAACAGCAGGAGCTATTTTAAATGTTATATGCAAGGGGGGTCAGAGGCATAATTGCAAAAGGGGCCACTTAACAGTATTTGCCCCCCACAGACGCACATACACAAATACACACCCTTACACAAACAATCACACTTTCACACACAGTCACACTTCCACACACAGTCACACACACACACACACACACACAGTCACACTTCCACACACACACACACACAGTCACACTTGCACACACACACACAGTCACACTTCCACACACAGTCACACACACACACAGTCACACTTCCACACACAGTCACACTTCCACACCGTCACACACACACAGTCACACTTCCCCAAACACAGTCACACTCACCCCCCCCCACACACAGTCACATTTTCCCCCCCACACACAAAGCCACCCCCACACACACACAGTCACACTTACACACACACAGTCACAAACCCACACACACTGAGTCACAATTACACACACTGAGTCACAATTACACACACAGTCACTATTCCACACAAACACACACACAGCCACACTCCCCACACACACACACACACACATAGACCTTGCTTCTTTTTTTAAGACAACCCCCCCACTTTATTTTGTTTGTTCCCCCTCCCTGCTCGTTTACCTTTTATCTGCAGGGAGGGGGATTGTTCCATCTGAGCATCGGGATGTCACTGACATCCGGTGCTCTAACCGGGTCAGAGTGCGAGGGGCGAAGCTTTCTCTGACTCTGTAGAAGCACCGGGTGACATCCCAGTGCACACTTTGGTGGAGCGGCTACCACTGCCACTCCCAAGCGGGCCGCACCTCTCTGGTCGGCAGGCCGAATGTTGGACGCCCGTGTACTAAATCATATCAGCACCCATCCCTTCCCCTGTAGGCATCTACTGGGTTATTATCATTAGAGTAACACAAATGAGATGGAAGATAAAAGATTCACTAAAGGGTGAAATTACTTGTTAATGTAATAAAGATGAATTTATCTCATTTAAAAAAAAAAATGTAATCCCTTTTTTTCAGTGTTGGTTAATTACTAATGAAAATCCATCAATAAATTCCATAACCGAGTCAGAAAATGAATAAATACAATTCTAATTTTATTGTGAGCAATTTTCCGAGACCAAAATCGGTAGGAAGAAATAACAGTGTTTGTCTCCATTCTATTTTTATGGCTTATAATTATATTCACTGATAAGCGTTTGGCAATTTATTTTTTGACGTGGTATGAGCTATTCTTTGTATGAATAGTAAACCCTTGGCGGAACAATAGTGTCCACCAGTTGGCTGGCGAGGTTTTTCATGGGCCCCCCCCACCAAAAGTGACTGAGCATCATGGAAAATGGTAATCCACGTGGGTGGAGTGGCAATAATCTGCCTGCTTGCCTACTGGAGATTGGGAGGGGGGGGGGGGGTTAAGAGTTTTCTTCCCTGGTGGTCTAGCGGTCGGAGTGATGACCTGAGGTCCTTCTGCTATGGGCGCATGTTAGCATTCCGAGCTCCCCAGCGTTGGCACGACATAGGAAAGCAAATAAGTTCTATTGTCACTTACTTTTCAAATTGTGCCGGGTGTAGCACTCCCAGATCCTATATAATAGCTCCAGAAAAAAAAGATTTATCACACCGCACTCCGTTAAGTGGGGAGTTTATTATCACCAAAGTGGCGTGGCAATGTTTCCACCCTGCGAGGTCCTTGTCATGCCGTTTGTTCCTCTTTTTTCCGTTTGTGGCGGCTGTTCTCTGGGGGGATGGGACACTTCTTCGCGGTTGCTTCATCGCAGCCTCTTCACCATGAAGTCATCTGGGAGGTCATCGCAGAGAGGTCATCGTGGGACTGTTCATCGCGGGATCTCGTACAAGGTGAGTGTTATTAGTATTATGGCTTAGGGTTAGTGGTAGGATTAGGGGTTAGTGTTAGTATTAGGGATATTAGGGTTTGGGGGTTAGTATTAGGGATCAGGGAGAGTTAGTATTATGGGTCGTGGAGGGGTAACTTTTAGGGGGGGTGTAATTTATTTGGGGGGTTACTCTGATTGCACTCAGCACTCAAACTGGCGCGGTGAGCTGCCATAGACCCGTTCTCTGGTGCGTCAGAGATAAAGCACGCTGAGCGCTAACATCCTATGTGCGATTCTGCAGGATGGGGCGGGTGGAAGAACTAGCTCAACGCCATTTTGCGTGCCTTCAGCCATGTTTGTCTTCAGTGATACCCGAGGAGAGTGGATGTGTTTATATGTGATATTTATGTATGCCGTGGGAGACGTTTGCTCTCCATGTTTGCTACAAAGCACAAGTAACTAGCTTCCTATTCAGTCTTTAGAACAAACAAGATTTTGCAGGACAGAAATAGATGCTTTGTATATAATATATTGGACGTAGCCTCAACCCTTTCACGCGTGATGGTGCTCTCGTCATAACGGACCAAAGCGCCAATACGGTGTCTTCTCGTGCCTGGCCACGATCACAGAGTGATCGAGAACCAGGGACATATAGACAGAGACACGATCAGGGTCTTTACAGACCTTGGGGGTCCCTGCCTAGAGTTCAGGCATGGTGTGTTTTAGGCACTCACTTTAAGTGTCAGCTACATTTTCCATGTCAGACCGAAATTGACCTCATCTGACAGAGGGGATGCCACTGCAGCGGTATAGGGGGGGCGACATGAGCTGTTAAACTCAGCACCTGTACGGCATAGGCTCCACACCCGGCATCCGGATTCCTTGGACTGTCTGCCCCTTCAGTTGTACTCCTTTTACTTCAATATCCTTTACCTACAAAGTCGGCGTCACAGAGGTCCAAGCCAAAGGCCAGTGCCACCTCTGTTTTGGCTCCAGACACACTCGACTTGAACGTCAACTGCACCTTTCATCCTCCAGAAGCCTATTTCTATGAGATTATTGTGTCTGGAACATCAATATATTCATTATCAAAACAAGAGGCAGCCTGGGGTTTTCCAGTCCTTTGGATGATGCGAGTGAGAGTTTACCAGCAGCTGGAGAGCCTCCATATTTAGTCATACCTCTGTGGTGTCCGTCGTCAAGAGTGACGCGTCTAGCATCAACTCTGCAAGGCGACCATTTTTGTCTCTGGGCATTATCTCCTCAAAGACTACCCCGTACTCCACCCAATGATCCTCTCCTTTCTCTCCGATGCGGCGTGCTCTCTGCGCCACGTAGACAGGAAAGAAGCAATGCCGCCAAGAAACCTGGAAGATTAATTGTGCGAGGCTACCAATAAACTGAGCTTCTGTGGAACGATGCGCACAACATCTTTTTAATTTTGCTTGCCCTTGGCACCCGGCTCAATTTTTCTCTGATGTCAAGCGTGATTCATTCTTGTAGCGTCGTCAGGACTGGCAAACACAAAGCACAGAAACTTGAAAACTGTCTGTAATTCGGCTTAGAGGCTTTAAATTCTAAACAGGTCTGTTGCAGACAGTGTAATTGCGTCTGTGGCCGAATCTGGTGGTAAAGTTTCATGCACAGTCCATCGGTCCCACGTTGGCCTGAGCTTTTTTATTTATTTTTTTGCTTTAGACCCAAACGATTCAAGTCATTTTAGAGCCAAACAATATTGTTGTAGGTGTCAGAAAGATGCTTGGGATAAGGGTTGTATACTGAGAATGATGAGAATAAAAATGATCAAAAATGACATCACATGTGGCTTGCTATGCAAATTACCATAGTAAGTGAGTTCATTTGCATAGCAAGTCACAGATGATGTCATAAACAGCAGACACCACAGACACATTTAGAACACATTTGCTTGCAATTCTGCTAACACCTTGGGGAGGTTATGTATAAATAGTGTCACTGTTTTTATGTATAATCCAGATTCCTCCAGTCTGATTTTTGCTATGTCACCTCTATGGTCGGTATAGAAGAGTCACAATGGCTTTTGAACATAAAAAGGGGGCAAAACGGTGACTTTTTATTCTTAATCCTAGAGTTGTTTTTGTTTAGTGCAGATAGAAATCAGTTTATAGATACAGTTAGAGATTATTAAAAAAATAAATAAAAAAAAAATCTTACTTTTGCTAATTTAATCAAAACAAAAATGATTTTTTTTTGTTTGTTTTAACTTTTATTATAAAAGTCATTGTTTTAAAAATAGTCCAGTTGCCACAGTTACCAACAGGACGCCATTGCATTTTGAAACCAAGGGCTTATCCTGATGGCAGTGTGCCGAGCTGGCAGCACCCCTATGCGAAAAAGATCCGAGGGGCCGACGGCAGCGTCCGAGTCACTCACTCTGTTGCCATTTTGTATTATTGATGCAGCAGGGGGATCACAACTCCCATCAAGATGAGGCAGCCCTCAAGGCTCCCCCCTCGCCAGGGTGCTTGCCCCTATGTTGCCCCCTTATGTCCCCACTCCGTGTTACTTACCACCTTAGCGTGGTGTGAAGGGGGCGGGAGGTGGGTAGCGTCGCTCCGCTCGCGCATGCGCAGTCTTTACAAAGTTACAGCTGAGTGATCAGTTGTAACTTTCTGACACCTACAACAACATTGTTTGGCTCTAAAATGAATCGTTTGGGTCTAAAGCCTGAGGAAAAAAAAAAAAAAAGCTCAGGCCAACGTGGGACCGATGGACTGTGCATGAAACTTTACCACCAGATTCGGCCACAGACGCAATTACACTGTCTGCAACAGACCTGTTTAGAATTTAAAGCCTCTAAGCCGAATTACAGACAGTTTTCAAGTTTCTGTGCTTTGTGTTTGCCAGTCCTGACGACGCTACAAGAATGAATAACGCTTGACATCAGAGAAAAATTGACTTTGTGCGCATGCGCAATGAGTAAATTCTCCTACGATTGCGCAGGAGAATTGGCTCGAGAAATCTGTCAGAACACTGTTCTGACAGAAGTCTCTGCGCTCCAAGTCCCAACGGCTGTCAGTGGGTCACATGCGCAGTAGCGCAATCCCACGGACACAGGGACTGGACGCAGAGACACTTCAACTTTATTATAGAGGATAGCATCACTGAAGACATTTTAAATGGAAATACTTGTAAGACGACAAATAAAGTACCTTATTGAGCCCTCTTTGTGCAATATAGTTCTATCACGTGCCTCCTCTAGCGCTCCAGAGCCTAGGCCCCTTGGCATCTTGAAGTTAGGAGGTATGCTGCCCGGGGGCGGACATGTTGTTTCGAATCTTGGCTCAGGTGGAGGAATATTACTTTGTAGCAGGCAATGTAACATCTTAAATCAAATACTATTTTTTTTTTCTATAAAAACAAACGGTTCTTATTATTATTTTTGGGGTTAGATAGTTGGGGGTTTTTTTTTTGCGTGTGTCCTATTTAAAAAAAAAAAAAAAGTTTTCAAAGTCCTTTTCATGTCTTCAGTTTGTAGAAAATGTATGAAAGGGAACACAGGAAACTTACGTCTAGTTTAAAAAAAAAAAAAAAACATACGCAAGGACTTAGGAATTTGATAAAATGGGTTTGTATAATAGCAGATTATTGGCCCATTCCTGGAATTGCTCAGAGATAATTACAAAGTGCTTTCATGTCCAAAGCACTCATCAAGCATATTAATCTATACTTCACGTAACCACGGATCCAGTATTAAGCTTCTCTACGTGTATTACGGAGGATCATTCACAATTTTTTTTTATATATAAAAAAAATAATAATAATTTGCTATGACGCTGAATATTCAATGCTACATTTTATAAAGAACAATGTATGAATGAGAAATTCGAATTCTTGCTCAGATATAAGCAGAGCAAGTCCTCTGGGTGCAATTTTTGGTGGAGTTGGGAGCTGTCAGGGGGCAGACATGGGGTTTAGAATGTCAGAAGGGGGCAATAATGACAGGTGGGTAGGAGAACTGGAATCAAGGGGGGCAGGGAAAGGAAATAAAAACATTTTTATTAAATATGAAAAACTGTTTATATATTTGAAAACGGAGCGTTTTTATACAATACTCCAAGTGAGGTCTCACCAGTGCTCTATACAATGCTCCAAGTGAGGTCTCACCAGCGCTCTGTACAATACTCCAAGTGAGGTCTCACCAGCACTCTGTACAATACTCCAAGTGAGGTCTCACCAGCGCTCTGTACAATACTCCAAGTGAGGTCTCACCAGTGATCTGTACAATACTCCAAGTGAGGTCTCACCAGGGCTCTGTACAATACTCCAAGTGAGGTCTCACCAGCGCTCTATACAATGCTCCAAGTGAGGTCTCACCAGCGCTCTGTACAATACTCCAAGTGAGGTCTCACCAGCGCTCTATACAATGCTCCAAGTGAGGTCTCACCAGCACTCTATACAATGCTCCAAGTGAGGTCTCACCAGCGCTCTGTACAATACTCCAAGTGAGGTCTCACCAGCGCTCTATACAATGCTCCAAGTGAGGTCTCACCAGCGCTCTGTACAATACTCCAAGTGAGGTCTCACCAGCGCTCTATATAATGCTCCAAGTGAGGTCTCACCAGCGCTCTGTACAATACTCCAAGTGAGGTCTCACCAGTGCTCTGTACAATACTCCAAGTGAGGTCTCACCAGCACTCTGTACAATACTCCAAGTGAGGTCTCACCAGCGCTCTGTACAATACTCCAAGTGAGGTCTCACCAGCGCTCTGTACAATACTCCAAGTGAGGTCTCACCAGCGCTCTCTACAATACTCCAAGTGAGGTCTCACCAGCGCTCTCTACAATACTCCAAGTGAGGTCTCACCAGCGCTCTGTACAATACTCCAAGTGAGGTCTCACCAGTGCTCTGTACAATACTCCAAGTGAGGTCTCACCAGCGCTCTGTACAATACTCCAAGTGAGGTCTCACCAGCGCTCTGTACAATACTCCAAGTGAGGTCTCACCAGCGCTCTGTACAATACTCCAAGTGAGGTCTCACCAGTGCTCTGTACAATACTCCAAGTGAGGTCTCACCAGTGCTCTGTACAATACTCCAAGTGAGGTCGTACACAAGAAGCCGTGGAAGGTGTTATAATGGTTGGCGTTAATAATTTGCATTTATATTTAATAAATAAATAAAAACAATCTGTGGAATGGAGGAAGAAAATGGTTATTGCTATAAAAGAGAGAGAGAAAAAATGGAAAAACCCTGTGACATAATATCATAAAAATGCTATTATAAAAATTACAATTGGAGAAGCTAATAAGCTGAAACACGGCATAGAAATATTTATGGTAATACAGAAATGAACGAGCAAGATCTTATTGAAATATGTATAGAGAAGGAGAATACCAGGAGCCAAATTCAAGACATCTTCGGATATTCCCTTTATTACAGACAACCATAAATATTCAGGCATCATTAAAATGCTAAGACATCAGCGAGGATGAGAATTTGGGTTTCTTACTTTTAAATAACATTTGAAGATATTAAATCAGTTCTATGGATCTCGCTGGGGTACATGGCTTTAGAAGAATTAACTCTGTTTATGCTGTGAATGTATAAATATAGAAATTAACAAATACGTGTTTTAAAAAAAAAAAAAAAGGGTCTGTGGTGTCTCCGGTTTATGTATGGCTACTTTGTAGCATGCCATAACATGATGTCATAATCAGGTGACACCACACATGCATTGACACGCCTCCCAACTGTCTTTGCACGGGACTGTCCCAATTTTCGGATCCAATCTTGCCAAGCTCTGCCCCGTGCCACTTTTTTGGGCCAGAGGGAGGGCACAGAGAGACAGCGGGATTTAAGACAGCAATCCCGGCAGTAAAAATGGATGACTCCAGTGTCTGGGACGTCAGAGACAAGCCGCTACGCATGCGAAGTAGAGCTGCCAGTGTTAGTGACAGCGCCTAACATGCATGCGCAACAGAGCTGACATTCCACCTCCCAAGCTCCTCCCCCCTGACATCATTAATTGGGAGGTATGCATTTAAAACATATTTGCGCAACCTATAGATTATTTGTCATCATTTATTATTCTCTACAGTCACTGCACGAGCAATGCTCTGGTGACAGGGTTTATATTTTTATATACGCTTTATCGGTTACTACTCCAAAATGTATTTATATTACTATCTGATATATATGTTGGAATTCTTTCTTTTCACTTTGTATTGCCAATCTCCCTGGCTATGAGACCTGGTTAGTGGACTAAGGTTAGACCCCCCTGAACAGAACACACACATATATGTGAAATGCGTTGGCTGGTGGATGCAGTGTATTTGCAACAATAGATCTGATGCTTTGTCACCAATGTATATTGATTTTAGTTTCATGCATCTTTAGACACAAACATAGGATCTCACTGCTGCAATCTGATCCTTACTCCTACCTATTGCCTTGGTCACAACACATAACAACTGGAGGAGCTGATGGATCAGGAGCTGTGTGAACTGCATTCACACAGTACACAAGGGAGATGAATACTGGATACCTGTGTCCCCTGGATCAATATTCCTCGCAATGTATGTACAAATAAACATTACAAAAAAAAAGTACAAAATGAGGACTTGCAGTTCCTGTAATGGCTTATTCTTTGGACACTGGACGTTTTTTTTATATAGCAATATATATATATATATATATATACAGTGGTGTATCTTGGTTTTATGCCCTAGGCAGACAAATATCGGGCACCCCTCCCACCCACATTGCACACCCACAACATGCCCCATCACCAACACTGCACACACACTAAATGCCCCATCACTCCCATTACATGTCCCCATCACCCTTATTACATACCCCACCACGTCCATTACATGCCTCCATCACCCCGTTTAACTGGAAGGAGCTAAAGCTTGCTGAACGGTGGGGGAGGGAGCGAAAATGTTTGAAGCACCAGAAGTGTGCTTTAACACCCTCTGGCAAAGTGCCGCCCTAGGCGAGTGCCTTGTTTGCCTTGTGGAAGATACACTACTGTATATATATAGTTACATAGTGGTTTAGGTTGAAAAAAGACTTGTGTCCATCAAGTTCAACCCTTTTCCTAATCCTTGTTTACCTCTGTTGATTGAAAAGAAGGCAAATAAAAGCCCCTTTTAAAAATGTTGAATCCTTCTTTCTGTGGGGAAAAAAAAAATCCTTCTTGACTTCACATGGCAATCAGATTTCTCCTGGGATCAAACGAAACGCGTCGGGATTTGACTAAATACATTATTTTTTTACAACATACAACAGTAACAACATGGAATAAATGAGCCCCCCAAGAAGGTATCCATTTACGGATGCATTTTAATTTGACTACAAAATACCTGCCGTGAAACTATATTGAAATTTTCTGTTTTTGCGTCTCTAGTTTCTAATCAAATTTAGCAGCTATTTGGGGTCTCCACTTGCGTAATTGGTGGTGGGGCCGTGCCCACGGGGAAGTACCCTCATAAGTGTAGAAAGTGGGCAGAATTGTTTAAATCAGTTATGGAGGGCAAGGGGGGGGTGGGCTGAGGGATGGAACAGGGGACATAATAATTGCTTAAGGGAGTTGTGCGGAGACTGACATTACACCTAAGGTCTAAGGGGTATCGTCATGCTTCACACCTAAAACATTTTGTGTCAAAAGCAGGAATGATATAGGTTAAAGGGTTGAACTTGATGGACTTAAGTCTATAGGCTATAGGTAGTGTAAAAATGAAACTGATATATATGTGTTAAAACAATGCCAGAGGATGTGGTAACAATTCAAAAACAATCAGAAAAAGGTGATAAAAAGGTAGTGATGTTGATTGTGGTTCGATGCAGTGTAAGAACTATTCAGGTCATTTCCTGAGTGCATTTCATGTATATTGGAAACTTGTAGATGTATACACAGTGGTATATTCATAGAAGGTGGGGTGAGGTGATTCATTGTGCTGGACTGCTGGAAGAACAGAGTTGGCCCTGTATAATGCATTGTTATAAAGTGACAGTGTGTAAAGATGTAACTCTGCATTATCCATGGCCAGCTGAGCTCTTCTATATATTCTTCTATACATTGTGCAGGGTCTGGTGAGTTTCTCCTGCTAGAAGAACAGAGTTGGTCCTGTATAATGCATTGTTATAAAGTGACAGTGTGTAAAGATGTAACTCTGCATTATCCATGGCCAGCTGAGCTCTTCTATATATTCTTCTATACATTGTGCAGGGTCTGGTGAGTTTCTCCTGCTAGAAGAACAGAGTTGGCCCTGTATAATGCATTGTTATATAGTGACAGTATGTAAAGATGTAACTCTGCATTATCCATGGCCAGCTGAGCTCTTCTATATATTCTTCTATACATTGTGCAGGGTCTGGTGAGTTTCTCCTGCTGGAAGAACAGAGTTGGTCCTGTATAATGCATTGTTATAAAGTGACAGTGTGTAAAGATGTACCTATACATTATCCATGGCCAGCTGAGCTCTCTATATATTCTTCTATACATTGTGCAGGGTCTGGTGAGTTTCTCCTGCTAGAAGAACAGAGTTGGCCCTGTATAATGCATTGTTATAAAGTGACAGTGTGTAAAGATGTAACTCTGCATTATCCATGGCCAGCTGAGCTCTTCTATATATTCTTCTATACATTGTGCAGGGTCTGGTGAGTTTCTCTTGCTAGAAGAACAGAGTTGGCCCTGTATAATGCATTGTTATATAGTGACAGTGTGTAAAAGATGTAACTCTGCATTATCCATGGCCAGCTGAGCTCTTCTATATATTCTCTATACATTGTGCAGGGCCTGGTGAGTTTCTCCTGCTAGAAGAACAGAGTTGGCCCTGTATAATGCATTGTTATAAAGTGGCAGTGTGTAAAGATGTAACTCTGCATTATCCATGGCCAGCTGAGCTCTTCTATATATTCTTCTATACATTGTGCAGGGTCTGGTGAGTTTCTCCTGCTAGAAGAACAGAGTTGGTCCTGTATAATGCATTGTTATATAGTGACAGTGTATAAAGATGTAACTCTGCATTATCCATGGCCAGCTGAGCTCTTCTATATATTCCTCTATACATTGTGCAGGGTCTGGTGAGTTTCTCCTGCTAGAAGAACAGAGTTGGTCCTGTATAATGCATTGTTATATAGTGACAGTGTATAAAGATGTAACTCTGCATTATCCATGGCCAGCTGAGATCTTCTATATATTCCTCTATACATTGTGCAGGGTCTGGTGAGTTTCTCCTGCTAGAAGAACAGAGTTGGCCCTGTATAATGCATTGTTGTACAGTGACAGTGTGTAAAGATGTAACTCTGCATTATCCATGGCCAGCTGAGCTCTTCTATATATTCCTCTATACATTGTGCAGGGTCTGGTGAGTTTCTCCTGCTAGAAGAACAGAGTTGGCCCTGTATAATGCATTGTTATATAGTGACAGTGTGTAAAGATGTAACTCTGCATTATCCATGGCCAGCTGAGCTCTTCTATATATTCTTCTATACATTGTGCAGGGTCTGGTGAGTTTCTCCTGCTAGAAGAACAGAGTTTGTCCTGTATAATGCATTGTTATATAGTGACAGTGTATAAAGATGTAACTCTGCATTATCCATGGCCAGCTGAGCTCTTCTATACATTGTGCAGGGTCTGGTGAGTTTCTCCTGCTAGAAGAACAGAGTTGGCCCTGTATAATGCATTGTTATATAGTGACAGCGTAAAGAGGTAACTCTGCATTATCCATGGCCAGCTGAGCTCTTCTATATATTCTTCTATACATTGTGCAGGGTCTGGTGAGTTTCTCCTGCTAGAAGAACAGAGTTGGCCCTGTATAATGCATTGTTATAAAGTGACAGTGTGTAAAGATGTAACTCTGCATTATCCCTGCCAGCTGAGCTCTTCTATATATTCTTCTATACATTGTGCAGGGTCTGGTGAGTTTCTCCTGCTAGAAGAACAGAGTTGGCCCTGTATAATGCGTTGTTATATAGTGACAGTGTGTAAAGATGTAACTCTGCATTATCCATGGCCAGCCGAGCTCTTCTATATATTCTATACATTGTGCAGGGCCTGGTGAGTTTCTCCTGCTAGAAGAACAGAGTTGGCCCTGTATAATGCATTGTTATAAAGTGACAGTGTGTAAAGATATAACTCTGCATTATCCATGGCCAGCTGAGCTCTTCTATATATTCTTCTATACATTGTGCAGGGTCTGGTGAGTTTCTCCTGTGCACAGCCCACAGACTAGCCCCCCAGCGCAGCCTGGCCCCTTATTGGGGTACTGGTTGTACCTGAACTGATTGCAGCTATGAAGATCAAACATTCAATTTCTGGTTCTATATAATCATCCTAACACTGGTTATCTGTCCCCTAAATACTGGATATATTGTGAATGTAGAGAATTGCTGATGTCGCCCTGTTCCAGCTACAGCCCCCTCTGTTTACAGCAAACGAGGTGGGCCATTAGTCTCGGCTGAGCGTGTGATGGGGACTGAAATGACGGCTTTGTTGGTTTTATTAATAATTTATTGATGCAGTGTTACTCCATTCTGCTGTGCTTTAACACATCCAATTCTGCACAGCAGCATTAACTGTAGTCTAGAGCAATATTGGTTCTTCCCCTCAGAATTAAATATGGTCCGGGGGGCTGCTACGCTCACCAATGTAAGTAGACACGTCAGCAATATAGAACCATTCGTTACAGTTATTGTTTGGTACTCCAGGGCCAGATTTAGCAAATCAAAGCAGGTGTCAGTCCCCCAAAAAATAAATAACGCTAAGTTTGATGCAAACTACTCTAGCGTTCTATGGATTCCAAATTTTAATTATTATAACTGTTTTCTAAAATAGCACCAGTCTTGATAAATACAGTCCCTAACTGAGATATTATAAAAACACTCCCAATGTGTAACACAAACGTAACAGTCTTTTGCAAAACTGAAAACAAATATGACACATCTTACACCTGTCCTGCACACTTCTATCCCAGGGTTGAAGCCAGTGCACCTCAATGGCATGTACTGTGAATGCAATTGGGGGTGGTGCATGTCCTGCTTGTGCAATGTGGGTGCTGGGGCATGTTCTGTGGATGCAATGTGGGTGCTGGGGCATGTTCTATGGATGCAATGTGGGTGCTGGCTGGGGTAAGTCCTGGATGTGCAATGTGGGTGCTGGGGCATGTTCTATGGTTGCAAAGTGGTTGCTGGGGCATGTTCTATGGATGCAATGTGGGTGCTGGCTGGGGTAAGTCCTGGATGTGCAATGTGGGTGCTGGGACATGTCCTAAGGTGTGCAGTGTAGGTGCTAAGACATGTCCTGTGAATGCAATCTGGGTGGTAGCTGGGGCAGGTCCGGGGGGCGCAATCTGGATGCTGGGACAGTCCTGGGTGTGCAATCTGGATGATGGGACATGTCCTGGGTGTGCAATCTGGATGCTGGGACAAGTCCTGGGTGTGCAGTCTGGATGCTGGGACATGTCCTGAGTGAGCAATGTGGGTGCTGGCTGGAGCATGTTCTGGGTATGCAATCTGGGTGCTGGGGCTTGTCCTGAGTGAGCAATGTGGGTGCTGGCTGGAGCATGTTCTGGGAATGCAATCTGGGTGCTGAGACTTTTCCTGAGTGAGCAATGGTGGTACTGGCTGGGGCATGTCCTGGGTATACAATCTGGGTGCTCTGGCAAGACCTGTGGTTGCAAGCTGTGTGATGTTTCACGTGTGTGCAAGGTGGTGCTATGGCAAGGGATGTGGGGGCAATATGAAATGAGTGCAGGAAAAATGGAACGGGGGAAGTAGGGAGCCAGAACATTTGTTCTGTAAGGGACCTCAACATTTTGTTATGGCAGCCTTGCCCCTTACCCACATGTAAGGACTGTTACATTTAGTATTGTATATAGTATTAAAGGGACTCCTGGATCGTTAACAGTGAATTTACTGAATAATATACGAAAAGTGATCTATATGTTGTGTTAGCCAAATTGTACAGATCATTTGTCATTTTTATTCTCTACATTCGCAGTATGAGCAATGTTTAGGTGATACAGTCCCTTTAAGATCTGTAGTATGCCGCTGTGTGCCGGACGCTTCCACATATGTAATCCTGCACTCGCCATCTCATTCGCCGATGTCTGGGACACCAGAGGATGCATAATACACACATGCAGCGTGGCATGCATGCGCAATAGCTCTATCAATTTGATAGAGCTACCGCTGTATCGCTGACACTCAGCCTCCGCAACCCCTGCCCCCCCCCTCCCGATTCGCCAGGAGCAGAATTTGCGCTATGCTCTATCCTTTTACTGCAATGAAGGAATAAAAGATTTGAACACATACTTTTTTTTTTTTTAGCCATCAATGGAGACTGGAAAACAACAGAAATTAAACAAAAACTAGGTTTATTTAAAAAAAAAAACCAACACTATAAAAATCCACAGGCAGATAAATAATTATAAATAATTGTATAATGCATGTGAATGTACAGATCCATACAGTGCTGTATAATTCAGATCCTGTAATAACATTGCAGCAGGTGTGGTGTCAGTAGCTTGCCACCTCCTCTCTCCCTCCTCCTCTCTCCCTCCTCCTCTTCTTCTTTAGCCTGGGTGTCTCTCTAGACCCTGCCAGCTCTCTGGCTCTCTCCTAAATCTCAGCAGAGAAAGAGATCTCCTCCCTCCCTTCCTCCATCATCCATCCATCTCTCTCTCAGTTTGGAGCTCAGCATCTTCTAGCCTGCCCAGGAGTCTTGCTGTCTGCAGCCAATATGAGGAATCCTGCTGGATCCTGCCTCATCCTCCTACCTCTGCTGCTGCTGGTACCCATAGCCTGGACCCAGGGAGATGGCAAGGAATTAGAGAATACAGGCAATTTCATGGAAGATGAACAATGGCTGTCCTCTATTAACCAGTACAGTGGCAAGATCAAACACTGGAACCGCTTCAGAGATGTAAGTACCAGTGTGCTTACAGGGATGCTGTATTCATCTGTATAGGGTGTTATGTTTAGGGTTATAGACCTGGGGTAGGTAATATAAGGAAAAGGGGTAAGTGCAATTAGAGAGGTGTCACTAAGGATAAGTGCATTTAGGGGGGGGGGGCAAGATATATATTTAGGGGCAGATATGGGGTATAAGACTGGGGCAGATAGGGTTGGGGTAAATAGACCATTCAGGGGGTCCAAGAGAAGTAAGATGACAAGGGTCAGATACATTAAAAGAAAGGGGTGCAAGACTAAAAAATGACTGTGCTCTGTGCATGGAATATTTTGGGGGTACAGAGCTAGGGGAGATGAAATAGATGGCAGGGGGGTTAAGTAGATGGAGAGGCACAGGATACTGCTTAAACAAAATAAAGCTGAGTAGATGGAATAATAATATTTAGGGTAATAGAAAATATAAACAAGCAAGTGACAGATTGTAATAATAATACAGTCATCAATGGAGGATACATAAAGGGGTGCAGGGCTTGGGTGAGGTTTAGGGGTGAGACAATTTGGGATAGATGGAGAATAAATACAATGATGCAGTTGTGAGATAGAGCATTGCTTGCTGATGTAAAAGACTGATGTATATTAGGGGTAGTGTTACACAATGAAGGGTTTGTGCTAGATGCACAGTGAATATATAAGCTATATAATTAAATTGGCAGCACCCTGATGGATGGGATGGACTTGTTCATAGATGGATCTGGTACAGATAGAACACTGGGAAGGTTCCAGCCAGATCCAAGTTACTGGAGATATGATAATATATGGGGTGATGGGTTGTGTTGGTTTTGGTGGGGCAGATTAAGATGGGAGAACGCAGATGTTTTGTTCCTGGTCCAATTTTAAAGTATAGCTGTGGTGTGGGGCTAAGATGCCTGTGGGTGTATAGTGCTTGGGTATTGTGGGGGGGGGGGGGGGGGGGGGGGGTTTGCTAAAAAACTGTCCAATTACAAAATGGTATAGGTATTATTTTATCCTGGTAGAGTCTACTCTAGACAGATTGAAAGGGTTAAGTGACCCTGCCAGGAAGATGAAGCAGTGGTTTTCCAAACAAGGTATTTGGATCCATTGGAGGGATGTTATTGGTTTGTAGGGGGCTTGGTGTTGAATGAGAGATTAAATGGAAATAACATACAATTCTGGACGTACGTTGTAGAAATGGGGTCAGAGATTGGTCCACCAGCCTACTTGATGGTATAAATGAGCGATTGTCAGATAATGGAGCGGATAACGAGGAAGGAGTCCTGAAAGATGCTGCGATTTTGAAATGGTTAGTTAGAGGTTGACAAGTAATGTTAAGGTTACTCTTATAGTAGGCCTGAGGAACTGGGAGATTGTTCATCAGAAGGTCCCCACTCATGTTGAGAACTAGAGACCAGGTCACATGAGATCAAAGAGGGTTGGAGAATAAAATCAAACCTTCTCCGTACATTATATTGGCTGAAATGGTATTTAATTAAAAAAAATGAACCATTAAAAAATGGAAAATAGAGGAGTGTAGTATATTGAGCATGATCTAATGCAAATTAATTTGAAAGAAGACATACACAAGTCATTCCAGTGAGAGGAGAACTATAAAAAACATTGTCAGGTATAATTTAAAGATGGCATCAATTTAAGACATTTTAAATAGAAATGCTCTAATGAAAGAATACAAATAAAGTACCTTTTTGAGCCCTTGTTGGTCCATGTACCTCTGTGAGGGGGCAGACATATTGTTTTAGAATCTTGGGTCAGAGAAAGGAAGATCTGATCCATCTGACCCAAGTTTCTAAACAACATGTCCGCCCCCTGATAGAGCCACACAGCCAAAGATTCTAAACAACATGTCCGCCCCTGATAGAGCTATAGAGAGCAAAGATTCTAAACAACATGTCCACCCCCTGATAGAGCTTTAGAGAGCAAAGATTCTAAACAACACGCCCAGCCCCCTGATAGAGCTATAGAGAGCAAAGATTCTTAACAACATGTCCAGCCCCCTGATAGAGCTATAGAGAGCAAAGATTCTTAACAACATGTCCAGCCCCCTGATAGAGCTATAGAGAGCAAAGATTCTAAACAACATGTCCGCCCCTGATAGAGCTATAGAGAGCAAAGATTCTAAACAACATGTCCGCCCCCTGATAGAGCTACAGATAGCAAATATTCTAAACAACATGTCCGCCCCCTGATAGAGTTATACAGAGCAAAGATTCTAAACAACATATTCAGCCCCTGATAGAGCTTTAGAGAGCAAAGATTCTAAACAACATGTCCAGCCCCCTGATAGAGCTATAGAGAGCAAAGATTCTTAACAACATGTCCAGCCCCCTGATAGAGCTATAGAGAGCAAAGATTCTTAACAACATGTCCAGCCCCCTGATAGAGCTATAGAGAGCAAAGATTCTAAACAACATGTCCGCCCCTGATAGAGCTATACAGAGCAAAGATTCTAAACAACATGTCCGCCCCCTGATAGAGCTACAGATAGCAAATATTCTAAACAACATGTCCGCCCCCTGATAGAGTTATACAGAGCAAAGATTCTAAACAACATATTCAGCCCCTGATAGAGCTTTAGAGAGCAAAGATTCTAAACAACATGTCCAGCCCCCTGATAGAGCTATAGAGAGCAAAGATTCTTAACAACATGTCCAGCCCCCTGATAGAGCTATAGAGAGCAAAGATTCTTAACAACATGTCCAGCCCCCTGATAGAGCTATAGAGAGCAAAGATTCTAAACAACATGTCCGCCCCTGATAGAGCTATACAGAGCAAAGATTCTAAACAACATGTCTGCCCCCTGATAGAGCTACAGATAGCAAATATTCTAAACAACATGTCCGCCCCCTGATAGAGTTATACAGAGCAAAGATTCTGAACAACATATCCAGCCCCTGATAGAGCTATACAGAGGAAAGATTCTAAACAACATGTCTGCCCCCTGATAGAGCTATACAGAGCAAATATTCTAAACAACATGTCTGCCTCCTGATAAAGCTGTAGAGAGCAAAGATTCTAAACAACATGTCCGCCCCCTGATAGAGCTATACAGAGCAAAGATTGTAAACAACATGTCCAGCCCCTGATAGAGCTATACAGAGCAAAGATTCTAAACAACATGTCCGCCCCCTGATAGAGCTACACTAGCAATAAGGCTCAATAAAGTAATTTATTTGTATGTTTGGTTATATCATTTCTATATATAAAACCTACACTTTATGCAATCTTTCAGTTAAACAGAACTTCATTTGTTTTTACTGAGAATTGTCCTTTAAAGTAAGAATAGAGCGTGTGGATTCATTGTCTTCCCAAAGGGGCCAATCCAGTGATAGACACAAAGGTAGCAAGTCTAGAAGGAGCAGGATAATGAAGGCATATATATCACTGGATTCCTTATTACTATATCATTTCTGTAAAGTGTGTTCCAAACCATCATTGTCCTGCAAAAGGAAAACTATTTGTAAATGTGTATAACTTTAAAAAGAAAAAGGATGCAATATGTCTTAAATTGGGTTAAAATAATAATAATAATAATAATAAATAAATAAAAAATACATCTGTTTGCATGCATGTAGTGCATGTAATATGTAGTAAATGATCATGCTTATACATGCACATTAGACATTGTATATGTGTGCATGATTATATAGCTGTATGCTGATGTGATTTACTATGTATATACCTAGATTTGCATTGACAGAGGAACAGAAATCAAGGATTTGCTGTCTGTTTTGGAATCTGAAGGGTTAATCAGTAAAAACCAGTAAAGATCGCTAATGAGAAGCCCAGAGGACCCCCTCCCCGTCCTTCCCCCCTCCAGCAGATCTATTAGCTAAGGGACCTGAATGGGATGAAACAGCAGGTCGGATATAGAAGAATTTTACAGTAAATTTCCTGATTACACGTTCTAGAGGTTGATAGGTTTGGTCCAGACCAGTTGTCCAATATGGCAGGAGATCAGTAAGAGCTGTTCACCCTCGCGCACAGGGTACAATGTCCGTCGGGAGGTGTGAATTCCCAAGTAGGCCGGAGCTTGACGACTCTACGGATAGAACCTTCTCGTTTTATTGGCGGTTCCCTTGAACGACTTACGTTGGCATCTTCTCTCCAGAGACTTTAAGCTTCAGTCTAAACAGCTGGCCCGACATCATTACTTATCATTATAATATTACATTGTTTCTCATCATCTTCAAGATTTGATGTGCGGATACAAATACAGCAGGAGCAGGAGTGAGGTGGGGAAGGGGGGTAATCTGTGATTAAACCCTTTCAAGCTCTAAAGCAGGGGAAAGCAACATCCTGGTCCTGCAGCCGCATCTTGATGGAGACCTTATTATAACCCTGCCTGCGAGGCTTGCTAGATTGATGGTTCCTCTAGAACAGAGGTGTGGAACGGTGGCCCACCAGCTCCCGTAATACGCTGTGGCAGAGCTAAGAGGCCACAGGGCAGTCTGGGAAATGTAGACCACCAACAGCTGGAGGGTCATGATTTGACACCCCTTCTCTAGAGCGACCCTCCAGGCACCAATGAGTTACACATCCTACCATCCTCCAGAAACTCAAGGGCCAGCATTGGCTACCAAAGAGGTAAACAGATTAAAAAAACTCTCTGATCACTTAAGAGATACACAGTTTGTCCAGTGGCATATCAAGGCTCGGTATCCAGGTTTATCCATCAAGGTTTGCCCCTGTTGGCGGAGGATTTTTTAAAATCTGTTGTCTCGATTTCATCTAATTTCCCTTATCATAAAGGCTGGTATCTGATTGGCTTCAGTGGAGTCTCTTCCTTGGGATTGGTCAGTTTGAGGGTATGTACTAAACATAGTACAACATGTACTGGCAGAATGAAGAAATACATTGGCCATTGATTTGACGAGACTTAAAGGGACTGAACATTTCTTATACTGTGATGCAGGGAATAATAAAAACTATGTGGTTCTTTAAGAGTGGCCTGGATACTTTTTTTAATGAGCCGGAGCATAGAGGGCCATTCATGTTAGTATATATATTAATATTTATTTAGTGCTTGTTGATCCATAGAGAAGTCTGATCGCCATTTGGAGTCAAGAAGGAATTTTTTCCCCACTGAAAGCAGAATTCGAAATTGCTGAAGGGGTTGTCAAAATACTCTCCGTACGCCCTAACGCCTAAAAGAGGAGGGCTCAAATAGGGCTTAATAAGGTATTTTATTTATATTTTTACATTAAAGCATTTCTATTGAAAATGCACCATATGGCAAGCAAATGCATTCATTAAAAGATACTTATAGCATAGTGGTCCCAAATCGGCGTTGGCCCACTCAACCCAAGTTAGAAGGTATGCACGGTGCTCAGCTTGTGGCTCTCCACTTGAAATTGGACTTTAAGTAGTTCCTCTGTTTATACTGTCCTGGCGTTTGCCAATGATGTGTTCTGGGACACTGGAATCTCTTATTCTGTGCGGATAGAATGGAGGATGCCAAGGGTGGGCATCGTTCTATTCTCTGCTGGCGCTGGAATAGTGCTTCCAATCCTTCATAACAAGTCGAAATTGAGAGGAAGCATCTGGTGTGCGTATCTGTACAGATTGTATGATTTACGCGTACGGGGGGGGGGGGGGGGGAATGAAACTAAATTAGACTGTCGGATGGTAAACAAGACTTCACAAACCTAGTTATCTTACAGCCAAATCTGTCTTCCATTTAGGGGGCCACTGTTGCCATATGTATATGTATTTAGAAGGCAATTGTTGCATTATGTATCTACTACATTAGGCAATACCGAGGATCCTACTGATTTATATCAATATCGATCATAACAATACTAGTTTTCACCATTATTTTTCACCAAAGTATTAGATAGAAAGATAGAGCCTTCTAAAATGGGTCGTTGGGTAAAATTGGCGCACCGTACTGTTGGTGAGACGGCTTTTTACATAATTACATAAGGCTGTGACACCAGAATTATTAGTATTTATATATGCACCAGTTTTATACACTAAAGTAATCAAACACCCTCCCTTCATGTGGACTATAGGCATAGAGGGATTTAGATGCATAATGGTGACTGGACCACTTTTAGAAGCCCCCCATCCTGCTCCATGATCTGTATTTATTTCTAATATAATTTCAACCGGTGTTCAGAAAGCCTATAGCCAACCTGTTCAGACACTGCCAGTCCTGTTCAGACACTGCCAGTCCTGTTCAGACACTGCCAGTTGAGTACCACCAGCCTGATTAGTGACTTAGTCTTTCAGTCGAAATTAAACGGTCTATTCAATATTGTTAATTTTGGGGCCAAAATAGTCTGTTTTGGAGCCCGAAACATCAGAAGCCATCGCATCCAGCCAATTTTGCTATGCAAAGCATAGATTTGCCCAATCCACCCAATATGCCCCAATATCGTCTCCAAAAACAACTCTGAAATCTGTAAACATTTTCATATCTCAATTCAACAGATTTTTGTTGGAGACTTGAATAGAAAAGTGTAGAAGAATTAAAGTAAACATATTTAAACACAAAACATATACATGTTTAATATATATTTTTAATATTTTATACTAGTATATTTACTTTAATATAAGCTTTTGACATTTTTTATTAAAAAAAAGCATTTTAGATTATTTTATGGTCATTTACTTTTTATGTATTTATTGTATGATGCTATTTGTTTAATTATTATTTTTATTGATTTTTATTTTGTTACACTGGGTAATTTTGTTACACTTTGGGTTATTTTGTTACACTGGGTAATTTTGTTACACTTTGGGTTATTTTGTTACACTGGGTAATTTTGTTACACGGGGTAATTTTGTTACACTTTGGGTTATTTTGTTACACTTTGGGTAATTTTGTTACACTTTGGGTAATTTTGTTACACTTTGGGTAATTATTTTGTTACACTTTGGGTTATTTTGTTACACTTTGGGTAATTTTGTTACACTTTGGGTTATTTTGTTACACTTTGGGTAATTATTTTGTTACACTTTGGGTAATTATTTTGTTACGCTTTGGGTAATTTTGTTACACTTTGGGTAATTATTTTGTTACACTTTGGGTTATTTTGTTACACTTTGGGTAATTATTTTGTTACACTTTGGGTAATTATTTTGTTACGCTTTGGGTAATTTTGTTACACTTTGGGTAATTATTTTGTTACACTTTGGGTAATTATTTTGTTACACTTTGGGTAATTTTGTTACACTTTGGGTAATTTTGTTACACTTTGGGTAATTATTTTGTTACACTTTGGATAATAGCTGAGGTCCTCCAGAAATGACCCCAAAAAAACAACGTTCTCCCCGCTCTACCATTTCGGTGTGTTGCATCTGATTTCAGTGTTGGGAGTTATCGTTGTCTGATCCGCTATGATTTCAGTATTGCTGACAAACCTCAAGGCACATTGGTGCTATCTGAGTAACACGAACTTCGGGTATTTGTTTCCCACCGATGTGATCTAAATACGTCTGAATGATTCTGGACAGACTCCCGACATTCCTGAATCCCGGCACAGAGTTAAATACCAGAAGGTTACTCCAGGTATTTACTAAAGGGAGCAGCCATTTTGTTTTGACAAATATTGGGTGTCTGAAGCAAGGCTGGAGTACGTCTCGCACGCTGGGACAGTCACGGATTTTATGGCATAGAACCCTCCAAAAAACACGACTGGCCCACCAACTATGTGAAAGCAAATCAAAGACAGAAGGGTCTATTGAATGCGTTGATTTATCTAACGCCACTGAATACCATAGACTAAGACTAAAAACCAGTGATAAAGTGTAGATTTTACACCATTGAATCAAAGTACGGTGAAAAATATTCCCCCAAATAGGAGTGAAACAGGAATTTATCCATAAACAATTGTTAGGATCGACCTATTTCTCTTTCTATATCTAGGGTTCCCACCTTTTTCTTCAGGAAAAATACCGGCCTTGGTACTGTCTCCATACGCTTAACATTGGCCTGATGCCAATTTTTTTTTTACCAGCCTACCGGTAAAATACTGGCCAGGTGGCAACCCTATCCATATGGGTCTTGGAAGGTGCGTAGTTGGTCCCAGGTTTATAATGTAATGGTAAATTGGACGTTTGTAATGCACTATATATTGCAGTGATGATATACATATAGTATTTGTTGTGTGTGTGTGTGTGTATTTAGTAGTATATTCATGAAAGTCTTGCGATTGTGGCTCTGATTTTAAAGGTCATACTCTAGTTTCACTGCCAAGACTTGGTAAGTGTGAATATAAATAGCTGTAAAGCTTGTGGGAATAAATCGAATAATAGAACATGGTGCAGAGCAGTCAATCGAGTCAAAACCACACTCATTATTTTAGGTTTCTTTGACTTTGAGGATTCAGGGGTCTTTCGGTAGGTGAGATAAATAAGACAGAACAAAAGGGGGTCAGTTGGCTTCTAAACGAGCCAGAAGCATACCATGTCACATATACCATCTATACCCAAACCAGAATACACTAGCTCCACCATATATAAATAGATTGATGCCCTTTCATGCAGTGGAGCTCCCTGCCTCATCCTTCCTGCTCCCCAGTGTCCGTCCTGCTCCCCAGTGTCCGTTCTGCTCCCCAGTGTCCGTTCTGCTCCCCAGTGTCCGTTCTGCTCCCCAGTGTCCGTCCTGCTCCTCAGTGTCCATCGTGCCACGTGCAGATCACTGGGGTAGGATTCCTTATCGCCGTATTCCAGCCTCGCACGCGGCAAGAGGAAGAGCCCAGCAGCTCCCTTAACACCACTTATTACCTGGAAATAACCCGCCTCCGACCAGCTGATCACCCTAAGAACTCAGTGTCAAGCTAACTAAGTTATGATGGGAGCTGTACCAACATCTATGCCTGGCATAGTTGCTAAGAGTCCTGAACTTGTTGGGACAGCGCCATTATTCACGTACTACGCTCAGTCTTAGGCCTATGATTAGGCATAGCAGTACACGAAACGCGTAAGGCGTGGCTTCTTTTCCTTATTAAAGCACCTTGTACTTGAAAGTAGATTGGAGTGCCCATTATTCGATTCATGGATCACTTACCGTCTTTTTCAACGGATTGGAGCACCCGCTTATCTTTCACTCACGGTTGTAAGATTTTTATCTTGCCAGCAAGTTGAGCCCGTAGCACCTTGAGTGCAATTTTGGGACTAAACATTGCTTGTACCGTTAATGTAAAGAATTAAAAATTAAAATATTCCATACATTGTTTTAGCAAAATTGAAAGCAAATGCCTAAATTAGGAGAAACATTTGTTTGAAATGTGTCTGGGGAGTCTCAGAATCACCATGCCCCATCATTCCACGCACCAGTTCGACACACAGAGAGGTTGATTCCACAGTAATGGCAAATAACACTTTCTCAGAAGGAAGCATACAAACTGCTGTATCCTCCCTCTCACTAGAATCACTAGTGTTTTGAAGCCGTTGTGACATTATTTTCAATATAAAACTACCTGAGAACTGTAATTTCTTAAAATAAGCTAAGTGGATCTGTACCATTATCTGAATATTAGTGCTACAATTGGTGCTACTGGGGCACATACATACATATGTCATTTTTAGGTACATGATCCATTTAAACATAAGTGACCTGTGTACCAGGAGATTACATACCAGATATGAGGAAATTATCTAGCAGCTCAGCTGTCCAATGTATGGTGTATAATGAATAGCTTTCTCTGTGCCCTGCTGACCTTTTTTTTTGTTACCCCTGTGAACTTTAATGGTCAGGACATAGTGGCGACAATTTATCAGAGGGATTGCGGTAACTTTGTCTGAGGTCAAACCACCCTTTCTGGGTCAATCCTCAAATTTGCTAATGTGCAGTGGATCTGACAGCAATTGCAACATGGATAGACAATCAGACGCCCTCACTATATAGTCAACGGCACACCATAGTTACTATCAGTATATAACTAGCTGTCCACGTGGTTACTATCAGTATATAAGTAGCCATCTGCATGGTTACTATCAGTATATAACTAGCCATCCACATGGTTACTATCAGTATATAACTAGCCATCCCCATGGTTACTATCAGTATATAAGTAGCCATCCACATGATTAATATCAGTATATAACTAACCATCCACATGATTAATATCAGTATATAACTAGCCATCCACATCGTTAATGTCACTATATAACTAGCCATCCACATGGTTACTATCAGTATATAACTAGCCATCCACATGGTTACTATCAGTATATAACTAGCCATCCACATGGTTACTATCAGTATATAACTAGCCATCCCCATGGTTACCATCAGTATATAAGTAGCCATCCACATGGTTCATATCAGTATATAACTAACCATCCACATGATTAATATCAGTATATAACTAGCCATCCACATGGTTAATGTCATTATATAACTAGCAATCTACATGGTTACTATCAGTATATAACTAGCCATCCACATGGTTACTATCAGTATATAACTAGCCATCCACATAGTTACTATCAGTATATAACTAGCCATCCACATGGTTACTATCAGTATATAACTAGCCATCCACATGGTTACTATTAGTATATAAGTAGCCATCCACATGGTTAATATCAGAATATAACTAGCAATCCACATGGTTACTATCAGTATATAACTAGCCATCCACATGGTTACTATCAGTATATAACTAGCCATCCACATGGTTACTATCGGTATATAATTAGCCACTCACATGATTACTATCAGTATATAACTAGTCATCCACATAGTTACTATCAGTATATAACTAGCCATCCCCATGGTTACTATCAGTATATAAGTAGCCATCCACATGATTAATATCAGTATATAACTAACCATCCACATGATTAATATCAGTATATAACTAGCCATCCACATCGTTAATGTCATTATATAACTAGCCATCCACATGGTTACTATCAGTATATAACTAGCCATCCACATGGTTACTATCAGTATATAACTAGCCATCCACATGGTTACTATCAGTATATAACTAGCCATCCCCATGGTTACTATCAGTATATAAGTAGCCATCCACACGGTTAATATCAGTATATAACTAACCATCCACATGATTAATATCAGTATATAACTAGCCATCCACATGGTTAATGTCATTATATAACTAGCAATCCACATGGTTACTATCAGTATATAACTAGCCATCCACATGGTTACTATCAGTATATAACTAGCCATCCACATAGTTACTATCAGTATATAACTAGCCATCATCATGGTTACTATCAGTATATAACTAGCCATCCACATGGTTACTATCAGTATATAAGTAGCCATCCACATGGTTACTATCAGTATATAACTAGCCATCCACATGGTTACTATCAGTATATAACTAGCCATCCACATGGTTACTATCAGTATATAACTAGCCACTCACATGATTAATATCAGTATATAATTAGCCATCCACATGGTTAATATCAGAATATAACTAGCAATCCACATGGTTACTATCAGTATATAACTAGCCATCCACATGGTTACTATCAAGATAAAACACCAAATATAGCACATTTCTGATAAGATGACAAACATCCCCCAGCTCTCTACACATACAATTCAGTAGCATGTTAGTAACTACTGTCCATTCTACACATTCTACTAACACGAACCTCTGTTATCAACACCTTAAAGGGACAGTTCCACCGTTGCTCATGTTCTCTGTGTTGTGCATGTGTTTAATATGAGTGAAATGCACTTACGTTCACATTTCTTCTGTCATTTTAAATTGAAAATAATTTCCCCGGGGCTTATAAATTCAGTGAGATCCAATAAATAGGGTCTTAGGGAGAGGGGCAGGACTGTTACCATAGCAACTGGAATCCATCTATTACCCATCTGTATTGGAAGCGCTGAGGAACAAACGGATCAGTAATGACTGATAGCGCTTCTGCCATTATAACGATACAATAGATATTGTAGCAAGCGACGTGTAAAGCTGTCTAGATAACAACACACTGTCTCTTTTTTTCACTGTCACTTGTTCATTGGCACGACATGAAAATGATTCAGGGATGCTGTCAGATGCATCATTTTTTGGAATACTTTTTAATGCAGCCACAATAAAGCGATATTATTGGTGTGTAAAGAGATACTGAGATCTCACTTGCTTTTATGAGAAATCCTGAAATGACGACCTGTGGGATTTGAATCTGTTCACTCTATTAATCCTTTTCATTGAAATATGTTCCTGTGGCCCTGTTAGACTGAAAGGTTTCTTGCACAGGGGAGAGCTGGAAAGGGGGGCACCCATCCACCATAGCTCATGGACTGGGGCTGTACCACTTCTCACTTCTAAATGCCCTAGTGCCTGGACGTCCCACTCAGGGCTGGTGCAAGGATTTTTGTCTACACTGGCGAATGTACATTTTGGTGCCCCCCCCCGACCGGCCACGCCTCCCACACCACCAACCCTCATACACACACTTACACTATGCCACCCTCATACACACACACACTTACACTATGCCATCCTCATGCACACACACTTACACTCTCAGCCACACACACACTTACACTATTCCACCTTCATACACACACACACTTACACTATGCCCCCTCATACACACACACTTACACTATGCCTCCTCATACACACACACTTACACTATGCCACCCTCATACACACACACACACTTACACTATGCCACCCTCATACACACACACACACTTACACTATGCCCCCTCATACACACACACTTACACTATGCCACCCTCATACACACACACTTACACTATGCCACCCTCATACACACACACACTTACACTATGCCTCCCTCATACACACACACACACACACACACACACACACACTTACATTATTCCACCATCATACACACACACACACTTACACTATGCCCCCTCATACACACACACACTTACACAATGCCCCCTCATACACACACACACTTACACTATGCCCCCTCATACACACACACACTTACACTATGCCCCCTCATACACACACACTTACACTATGCCCCCTCATACACACACACTTACACTATGCCACCCTCATACACACACACACTTACACTATGCCACCATCACACACACACACTTACACTATGCCCCCTCATACACACACACACTTACAATATGCCCCCTCATACACACACACTTACACTATGCCCCCTCACACACACACACTTACACTATGCCTCCTCATACACACACACTTACACTATGCCACCCTCATACACACACACTTACACTATGCCACCCTCATACACACACACACACTTACACTATGCCCCCTCATACACACACACTTACACTATGCCACCCTCATACACACACTTACACTATGCCACCCTCATACACACACACACTTACACTATGCCTCCCTCATACACACACACACACACACACACACACACACACACACTTACATTATTCCACCATCATACACACACACACACACACACACACACACTTACACTGTGCCCCCTCATACACACACACTTAAACTATGCCATCCTCATACCTACACACCAGGTTGAATTAAAAAAATGTTTTATTTAGTAGTAGTGCCATTTGGGCTCTCACCTCAAGGAGGTCCTTCTATTCGCAATCCAAAGCGGGAGAATCGCGTGAGGTTATGTGACCTCACCGTCACGTGACTTCCGCATTGCGTATCTCCAAACGCCATTATCCGTCTGGCTCTTCACAAGCCAACACAGACGAACGCCGCTAGCCCCCAATTTTTCTCAGCCCTGGGTGGCGCCCCCCTCATTGTGGCGCCCTAAAGTGCCCGCTTGTGCTGCCTTATGGTAGCACCGGCCCTGGTCCCACTGTGACCCCTCCAGCTGCTGCAGAACTACAAACCCCATAATTCTCCACCAGCTTTCTAGATTGACAAGGAATTATGGTAATTGTAGTACAGAAGAAGCTGGAGGGCCGCAGTTAGACACCTATGCCCTAGTGTGTATCTAACTGTCTATCTCTGTACCTGATCTGTCAGTATATCTGTCCCGCCTGGCTATTTCTATCTGTCTCTGATGATGACGGGTGGGCTGATGAAATTGCAAGTTGGGCCATTAAATTGTTTTGTTGCCAGCCTTTCCTTGCATCAAAGCCGTTGATAGCTTTTGTTGCGCCCCCTTCAGTACGGTTTCATAGCAGTAATTCTTGTGGGGGGTTCGGCTGATTTGGAGACCCCTGGTGGTTCTTGGTGCTGTAGGTTTTTTCCCAGCACACTCCATCTCCCGTCCTCTCAGCCGCCAGTTGCTGCATTGTTATGGCTTCAAATCCCATCACGGTGTTGACCAGAGCCGGTCATTACCCATAATCCCTTCTCCTCCCACCGTACAGAACACATATGTCAATTCCAGCAAGCGGCATGACATCCTCTGCACTTATACCACATGCCTGGATCCAGGATTAGCGGGATTTCTCTGTGTTATTTGATTAAGGGAAAGCATGTTCAAATGGACGTGGTACAGATAATAACCATGAGCAGACAGCTAGTTTTCCTGGCAGAACATGATACACCCTCCCTTTTGCATGCAGAACACACGGAGGTGTTACTCTATGTTTACAGACACCCAGTTTAAGAAATAATAGACTTGTCTTCCCCAGGAACAGGCTGTGCATCATGGGAAATGTGCGTACACTGCAGAAATACCATCCAAATATAATATAAAACTCGGCTTTGCATATATTTGTTTTGTCCAGCAGCTTTGTCATTTTTGATCTGCACTGATCGCCAAGTGTAAAAATAGGTGCAATTGATGTTCGTTACGTATGATTACACCTTTGTATAAATCCCTAGCAATACAAAGGAATGGGATATTTATTTTTATTAATCCTGACACTTTTCAATGTGGTAGAAGGACCAGGGCCGCCATCAGAAATTTCAGTGCCCCTTCTGACAAAAAAAGTCTGCTCCCCCCTATATCTCCCTCTTGCCCCCCTACACTCCCAAAGTGATTTTATCCAGGTCTTTGTATATCATGTCAATGATTTAAGTATCCATTAATATCCCACTGATAATATGTCCATTAATAGCCCACTGATAATATGTCCATTAATAGCCCACTGATAATATGTCCATTAATAGCCCACTGATAATATGTCCATTAATATCCCACTGATAATATGTCCATTAATAGCCCACTGATAATTTGTCCATTAATAGCCCACTGATAATGTGTCCATTAATAGCCACTGATAATTTGTCCTCTAATAGCCCACTGATAATATGTCCATTAATATGCCACTGATAATATGTCCATTAATAGCCCACTGATAATATGTCCATTAATAGCCACTGATAATTTGTCCATTAATAGCCCACTGATAATTTGTCCATTAATATGCCACTGATAATTTGTCCATTAATAGCCCACTGATAATTTGTCCATTAATAACCCACTGATAATATGTCCATTAATAGCCACTGATAATTTGTCCATTAATAGCCACTGGTAATTTGTCCATTAATAGCCCACTGATAATATGTCCATTAATAGCCCACTGCTAATATGTCCATTAATAACCACTGATAATATGTCCATTAATATCCCACTGATAATATGTCCATTAATAGCCCACTGATAATATGTCCATTAATAGCCACTGATAATATGTCCATTAATAGACCACTGATAATATGTCCATTAATAGCCCACTGCTAATATGTCCATTAATAGCCCACTGATAATATGTCCATTAATAGCCCACTGATAATATGTCCATTAATAGCCACTGATAATATGTCCATTAATAGCCACTGATAATATGTCCATTAATATGCCACTGATAATTTGTCCATTAATAGCCATTGATAATTTGTCCATTAATAGCCACTGATAATTTGTCCAAAAACCCACAGTGAATGCCGCCCCCAGAGCAGTGAATGCCGCCCCCAGAGCAGTGAATGCCGCCCCAGAGCAGTGAATGCTGCCCCAGAGCAGTGAATGCTGCCCCAGAGCAGTGAATGCCACCCCCAGAGCAGTGAATGCCGCCCCCAGAGCAGTGAATGCCACCCCCAGAGCAGTGAATGCCGCCCCCAGAGCAGTGAATGCCACCCCCAGAGCAGTGAATGCCTCCCCCAGAGCAGTGAATGCCGCCCCAGAGCAGTGAATGCTGCCCCAGGGCAGTGAATGCTGCCCCAGAGCAGTGAATGCCGCCCCAGAGCAGTGAATGCCCCCCCAGAGCAGTGAATGCCACCCCCAGAGCAGTGAATGCCGCCCCCAGAGCAGTGAATGCCACCCCCAGAGCAGTGAATGCCGCCCCAGAGCAGTGAATGCCACCCCCAGAGCAGTGAATGCCTCCCCCAGAGCAGTAAATGCCTCCCCCAGAGCAGTAAATGCCGTCAACAGCACAGTGATGCCGGATGTGTGAAACTGATGGAGGTGTCGGGAGTCTAATTTATACATAGGCATGCACACCTCTAACACTAGTATTTGGCACTATCTGTGTGTGTGCCAAGTTTATACATGATCTATTCATAAGAATATACCTTTGCTATCAAATCGGCACACACTGAATAGATAATTACCATCTTTAAAGTGATACTATGTCATTTTCCCGGCTTTCTATGATGAATAGCGGTCATTTCTCAATGTATTACATATTGATGTGTTTCTATAATAATGTGCATTAAAAAGAACCCAGGTTAATCTGATCCTATGTTACACTGTCGTCAGAGAGACTTTTTTGAGCCGATCACCAAGTATAACTCGATCACTATGATGAAGGGGAATTGGAAGAGAATGGGCTTTACTTGCGGGGAAAGAGTCCATATCTGTTTCCACAGAATATAATCACCACTGGCAAGTTCCAGATATTGTGCTAGACAATTTGTTTGACAAGGATCGGTTTGGAACGAGAAATATCTAATAATCTGCTACAGTGATACAGAATAGCACTGAGAGAGACCTATCAAATAAAATATATATATACATACAAGGGGCATATTGTGAGATAGAAAAACAGTATGCAGTGTCAAACACGACGGTTTATGATAGATTTTTAAACAAGATATAAAAGCATCTTTTTATTGCTTAGGCCTATATCTATCGTCCACCACCTTACTTCCCACAATGCCATACTGACCCTTTTGCTTTCCACAGTGCCATATTGCCCCCATCGCTTTCCACAGTCCTGTGTTGACCATATCACTTTTCACAGTGGCATATTGCCCCCATTGCTATACACAGTGCCATATTACCCCCATTTCTATAAACAGTGCCATATTGCCCCCATTGCTTTACACAGTGCCATACTGCCCCATTGCTTTACATAGTGCCATATTGCCCCCATTGTTTTCCACAGTGCCATATTGCCCCCATTGCTTTCCACAGTGCCATATTGCCCCCATTGCTTTCCACAGTGCCATATTGCCCCATTGCTATACACAGTGCCATATTACCCCCATTGCTATACACAGTGCCATATTGCCCCCATTGCTTTCCACAGTGCCACATTGCCCCATTGCTATACACAGTGCCATATTACCCCCATTGCTATACACAGTGCCATATTGCCCCCATTGCTTTACACAGTGCCACATTGCCCCATTGCTTTACATAGTGCCATATTGCCCCCATTGTTTTCCACAGTGCCATATTGCCCCCATTGCTTTACACAGTGCCATATTGCCCCCATTGCTTTCCACAGTATCATATTGCCCCCACATCACTTTTTCACATTACCATAATGTCCTAATCAAATTTGACAGTGCCCCTGTAATGACTTCAGTGGTCCATGTGCATCTTCTGCTAAAAATCGAGCAGGACAGTCCGTAATGAGTAAAGTAAGATGCACCGCTGTAGGCCCCCCGTGGTAGGGGCAGCATCATATGTAAATGTTGACCTAGTTTGAAAAATGCTGGCTAACTATAACAGCACAATTCCCTCTGCTGGAGGAAGGGAGTGTGTGCCACCATCACGGCACCGTCAGATTCCGAGAGAATCTCATGTTTTGCTCTTGTGTGAGATACTTTACCTGTGGGAGACTGGATGCTGATAGAAAGACATTCTCTGCACGTGCCATGTTCATTTTAGGACAAAATAATAGAAACCAATCCCCCCCCCCCCCCCCCCCCTCATCCCCCTCAGTCAGGCAGCGTCTCAGTAGAAAGCATTAGCCAGTATATTGTCTGGAAACACGGATCTCTGATTTCTGTTTGAACCTTCCTTTTCTTGACTCCAAAGAATCCTTTATGTTCCTTCCTCCTCCTCATCTGCTCAGCTTGCCTCCTTCCCTGGACCGCCACCTCCCCCCATCCCCATCTTTCATCATCGTGAGGTCTTTATTCCTTTATGGGTCCTTTCCTTTTATCTTGGTCTGAAAATTACCCGTTGCCGTTTTCCTATGTGGAACATTTTGATGTATCCCTTAGAAACAAAATATGAATAGCTTTCTCAGGCAATTCGAAGAATTTCCCAGCAGGAAAGAAACAAATAAGTGGCTTATGTTCATGAATATTTTTGCTCTTAGAATGTTGTTTTGCAATCAAATGAAATATGTGGTGATACAGGCAAACTAAATGTTAGTATTGGCAAACTATATGTTAGTAGTGGCAAACTATATGTTGTATTGGCAAACTATATGTTAGTAGTGGTAAACTATATGTTGAATTGGCAAACCATATGTTAGAATTGGCAAACTATATGTAAAAGGATTGTGTACATAGTAAAGACAGATTCATTTTTTTAAATAGACACTTTTTTTAGAAAGGTATGTGGGGGGAAATGGTGCAGTGGAAAGTGATGTGGGGCAATCTATCACTGTTGTAGGGTATGTGTGGGTAATCTGGTGTAGTGGAAAGGCTATGTGTTGAAGGGGTGCAACAAATGAAGCTTGGGCTGTGCATGAGTTTAGTCAGGACACCAATAACTAGGGCCCTGTGCCTCATTTTCAAACAATTTTAGGATCTAATGCCTCTTTAGTTCCGCACAATGGATTTTTCTCTTTTTGTGTTATGGCAGCTTAGAATGCACACAATATACAATGTTATTAATGTGGGTCAGTAGGTGTATGTTCCGAGGCGTTAGACATTATTATTGCATGGGGAATATATTCCTGTTTATACAGCGCTAGGTTCATTTGCGAAATAGTTTCTAGCAAATCACATGGAGCCAGCGTTGTATATATTGTGTCGGAAATGAAAGAACTTCGTGCAAAGTGCATGTCAAGTGGGCCTTAGATTTCACAGTCATCGCTCAGGAAAGGAATCCTGAATTCTAATTCCACGGCGAGTGGTTTTTTTTTTTTTTTAATTAATGTCTGTTTTTATCACATCTCAGTTAAAGATAAGCAAACGAAAATATTTTCTCCGATGTTATATAACGTTTATATCTGTAGTACGTCTAAAAATAATATCCAATGGTTCTGATATTATTCTTCGCTGCTTGGGACATCGGACAATATATACTGTGTGTGTACAGTGATTGGCGCATGCGCTGCCACGATCCCCATCCAAAGCCACACCCCTCTGAGCTGCTATCACTCCTTAAAAGAGCTCGCCAAATCCTCGGAGTCAGGGTTCATATAAGCCCTACTACTAATTTCATTTCCCAGGCTCCTAAAAATAACTTGACTGGCTTCTAATTTGGTCTGTTTGACTCCAAAAGAGCTGAGAGATTTTTCATGCCCTGCCATGGGTGGTATCTCACTGGCAAGTCCCTGGGCTCTGTTGCATAGGGGGCAATTGCCTTATAAGCTGCTCTTTAAACCTAACTCATTGGGTAAGCCCAGGCAGCCATGTTCCTCAGACGAGGCTCTGGCTGGGGATTAAGCCCCGAGATATGGATCTTGTTTTTTTTTTTCCATCCCAAAATCTATAGAACCGAGGTGGGGTTAGTAATGAAAAAAGGAGCACAAGGAGATGGCGTCTAATAGTAGCGCTATACCTTTGTGCGCCTATGTAGAAAAGCAACTCACGGCAAATGCCGAGAGACTGCACCCTGTGAGCCTGACCTGAACTTCCAGGTTTCTCCAACGCGCTGGCACAAGCCATGTATAAAGATTCAGGCAGTTTCAGTGCTTGATTAGCGTAGAACCTCCGCCAAGCACTGTTTGGTTCTACTCGGACACACGAAAGTATTGGAATATGTAAGAACATGTTTGGCGAAGGTCCTACTTCATCCCACTAAAGTTTTTATACGTAGTCTACTTAGTATCAATGGACTAACATCTAAAACACTGACAATTCATCTCCCCTGTGCTGACAGCACAGGAGAGAGGAATCAGGAATGTTTTTTTAGACACCAGTCCACTCCCAGGAATCTCCGAACCCCCGTTCTAAACATTGAGATTTACGTATGTCAATGATACTCGCGTAGAGTTGGGCTGACTAGATGGGACTGGGCAGACTAGATGGAACTGCGAAGACTAGATGGAGCTTGGCAGACTAGATGGGACTGGGCAGACTAGATGGGACTGGGCAGACTAGATGGAACTGGGCAGACTAGATGGAACTGGGCAGACTAGATGGGACTGAGTAGACTAGATGGACCTGGGCAGACTAGATGGGACTGGGCAGACTAGATGGAACTTGGCAGACTAGATGGAGCTTGGCAGACTAGATGGAACTGGGCAGACTAGATGGGACTGGGCAGACTAGATGGGACTGGGCAGACTAGATGGGACTGGGCAGACTAGATGGAACTGGGCAGACTAGATGGAACTGGGCAGACTAGATGGGACTGAGTAGACTAGATGGAACTGGGCAGACTAGATGGGACTGAGTAGACTAGATGGAACTGGGCAGACTAGATGGGACTGGGCAGACTAGATGGAACTGGGCAGACTAGATGGGACTGAGTAGACTAGATGGAACTGGGCAGACTAGATGGGACTGGGCAGACTAGATGGAACTGGGCAGACTAGATGGGACTGAGTAGACTAGATGGAACTGGGCAGACTAGATGGGACTGAGTAGACTAGATGGAACTGGGCAGACTAGATGGGACTGGGAAGACTAGATGGAACTTGGCAGGCTAGATGGAGCTTGGCAGACTAGATGGGACTGGGCAGACTAGATGGAACTGGGCAGACTAGATGGAACTGGGCAGACTAGATGGGACTGAGTAGACTAGATGGAACTGGGCAGACTAGATGGGACTGGGCAGACTAGATGGAACTGGGCCGACTAGATGGAACTTGGCAGACTAGATGGGACTTGGCAGACTAGATGGGACTGGGCAGACTAGATGGAACTGGGCAGACTAGATGGACCGAATGGTTCTTATCTGCTGACACATTCTGTGTTTCTATGAGTTGGAACCTTTTAAAAATAAAGAAAGAAAAAATACTGATCAACAAAAGATTGGTCATAAGCCATTTTTGTACCCAGTGTGCCAGGAAAATACCAGTTGGGAGGAAAAAGTAGACTCATGGGAAATCCATGATCACAGTTATGAAATCGTAATGTAGGTGGGGGGGGGGGGGGGGGGGGGGGGGGGGCAAACCATTGTCACCGAAACCATGTTACTTATAAAGGAAAAGAAGCACATGCCAACCATTTTGTAAAATCGTCCTGGTTTTGAAGGTGGCCATTTTCTTGCTGTTTCCCTCTCTGTGAGAGAATGCAATATACCAGCTATAATCGCATTCTGTAGACCGGTAGTATTGTTCCTGCGTAACACCTGTGCGCAGGGTTTGTATACTGCAGTATCAGTAACCATGACAAAGGGTGGTTGGTTATTGATTGTAATGACGGTGATAATTCATTGTTCTTAGCTCTGGCTGCAGTGCATGTCTGTAATTTGTCTCTTCCCAGATGAATGGGGCCAGCACCGCAGTAGCCAGTAGAAGTCGACTTAGTACTGTCTGGCCAGGCCAATGTTAAGTCTATGTAGGCAGTAGCAGGGCCAGTATTTGTGACAACCCTATCTGCATCCTGATCAAAAGCTTAACCCAAACTAATTTAGCTTATAAATATACTTTTGGAATTGTAATCAAAATATAGGGGGGGGGGGGGGGCAACATTTTAGTGTCCTATGGTGCAAATTCAACCACAACAGACAAGACACATATAGGTCCAGAGATAGACACACACTCAAGACAACTGGGTAGAAATACAGACAAAAGCATATTGTAGATCACAATACGAATGTCTGGGTTTTGACAGGTCTGTGACATCACCTTGTGACTTCTTATGCAAATGACACATTTTCCAGGGAAAGCTGTTCATTTGCATATCACGCCACAAGGTGATGTCATGAGGCGGAGACACCACAAACATCCAACTTGGGGTTCAAACACATTATTTTCTCATTCCATGCGTTCGTTTACTGCAAACACAATCTGTATATCGTTTAAAAAAAAAAATTCTATACATCACTTTAACCCCTTCGCGAAAAAAAAGGACGTGTCAGGCACGTCCAGCCGGCAACTCCAGCAGATTACAGCTAAACACAAACATCCCAGAAATGTCAAAACGGCTTTTGTCACCAAGGGAAAGACAAGGTCAAAAGGTCATGTCACTAAGGGGTTAACGGTAACTACAATTATTTTCAAACCAGTCCTCATGGCCCCTTCAACAGTCCAAGAGTTTGGGATCACACTGTTGTGTTTAAAAAGGAGTTCTGGGGTCCTTGAGGATTGGTTTGGGGGCTGGAGTATGAAAGTTCAATTTAATATATTTGTATAATCCAAACCAGTGGTTCCCAAACCACCCCTCTAGGACCAACACCTCGCCAAGTGTTATACGTATCCTTATTTATATATGCCTGGGTTATCCCTAAATCCTGGACCCTTATAAGATGGTCAGGTCTTATTATTTATGCATTGTTTCCTTATTTTGATATTGTTGGGGATTTCTCTGGACAGTTACATAGTTAAATAACAAAGTAGGAATGTCTGCGTTCCTGTGTATGCACAAAAAAACCTGGTCACTCTACAAGCGAAACACTACTAGAGGCATCAAACTTAGTCTGAGGCCTGGAGTGTCTCATTTTGTGCGAGCGCAAATGTACAGACTGTTAAATAGATGAACACATTATGCCATCTAGTAATCGATGTGAATCAAGCTTTTTCCCATTTACTTGATCAGCCTCTGCTTAACCTTCAAAGTGACATAAATTTAATATAAAATCTTCATCCCGCTGTCCAGAAACATGAATCAGACGCGATGAAATGTTCTCCGTTCATTGATCTAAGGAGCAGGATAAGTAATCAAAAGAAAATCAGAAAAAAAGCACAGGCAACTTTGATTTTCTCTTTTTTCCCCTGGTATATTGCCAATGTCTAGACTTCAAGGTCAGCAAAAAAAATAAAATATATAAAAAATAAATGTAATTGCCTGATAATGTCTAACAAGATTAGACTTTAGGGCAGAGAGCTTTGTTACGCTCCTGGCTTACTAAGCTCTGATAAGTGCGCGGGGAACGTTCGTTTTGGGGGAGGGACTAAAGGCTTGGTTGTAGGCGAAGCTTTATGTGGCTTTGGTGGTCTTCTGACAGCTATTTGGACCCCCCCCCAACCCCCCCCAGTTCTATTACAGAAGCACAAGTGAAAAAACAAAACAAAATGGATGACATTTTCGTTACATGTTTCATTCATGAGACAGACTTTTCTTTTGGTTTTATTCCAATCAGATGTAACCGTGCAGGTGCTTTAATGAGCAATAAATTAACTAATCAGATCTTTAAGGGAAACACAAATATTAATAAGGGCTCAGAACGTTATGTGCATATTGATTTCTCTTTTGTGTACGCGTGTAGACAGGGAGAAAAGACTTGAACAGGCTTGTCGCTGCCGCTCTGTCTATATTGCGCCCATCAACAGTCCGGCACTGGGCACCTATCTGGGCACCTATCTGGGCACCTATCTGGGCACCTATCTGGGCACCTATCACATTCCACTTGGATGTATTGTTATTATCCTATTCCTCAGGTGCTGGGATCTGCACGATGAGTTTGTTTTCCGGTTTTGTTTTTTTCCAGTGGATTCCTGGTGCCGCACAAGCCCACAGTGGCTGGTGTGGCGGGTCCATCCATCCCTGGGTTACTAGTAGAGTTGAGCGGACACCTGGATGTTTGGCAGGTTCAACCAAACTTCAAAAAAATGTCCGGGTCCGTGCTCGAACTTGACCCCGAACTTGACCCCGAACCCCATTGAAGTCAATGGGGACACAAACTTTTGGCCACTAAAATGCCTCTAAAAAAGTCCTGGAAAGGGCTAGAGGGCTGCAAAAGGAATTAAAATGTGGGTAAGAGTGTCCCCATTCATACGAATCGGTCAATTGACCTATTCACATGAATGGGGACTCTATTTCGGTTTATGGAATACATGTAATCGCCAAACCCCGAACTCCAACACGAACATACAGTGGAATGTCCGTTTTCGGGTCCGGGGTCCAAAAACCGTAATGTTCGGTACGAACCCGAACAGTGCGGTTCGGGGTTCGCTCAACACTAGTTACTAGGTGTCTCTGGTTTCGCTGTTTGTGTCCTGCTAATAGTACTCATTATGGTTCCTCACCGACAAAAGTCTAAAGATTCGTTCTTTACTCAAAGGTTGAATTATTCTTGGTAACAGATATACAAAGGAAATGTACACTGTTTAGTGGTGATTTACATATACAATTATAGCAAAGGTGGCCACATTCCTGATTCCACAGCTTGGCTCTGCCACAAGTCGTGGCAGTCTAATTTCAGGATTGGCCCCCTTTTGACACCTCTTCACTCCATATATCTCTATCCTGGGCAGACATGTTGTTTAGAATCTTTGCTCTGTATAACTCTATCAGGGGGCAGACATGTTGTTTAGAATCTTTGCTCTGTATTGTTCTATCAGGGGGCGGACATGTTGTTTAGAATGTTGAGAAGGATATTTCTTCAATTTGGGTCAGATGAATGAAGAGTTGACCCAAGATTCTAAACAACATGTCCGCCCCCTGATAGAACAATACAGAGCAAAGATTCTAAACAAGATGTCCGCTCTCTGATAGAGCAATACAGAGCAAAGATTCTAAACAACATGTCCGCCCCATGATAGAGCTATACAGAGCAAAGATTCTAAACAACATGTCAACCCCCTGATAGAGCTATACAGTGCAAAGATTCTAAACAACATGTCCGCCCCATGATAGAGCTATACAGAGCGAAGATTCCAAACAACATGTCCACCCCCTGATAGAGCTTTACAGAGCAAAGATTCTAAACAACATGTCCGTCCCCTGATAGAGCTATACAAGCAAATAAGGTACTTCACCTGTATTCTTTCATTAAACCATTTATATTTTAAATGCCTACACTTAAGTGAACATATTCTTTTGCCTATAGTTGTACTATAATGAGCAGACTTCCATATATACCCAACATCTTGGTAAAGGTGCCTGTTACCTCAGATACCAAGTTAATCTGTTACTGATATCCAGCCTGCCTCAGTTAAGTGCGCTAATCCAACCTGTTAACAAAGCCAATGTATGTATTCAATACCCAGTCTGTCAGCATTGCTAACGTGCAGGATGATCAAAATGGCCGCCGGTCCTGTTGTAGACGTCCGTTGGCTGGTCGGGTTCTAAGTGCCTGTGATGGACAGCTCCATTAGCTGTAATCCCAGACAGCTCTCTAACATTTAGCGTACAAACGTTATCAGCCGCTGAGTACTGTGTGACATTTCCGCTAGCTCTTTGTTTTATTGCCCACGGGGCTTCTTCCAGCCAATTTTCACCTCACCTGTTTCGCACTGGAACCAGTTCAATCGTCGCTGACAGAATCTCTGAGCACGGAGCCAGTAGGCCCGAAACCTCAAGCTAAACTAATCTGTGTGTTAGCAGAGCTACGTGCTATCTATATTGATTGAGAGAGAAAAGGTTTCCAATGAGTCCGTGGCAGCTCCTTTTGATGACATCACCGGTGGCTTGATATGCAAATTACAGCCATGAAGCCACTGGTGATGTCATAAACAGAAAATACCATTTGGCATTGGCTTGCATTATCATTTTCAATCATTTTTGTCGTTGCTGTCCTGAGGTAGAGCTCCGTGGGACAGACCCCCCCACCCCCACCCAAATGCACAAATCAGGGCATTTAGGGAGTGTTTTTCCTATTACACCACTCCTTGGTCACCATCAGTCCAATGATGGAAGTTCAGCAGTTTCCATTTGTTGATATCAGGCTCCCTGAGGCCCCCAATTAATTGTGCTACATCATGATAAGAATACGTTGTGTCTGAATGAGACGTAGGTTCTGTCGGCGCTCGTTGCGGCCGCGCAGCCTATGTGTAAAAAAATCAGACGCTTAAAACAGCCCCGCCGCCGCCAGACACGCTGTTTGAAAAAGGCGCAGTCGCCGTAGATAAAACTCCCAGCATTTCCCGAGAGTTTATATTACAGCGATTTCCGAAATTCGTTTAACTCCCTCTATCTGATATCCATTTTGGGCCGGATCGGTGTATAGTGGGTGGGACCCTAAAGTATTTCAAAAAGTTACATTACATAAAACACGGCAGGATATGCTTGAAAACGAGAAAAAAAAATGTAAAAAAAAAAAAAGTTTAGAATTATCGTTTATTAATAAACAACAATAGCTCCCAGCATCCCTAAAATGAATGGGGCTAGCTTTGATACCTAACCCGTTAATAAATCCCCCAAAGATGAGGAACGAGGGAGTTGCTTTCTTTCCTTCCCCCAGTGAAATGAAGGGAACCATCTTCTCCTCACTCCCATTCACCTCAGCCAGCTTCTCCTCACTCCCATTCACCTCAGCCAGCTTCTCCTCACTCCCATTCACCTCAGCCAGCTTCTCCTCACTCCCATTCACCTCAGCCAGCTTCTCCTCACTCCCATTCACCGCAGCCAGCTTCTCCTCACTCCCATTCACCGCAGCCAGCTTCTCCTCACTCCCATTCACCGCAGCCAGCTTCTCCTCACTCCCATTCACCTCATCCAGCTTCTCCTCACTCCCATTCACCTCAGCCGGCTTCATCTCATCTCGATCTTAGTGAATATCAATTTGCGAGGTGGAGATTAGCCGTCCGAGAAGGGCCCGGCCTAGTCTGTTCAAGGTTTAATGAACAGACCCCCACCGACTTTGGTTTTATTCAAGAAACACGGAATTGACAAGGGAATGGCAAACCGTAACACCAAAGGAGCAGAGTTCGAAAAAAAAAAAAAAAAAAAAGCCTCTAATCCATTTATTGCTATTTTGGCATTCATTTTGCATTTCCCTTGTCAATTCCCTGACTAAAGCCCTATGTTAAGTTGTGTTTTTTTTTTTTGATTTGATTGCGTTGAGTCTCAAGCGGAGCAGAAAAGTTATTATAATCTTCTTCTCCGCTTTGCTAGACGGAGGATTTCTTTTGCAATGTGCCAGACGGCACAGCATATCAGTGGAATATATTAGACGGCGCTCTGTGTAAGGGCGGCGGGTTGTCATGGGGACGGCAATGATATTGGATTCGAATGCAGACGTTACTGCAGTCTTCCTGAGTGCCTCAGGCAGGGCCATTGGCCTATTCGCTGTACACTGCGCATATGTTGCAAGCATGGATTGAGCTGCTACATACATCTCTTAAAGGGACACTAAACGTTATGTTTCACTTGTGCGTCTAATATAGAAGTGAAAAGTTAGTTGTCCCCAGTATGAGGATGAGCTGGTGGGTACGTTTGATAGTACGTTTGATAGTACTGGCACTTTCACTAGGCCCCCTTCTAATCCAATGCAAAAACGAGGGTCTCTCTCTCTGTGCTAGCATCGGGAGACCCTGGCGTTCGGATGTCAGAGCGGGTTGAGCCTCCGCTCTGATTGGCTGTGCGTGCGCTGACAACCAGGAAGTGCTGTGTCTCGCATGTGAGACACAGCAGATAGTAAACCCGCGTCTATCTATTAAGACACACGTCGGATTTACTTACAAGTCCCGGGACATGTTTTTGTTTAACCCTTGCCTCTTTCAAGGAAGCAAGATTTAAACAATGTTTAATGTTCCTTTAACACTTCCTGGCATTATGTATACTGTGAATGTAGAGAATAAACAAAACAAGAACAATGATCTCTATATTGCATTAGCAGAATTGCATATATTATTTTGGAAAACCTTTTCCAGACAATACCCTCCCACACCCAATGCCCCCTTGGCTACTGACTATTTAAAGGGACCCTGTCACCTAAATACGTGATTGGACTGTAAATGTAAAGTAAAAAAATAATTTCTCTATTATGTTAAGACAATTGGAAGGAAATGTATGAACTGAGGGATGAATGTGTTTGAAACATGTCAGTGGAGTCTCGTGCTAATGACATCACCTTGTGGTTTGATATATTTCCCATTGAAAAGCAAATGATTTGCATATCAAACCAAAAAGTGATGTCATAATCAGGAGACAGGCCAGACACATGGTGAGCACACCTTTCTTCTAATATAGGCATTTACTTGCAGTTTTGCCAACACAATTTTTTTAAATTTTCAACCCATGATTCTTCTTCTCCATTAACATGAAAACCGTTTTTAGGTGACAGTCACTCTAGTAATGTATTTGCCCACTTTCGTCTCCAGAGATCACTCTCTCTCAGGCTATTTACGAAGTAGTCAGTGTTGGTTTTCTGTCTCACACTGTATAGATACTCTTTATTCACATACAATATGACCGATGCTATAGGTGATACAGTCCCTTTTTACATTTTTTATTAAAGGATAATGGAGCTTTAACATGACATGCCCCATCACCCACATTGCACACACATTAAATGCCCAATAACACCATTAAATGCCCCCATCACCCTCATTACATACCCCCACCACGTCCATGACATGCCCCCATCACCCCGATTAATTGGAAGGAGCTAAAGCTTGCTGAACGGTGGGGGAGGGAGATAAAATGTTTGAAGCACCAGAAGTGTGCTTTAACACCCCCTGGCAAAGTGCCGCCCTAGGCGAGTGCCTTGTTTGCTTTGTAGAAGATACACTACTGGCTGGGCCCCTCGATATAGTATGCACGACTAGGTTTTTGGGCCCCTACGATAGTTATTGCCAAGATCCAGCATCTGAGATATAAGTGTTTCCCTGGACTTACCTGTCCAATATTGCCTTTGCTTCGGGGCCACAATCATTTCAATAGATGTTAATAACTTATCATTCCTCATGGGAAATCCAACCGTGGCTTACCTCCAACTCTCAAACGGACGCCAAAGAAGCATTTCCCTGATTAGCAAAGGCCCACCAGTGGATTAGTAACCACAAAGGTGACGGGTCGATGGCGACACTGTGTGTTTGACCCCAGAAGAGAGATTTTTATCCAGACAGTACTTTAATTGGACTTTTAGTAAATGACTCCCGATCTCTTGTCTGCCTAACCCTTCCTCGGCCTGGATGTGCAATACCATTAAATCACAGAGTGACCTTTCCAGTTATCTTCCACGAGGTCAGCCACAAGTCAATGTTTATGCAAGGGGATCTGCGACTATATTGACCTCCTTGCAAGAGAATAGATTGTCGGTCGGTTCTTCAAGGAATTTGTATTTAGCAGTGATCGACAAAAATATGTTAATTCCATCGCTAGTGTTGATGCAATAGGAAATGAGGAACAAAAAGTATATGGCCTAGCATAATGTCTGCTGTATATTATTAATAATGTTATATGCTTCTAGTATACGTAGGGCGATACATAATGGATCCGTTATGGCTCAAGTTCTCATGGTTCCATTACCGCACGGAGGCTACCGGGAAGGTCGAAGGTCAATAGAGAGAGGCAGCCTGTCTAATGTCGATTTGAAGAGCTGAGGCACTTTCCCATCCAAGCAAATGAAACACTGCATTATTAATGGTCGGTAATGCTCTCTGTGATGGAGAGTCTGTTGAAGTTGGTTTTCTATAGCTCATCATTTCATGTTGTCAGAGATTTGGAGCTGAACAAACATAATTATAAAACAGGTCTTGCTTTAAGTTTATATATAAGAATAAGGGTTCTGCTGCAAACCTTTTGATATTATGCCCACCCATTCCAATGTTCAAATTCCGCGCCTCACCCCCACCGGCGCTTGAGACTTATTTGCTCTTTGTCATCAATGACTTAGCCTTTCATGTGGATGTTACTTTGACACGTACCACCTACCTAAGCATTGTTACACACCATGTGCACCCTTTCATGGAAACGGTATCCCCTGATGGCATTGGCCTCTTTCAGCAGGATAATGTGCCCTGACACAAAGCAAAAATGGTTCAGGAATGGTTTGTGGAACACAACAACGAGTACAAGGTGTTGACTTGGCCTCCAAATTTCCCAGATCTCAATCCAATGGAGCCTCTGTGGGATGTGCTGGACAAACAAGTCCGATCCATGGATGCTCCACCTCACAACTTACAGGACTTAAAGGATCTGCTGCTAACGTCTTGGTGCCAGTTACCCCAGCACACCCTCAGAGGTCTAGTGGAGTCCATGCCTCGATGGGTCAGGGCTGTTTTGGATACAGAATATTAGACAGGCGGTCATAATGTTATGGCTGATCGGTGTATATTAGAAACATGTACAACTTACAGAAAATAAACCAGGTGGAAGTGTCCATTTAAATCGCAGAGCGTTTAGGAAGATGGGTCAGGGATGTGTGACAGTTCTATCCATCTTCCAAATGATTATTATTGTTGTAAAATAATTCCCCTGCTCCACAGAGCTTAGTCCATGCAGGAGCCATTGTTTTAGGAGCGCAGGCATACAAGAACCATGCACCATAAAAAGATAATACAGGAGAGAACTATTTAGATTCCTCTCGTCTCTATGTTTCCCACTTGACAGCTACGGAGATTATTTTACTTTTTCCCTTGCAGCAGTCAGCCGTGTGAAAGCATTTATACAGACATTAATATTGCTTCAATGGAATTCACACATTGTGTACTTATGCCCCCCCCCCCGTCCCCCTCCGTCCCCCTTCTAATCAGTCGTTACCAAGATCCAGTTGTCTCCTGTTTATGACATCACATTGTGGCTCAATATGCAAATGAATACACAATGTATGAATCATTTTTTATTCTCGACACTTAATGCTTCACTGAAAGATTGGACAATATAAATAGAAATGCTTCAATAAAATCATACAAATAAAGTCCCTTATTGAGCCATCTTTGCTCTGTATAGCGCTATCAGGGGCGGACATTTTGTTTAGAATCTTTGCTCTGTATAGCTCTATCAGGGGGCAGACATGTTGTATAGAATCTTTGCTCTGTATAGCTGTATCAGGGGTCGGACATGTTGTTTAGAATCTTTGCTCTGTATAGCTCTATCAGGGGGCGGACATGTTTAGAATCTTTGCTCTGTATAGCGCTATCAGGGGCGGACATTTTGTTTAGAATCTTTGCTCTGTATAGCGCTATCAGGGGCGGACATTTTGTTTAGAATCTTTGCTCTGTATAGCTCTATCAGGGGGTGGACATGTTGTTTAGAATCTTTGCTCTGTATAGCTCTATCAGGGGGTGGACATGTTGTTTAGAATCTTTGCGCTGTATATAGCTCTATCAGGGGGCAGACATATTGTTTAGAATCTTTGCTCTGTATAGCTCTATCAGGGGGTGGACATGTTGTTTAGAATCTTTGCGCTGTATATAGCTCTATCAGGGGGAGACATGTTGTTTAGAATCTTTGCTCTGTATAGCTCTATCAGGGAGCGGACATGTTGTTTAGAATCTTTGCTCTGTATAGCTCTATCAGGGAGCGGACATGTTGTTTAGAATCTTTGCTCTGTATAGCTCTATCAGGGAGCAGACATGTTGTTTAGAATCTTTGCTCTGTATAGCTCTATCAGGGAGTGGCCATATTGTTTAGAATCTTTGCTCTGTATAGCTCTATCAGGGGGCAGACATGTTGTTTAGAATCTTTGCTCTGTATAGCTCTATCAGGGGGTGGACATGTTGTTTAGAATCTTTGCTCTGTATAGCTCTATCAGGGGGTGGACATCTTGTTTAGAATCTTTGCTCTGTATAGCTCTATCAGAGGGCGGACATGTTGTTTAGAATCTTTGCTCTGTATAGCTCTATCAGGGGGTGGACATGTTGTTTAGAATCTTTGCTCTGTATAGCTCTATCAGGGGGTGGACATGTTGTTTAGAATCTTTGCTCTGTATATAGCTCTATCAGGGGGCGGACATATTGTTTAGAATCTTTGCTCTGTATAGCTCTATCAGGGGGTGGACATGTTGTTTAGAATCTTTGCTCTGTATAGCTCTATCAGGGGGCGGACATGTTGTTTAGAATCTTTGCTCTGTATAGCTCTATCAGGGGCGGACATGTTGTTTAGAATCTTTGCTCTGTATAGCTCTATCAGGGGGTGGACATGGGGTTTAGAATCTTTGCTCTGTATAGCTTTATCAGGGAGCGGACATGTTGTTTTGAATCTTTGCTCTGTATAGCTCTATCAGGGAGCGGACATGTTGTTTAGAATCTTTGCTCTGTATAGCTCTATCAGGGGGAGACATGTTGTTTAGAATCTTTTCTCTGTATAGCTCTATCAGGGAGCGGACATGTTGTTTAGAATCTTTGCTCTGTATAGCTCTATCAGGGAGCGGACATGTTGTTTAGAATCTTTGCTCTGTATAGCTCTATCAGGGAGCAGACATGTTGTTTAGAATCTTTGCTCTGTATAGCTCTATCAGGGGGTGGCCATATTGTTTAGAATCTTTGCTCTGTATAGCTCTATCAGAGGGCGGACATGTTGTTTAGAATCTTTGCTCTGTATAGCTCTATCAGGGGGTGGACATGTTGTTTAGAATCTTTGATCTGTATAGCTCTATCAGGGGGCGGACATGTGGTTTAGAATCTTTGCTCTGTATAGCTCTATCAGCATGCGGACATGTTGTTTAGAATCTTTGCTATGTATAGCTCTATCAGGGGGTGGACATGTTTAGAATCTTTGCTCTGTATAGCTCTATCAGGGGGAGGACATGTTGGTTAGAATATTTGCTCTGTATAGCTCTATCAGGAGCGGACATGTTGTTTAGAATCTTTGCCCTGTATAGCTCTATCAGGGGATGGACATGTTGTTTAGAATCTTTGCTCTGTATAGCTCTATCAGGGGAGGACATGTTGCTTAGAATCTTTGCTCTGTATAGCTCTATCAGGAGCGGACATGTTGTTTAGAATCTTTGCCCTGTATAGCTCTATCAGGGGATGGACATGTTGTTTAGAATCTTTGCTCTGTATAGCTCTATCAGGGGAGGACATGTTGTTTAGAATCTTTGCTCTGTATAGCTCTATCAGGGGGCAGACATGTTGTTTAGAATCTTTGCTCTGTATAGCTCTATCAGGGGAGGACATGTTGTTTAGAATCTTTGCTCTGTATAGCTCTATCAGGGGGCAGACATGTTGTTTAGAATCTTTGCTCTGTATAGCTCTATCAGGGGGCAGACATGTTGTTTAGAATCTTTGCTCTGTATAGCTCTTTCAGGGGGTGGACATGTTGTTTAGAATCTTTGCTCTGTATAGCTCTATCAGGGGGGCAGACATGTTGTTTAGAATCTTTGCTCTGTATAGCTCTTTCAGGGGGTGGACATGTTGTTTAGAATCTTTGCTCTGTATAGCTCTATCGGGGGGGGGGACATGTTGTTTAGAATCTTATAGACAAGAATACAAGACAGATGAATAAGAAAGAACAAATAGAAGCACCGAAGAGCTGACAGCACAATACTGAGATTAGGTCTGGGTGCTGCAGGTTTTAATCTTCTCACTGACCAAATAAATGCCCCCCCTTATCATTGTAACAGGGGATTTCTAGCACCAATTTGATCCCTCTGCACATTAGTGTCCATCCATCATCCAACCCTCCCCTCCATCTCTGTCCTAATGAATAATAAGTCTACAATTAATACCAGTTACCAACAAGACAGGGCAAGGCCTTCATCATGAAGGATGTGTTGGGTGATGTCTGCAGAGAAGCCAAATTAAATATTCCTCATACAGAAAACTGAAATCAAGGTCTTTAAATGATCATAATAGCTTCTAAATGAGGCAAAGGTCATGTGTGATCACCAAGGCTATGCCTAATATGTAAGATATGGCTTCACATGCCCTTTTATTGATCATTAGCACCGTGGTACACATTTACTGGATTACTGGAGTCAAACAATTTAATGATGTTCTATATATCTTCAGGGGGGTCATCTCTGATCAGGAGTCATGCTGACATAATAGTTATAAAGAGTTCTATTTATATTAATATATATATATATCCTCAGGTCCTGTACCAGAGGTCTGGGAGTGTGAGGTTCTGTGCAGTATCTTAGCTGTTCCTAGCACTGCTCTATATTAATATATATATATATATCCTCAGGTCCTGTACCAGAGGTCTGGGAGTGTGAGGTTCTGTGCAGTATCTTAGCTGTTCCTAGCACTGCTCTATATTAATATATATATCCTCGGGTCCTGTACCAGAGGTCTGGGAGTGTGAGGTTCTGTGCAGTATCTTAGCTGTTCCTAGCACTGCTCTATATTAATATATATATATATCCTTGGGTCCTGTACCAGAGGTCTGGGAGTGTGAGGTTCTGTGCAGTATCTTAGCTGTTCCTAGCACTGCTCTATATTAATATATATATATATCCTCGGGTCCTGTACCAGAGGTCTGGGAGTGTGAGGTTCTGTGCAGTATCTTAGCTGTTCCTAGCACTGCTCTATATTAATATATATATATATATATCCTCGGGTCCTGTACCAGAGGTCTGGGAGTGTGAGGTTCTGTGCAGTATCTTAGCTGTTCCTAGCACTGCTCTATATTAATATATATATATATATATCCTCGGGTCCTGTACCAGAGGTCTGGGAGTGTGAGGTTCTGTGCAGTATCTTAGCTGTTCCTAGCACTGCTCTATATTAATATATATATATCCTTGGGTGCTGTACCAGAGGTCTGGGAGTGTGAGGTTCTGTGCAGTATCTTAGCTGTTCCTAGCACTGCTCTATATTAATATATATATATATATCCTCGGGTCCTGTACCAGAGGTCTGGGAGTGTGAGTTTCTGTGCAGTATCTTAGCTGTTCCTAGCACTGCTCTATATTAATATATATATATATGTCCTCGGCTCCTGTACCAGAGGTCTGGGAGTGTGAGGTTCTGTGCAGTACTTTAGCTGTTCCTAGCATTGCTCTATATTAATATATATATATATATATCCTCGGCTCCTGTACCAGAGGTCTGGGAGTGTGAGGTTCTGTGCTGTATCTTAGCTGTTCCCAGCACTGCTCTATATTAATATATATCTATATATCCTCAGGTCCTGTACCAGAGGTCTGGGAGTGTGAGGTTCTGTGCAGTATCTTAGCTGTTCCTAGCACTGCTCTATATTAATATATATATATCCTCGGGTCCTGTACCAGAGGCCTGGGAGTGTGAGGTTCTGTGCAGTATCTTAGCTGTTCCTAGCACTGCTCTATATTAATATATATATATCCTCGGGTCCTGTACAATAGGTCTGGGAGTGTGAGGTTCTGTGCAGTATCTTAGCTGTTCCTAGCACTGCTCTATATTAATATATATATATATATATCCCCGGCTCCTGTACCAGAGGTCTGGGAGTGTGAGGTTCTGTGCAGTATCTTGGCTGTTCCTAGCACTGCTCTATATTAATATATATATATATATCCTTGGGTCCTATACCAGAGGTCTGGGAGTGTGAGGTTCTGTGCAGTATCGTAGCTGTTCCTAGCACTGCTCTATATTAATATATATATATATATATCCTCGGCTCCTGTACCAGAGGTTTGGGAGTGTGAGGTTCTGTGCAGTATCGTAGCTGTTCCTAGCACTGCTCTATATTAATATATATATATATATATATCCTCGGGTCGTGTACCAGAGGTCTGGGAGTGTGAGGTTCTGTGCTGTATCTTAGCTGTTCCTAGCACTGCTCTATATTAATATATATATATATATCCTCGTGTCCTGTACCAGAGGTCTGGGAGTGTGAGGTTCTGTGCAGTATCGTAGCTGTTCCTAGCACTGCTCTATATTAATATATATATATATATATCCTCGGGTCCTGTACCAGAGGTCTGGGAGTGTGAGGTTCTGTGCAGTATCTTAGCTGTTCCCAGCACTGCTCTATATTAATATATATATATATATATATCCTCGAGTCCTGTACCAGAGGTCTGGGAGTGTAAGGTTCTGTGCAGTATCTTAGCTGTTCCTAGCACTGCTCTATATTAATATATATATATATATCCTCGGCTCCTGTACCAGAGGTCTGGGAGTGTGAGGTTCTGTGCAGTATCTTAGCTGTTCCTAGCACTGCTCTATATTAATATATATATATATATATATCCTCAGGTCCTGTACCAGAGGTCTGGGAGTGTGAGGCTCTGTGCAGTATCTTAGCTGTTCCTAGCACTGCTCTATATTAATATATATATATATCCTCGGCTCCTGTACCAGAGGTCTGGGAGTGTGAGGTTCTGTGCAGTATCTTAGCTGTTCCTAGCACTGCTCTATATTAATATATATATATATATCCTCGGGTCCTGTACCAGAGGTCTGGGAGTGTGAGGTTCTGTGCAGTATCTTAGCTGTTCCTAGCACTGCTCTATATTAATATATATATATATATATCCTCGGGTCCTGTACCAGAGGTCTGGGAGTGTGAGGTTCTGTGCAGTATCTTAGCTGTTCCTAGCACTGCTCTATATTAATATATATATATATATATATATATATCCTTGGGTCCTGTATCAGAGGTTTGGGAGTGTGAGGTTCTGTGCAGTATCTTAGCTGTTCCAAGCACTGCTCTATATTAATATATATATATATATATCCTCGGGTCCTGTACCAGAGGTCTGGGAGTGTGAGGTTCTGTGCAGTATCTTAGCTGTTCCTAGCACTGCTCTATATTAATATATATATATATATATCTCCTCGGTTCCTGTACCAGAGGCCTGGGAGTGTGAGGTTCTGTGCAGTATCTTAGCTGTTCCTAGCACTGCTCTATATTAATATGTATATATATATATATCCTTGGGTCCTGTACCAGAGGTCTGGGAGTGTGAGGTTCTGTGCAGTATCTTAGCTGTTCCTAGCACTGCTCTATATTAATATATATATATATATATATATATATATATATATATATATATATATCCTCGGGTCCTGTACCAGAGGTCTGGGAGTGTGAGGTTCTGTGCAGTATCTTAGCTGTTCCTTTGCACTGCTCTATATTAATATATATATATATATCCTCGGGTCCTGTACCAGAGGTCTGGGAGTGTGAGGTTCTGTGCAGTATCTTAGCTGTTCCTAGCACTGCTCTATATTAATATATATATATATCCTCGGCTCCTGTACCAGAGGTCTGGGAGTGTGAGGTTCTGTGCAGTATCTTAGCTGTTCCCAGCACTGCTCTATATTAATATATATATATATATATATATCCTCGGGTCCTGTACCAGAGGTCTGGGAGTGTGAGGTTCTGTGCAGTATCTTAGCTGTTCCTAGCACTGCTCTATATTAATATATATATATATATATCCTCGGGTCCTGTACCAGAGGTCTGGGAGTGTGAGGTTCTGTGCAGTATCTTAGCTGTTCCTAGCACTGCTCTATATTAATATATATATATATATATCCTCGGGTCCTGTACCAGAGGTCTGGGAGTGTGAGGTTCTGTGCAGTATCTTAGCTGTTCCTAGCACTGCTCTATATTAATATATATATATATATATATCCTCGGGTCCTGTACCAGAGGTCTGGGAGTGTGAGGTTCTGTGCAGTATCTTAGCTGTTCCTAGCACTGCTCTATATTAATATATATATATATATATATATCCTCGGGTCCTGTACCAGAGGTCTGGGAGTGTGAGGTTCTGTGCAGTATCTTAGCTGTTCCTAGCACTGCTCTATATTAATATATATATATATATATATCCTCGGGTCCTGTACCAGAGGTCTGGGAGTGTGAGGTTCTGTGCAGTATCTTAGCTGTTCCTAGCACTGCTCTATATTAATATATATATATATATATATATCCTCAGGTCCTGTACCAGAGGTCTGGGAGTGTGAGGTTCTGTGCAGTATCTTAGCTGTTCCTAGCACTGCTCTATATTAATATATATATATATATATATCCTCGGGTCCTGTACCAGAGGTCTGGGAGTGTGAGGTTCTGTGCAGTATCTTAGCTGTTCCTAGCACTGCTCTATATTAATATATATATATATCCTCGGGTCCTGTACCAGAGGTCTGGGAGTGTGAGGTTCTGTGCAGTATCTTAGCTGTTCCTAGCACTGCTCTATATTAATATATATATATATATCCTCGGGTCCTGTACCAGAGGTCTGGGAGTGTGAGCTTCTATGCAGTATCTTAGCTGTTCCTAGCACTGCTCTATATTAATATATATATATATCCTCTGGTCCTGTACAGGGAGGTCTGGGAGTGTGAGGTTCTGTGCAGTATCTTAGCTGTTCCTAGCACTGCTCTATATTAATATATATATATATATATATATATATATATATATATATCCTCGGGTCCTGTACCAGAGGTCTGGGAGTGTGAGGTTCTGTGCAGTATCTTAGCTGTTCCTAGCACTGCTCTATATTAATATATATATATATATCCTCGGCTCCTGTACCAGAGGTCTGGGAGTGTGAGGTTCTGTGCAGTATCTTAGCTGTTCCCAGCACTGCTCTATATTAATATATATATATATCCTCAGGTCCTGTACCAGAGGTCTGGGAGTGTGAGGTTCTGTGCAGTATCTTAGCTGTTCCTAGCACTGCTCTATATTAATATATATATATCCTTGGGTGCTGTACCAGAGGTCTGGGAGTGTGAGGTTCTGTGCAGTATCTTAGCTGTTCCCAGCACTGCTCTATATTAATATATATATATATATCCTCGGCTCCTGTACCAGAGGTCTGGGAGTGTGAGGTTCTGTGCAGTATCTTAGCTGTTCCTAGCACTGCTCTATATTAATATATATATATATCATCGGGTCCTGTACCAGAGGTCTGGGAGTGTGAGGTTCTGTGCAGTATCTTAGCTGTTCCTAGCACTGCTCTATATTAATATATATATATATATATATATATCCTCGGGTCCTGTACCAGAGGTCTGGGAGTGTGAGGTTCTGTGCAGTATCTTAGCTGTTCCTAGCACTGCTCTATATTAATATATATATATATATATCCTCGGGTCCTGTCCCAGAGGTCTGGGAGTGTGAGGTTCTGTGCAGTATCTTAGCTGTTCCTAGCACTGCTCTATATTAATATATATATATCCTTGGGTGCTGTACCAGAGGTCTGGGAGTGTGAGGTTCTGTGCAGTATCTTAGCTGTTCCTAGCACTGCTCTATATTAATATATATATCCTTGGGTCCTGTACCAGAGGTCTGGGAGTGTGAGGTTCTGTGCAGTATCTTAGCTGTTCCTAGCACTGCTCTATATTAATATATATATATATATATCCTCGGGTCCTGTACCAGAGGTCTGGGAGTGTGAGGTTCTGTGCAGTATCTTAGCTGTTCCTAGCACTGCTCTATATTAATATATATATATATCCTCGGGTCCTGTACCAGAGGTCTGGGAGTGTGAGGTTCTGTGCAGTATCTTAACTGTTCCTAGCACTGCTCTATATTAATATATATATATATATATCCTCGGCTCCTGTACCAGAGGTCTGGGAGTGTGAGGTTCTGTGCAGTATCTTAGCTGTTCCTAGCACTGCTCTATATTAATATATATATATATCCTCGGGTCCTGTACCAGAGGTCTGGGAGTGTGAGGTTCTGTGCAGTATCTTAGCTGTTCCTAGCACTGCTCTATATTAATATATATATATATCCTCGGGTCCTGTACCAGAGGTCTGGGAGTGTGAGGTTCTGTGCAGTATCTTAGCTGTTCCTAGCACTGCTCTATATTAATATATATATATATATATCCTCGGCTCCTGTACCAGAGGTCTGGGAGTGTGAGGTTCTGTGCAGTATCTTAGCTGTTCCCAGCACTGCTCTATATTAATATATATATATATATATATCCTCAGGTCCTGTACCAGAGGTCTGGGAGTGTGAGGTTCTGTGCAGTATCTTAGCTGTTCCTAGCACTGCTCTATATTAATATATATATATATATCCTTGGGTCCTGTACCAGAGGTCTGGGAGTGTGAGGTTCTGTGCAGTATCTTAGCTGATCCTAGCACTGCTCTATATTAATATATATATATATCCTCGGGTCCTGTACCAGAGGTCTGGGAGTGTGAGGTTCTGTGCAGTATCTTAGCTGTACCTAGCACTGCTCTATATTAATATATATATATATATATATCCTCGGCTCCTGTACCAGAGGTCTGGGAGTGTGAGGTTCTGTGCTGTATCTTAGCTGTTCCTAGCACTGCTCTATATTAATATATATATATATATATCCTCGGGTCCTGTACCAGAGGTCTGGGAGTGTGAGGTTCTGTGCAGTATCTTAGCTGTTCCTAGCACTGCTCTATATTAATATATATATATATATCCTCGGCTCCTGTACCAGAGGTCTGGGAGTGTGAGGTTCTGTGCAGTATCTTAGCTGATCCTAGCACTGCTCTATATTAATATATATATATATATCCTCGGCTCCTGTACCAGAGGTCTGGGAGTGTGAGGTTCTGTGCAGTATCTTAGCTGTTCCTAGCACTGCTCTATATTAATATATATATATCCTCGGCTCCTGTACCAGAGGTCTGGGAGTGTGAGGTTCTGTGCAGTATCTTAGCTGTTCCAGGCACTGCTCTATATTAATATATATATATATCCTCGGGTCCTGTACCAGAGGTCTGGGAGTGTGAGGTTCTGTGCAGTATCTTAGCTGTTCCTAGCACTGCTCTATATTAATATATATATATATCCTCGGCTCCTGTACCAGAGGTCTGGGAGTGTGAGGTTCTGTGCAGTATCTTAGCTGTTCCTAGCACAGCTCTATATTAATATATATATATATATCCTCGGCTCCTGTACCAGAGGTCTGGGAGTGTGAGGTTCTGTGCAGTATCTTAGCTGTTCCTAGCACTGCTCTATATTAATATATATATATATATATATCCTCAGGTCCTGTACCAGAGGTCTGGGAGTGTGAGGTTCTGTGCAGTATCTTAGCTGTTCCTAGCACTGCTCTATATTAATATATATATATATATATATCCTCGGCTCCTGTACCAGAGGTCTGGGAGTGTGAGGTTCTGTGCAGTATCTTAGCTGTTCCCAGCACTGCTCTATATTAATATATATATATATATATATCCTCAGGTCCTGTACCAGAGGTCTGGGAGTGTGAGGTTCTGTGCAGTATCTTAGCTGTTCCTAGCACTGCTCTATATTAATATATATATCCTCGGGTCCTGTACCAGAGGTCTGGGAGTGTGAGGTTCTGTGCAGTATCTTAGCTGTTCCTAGCACTGCTCTATATTAATATATATATATATATCCTCGGGTCCTGTACCAGAGGTCTGGGAGTGTGAGGTTCTGTGCAGTATCTTAGCTGTTCCTAGCACTGCTCTATATTAATATATATATATATATCCTTGGGTCCTGTACCAGAGGTCTGGGAGTGTGAGGTTCTGTGCAGTATCTTAGCTGTTCCTAGCACTGCTCTATATTAATATATATATATATATATCCCCGGCTCCTGTACCAGAGGTCTGGGAGTGTGAGGTTCTGTGCAGTATCTTAGCTGTTCCTAGCACTGCTCTATATTAATATATATATATATCCTTGGGTGCTGTACCAGAGGTCTGGGAGTGTGAGGTTATGTGCAGTATCTTAGCTGTTCCTAGCACTGCTCTATATTAATATATATATATATATATCCTCGGGTCCTGTACCAGAGGTCTGGGAGTGTGAGGTTCTGTGCAGTATCTTAGCTGTTCCTAGCACTGCTCTATATTAATATATATATATATATCCTCGGGTCCTGTACCAGAGGTCTGGGAGTGTGAGGTTCTGTGCAGTATCTTAGCTGTTCCCAGCACTGCTCTATATTAATATATATATATATATATATCCTCGGCTCCTGTACCAGAGGTCTGGGAGTGTCAGGTTCTGTGCAGTATCTTAGCTGTTCCTAGCACTGCTCTATATTAATATATATATATATATCCTCGGGTCCTGTACCAGAGGTCTGGGAGTGTGAGGTTCTGTGCAGTATCTTAGCTGTTCCTAGCACTGCTCTATATTAATATATATATATATATATATATATATATATCCTCGGCTCCTGTACCAGAGGTCTGGGAGTGTGAGGTTCTGTGCAGTATCTTAGCTGTTCCTAGCACTGCTCTATATTAATATATATATATATATATATCCTCGGCACCTGTACCAGAGGTCTGGGAGTGTGAGGTTCTGTGCAGTATCTTAGCTGTTCCTAGCACTGCTCTATATTAATATATATATATATATCCTCAGCTCCTGTACCAGAGGTCTGGGAGTGTGAGGTTCTGTGCAGTATCTTAGCTGTTCCTAGCACTGCTCTATATTAATATATATATATATATCCTCGGGTCCTGTACCAGAGGTCTGGGAGTGTGAGGTTCTGTGCAGTATCTTAGCTGTTCCCAGCACTGCTCTATATTAATATATATATATATCCTCGGCTCCTGTACCAGAGGTCTGGGAGTGTGAGGTTCTGTGCAGTATCTTAGCTGTTCCCAGCACTGCTCTATATTAATATATATATATATATCCTCGGGTCCTGTACCAGAGGTCTGGGAGTGTGAGGTTCTGTGCAGTATCTTAGCTGTTCCTAGCACTGCTCTATATTAATATATATATATATCCTTGGGTGCTGTACCAGAGGTCTGGGAGTGTGAGGTTCTGTGCAGTATCTTAGCTGTTCCCAGCACTGCTCTATATTAATATATATATATATATATATCCTCGGCTCCTGTACCAGAGGTCTGGGAGTGTGAGGTTCTGTGCAGTATCTTAGCTGTCCCTAGCACTGGTCTATATTAATATATATATATATATATCCTCGGGTCCTGTACCAGAGGTCTGGGAGTGTGAGGTTCTGTGCAGTATCTTAGCTGTTCCTAGCACTGCTCTATATTAATATATATATATCCTCGTGTCCTGTACCAGAGGTCTGGGAGTGTGAGGTTCTGTGCAGTATCTTAGCTGTTCCTAGCACTGCTCTATATTAATATATATATATATATATATATCCTCGGGTCCTGTACCAGAGGTCTGGGAGTGTGAGGTTCTGTGCAGTATCTTAGCTGTTCCTAGCACTGCTCTATATTAATATATATATATATATCCTCGGGTCCTGTATCAGAGGTTTGGGAGTGTGAGGTTCTGTGCAGTATCTTAGCTGTTCCTAGCACTGCTCTATATTAATATATATATATATATCCTCGGGTCCTGTACCAGAGGTCTGGGAGTGTGAGGTTCTGGGCAGTATCTTAGCTGTTCCTAGCACTGCTCTATATTAATATATATATATCCTCGGGTCCTGTACCAGAGGTCTGGGAGTGTGAGGTTCTGTGCAGTATCTTAGCTGTTCCAAGCACTGCTCTATATTAATATATATATATATATATATCCTCGGCTCCTGTACCTGAGGTCTGGGAGTGTGAGGTTCTGTGCAGTATCTTAGCTGTTCCCAGCACTGCTCTATATTAATATATATATATATATATATATATATATATATATCCTCGGGTCCTGTACCAGAGGTCTGGGAGTGTGAGGTTATGTGCAGTATCTTAGCTGTTCCTAGCACTGCTCTATATTAATATGTATTAAGGCCTTTTGGCCTGTAATTGTGGGAGGGGCGTATGACTCACCTTCTCCCTATTTAAGGGACACCCCTTACCTGGCTCCATACCGTTCGAGGTCAGCGCTGCATGAGAATCCACTTCCGGTTCACTTTCGGCGCCATCTTGCTTTTCAAAAAACCCCGCGATTTCGTTTGGTGTAGCTGTGTCCAGGAGCCCTCACAGGTTTTCCGCCCGTCCAGCCACGCACATTACCGGTTTTTTCGCCGCAGATTAAGTCCACAGGACTTCAAAATCGTAAGTCCGTCGCCTGGATCATTTCCCACGGCGTCGCGATTTTAAACAGCCTTACTTTACGGCCGCACGCTTCACGGCCCAGTCACAGGCATATTAACCCCTTTTGCTTCCGGCATTGATCGCGTTATACTCTATGTACTGTTTCTTTTAGTAAGCAGACTTATTTTCGATTTTCTGCAATATCAGTATCTATAGTTGCTGTTCATGTCACTATTGGTATTTATTTCATGCGATTGCAGAATCCTTGCATATGACTGTATATATAGATGGAGTTATGCTTGAACAAACGTTACATTATTATAGATATCTCACGTTAGTGCCTGCGTTATAACCTATGTTTTAATTCATTTAGAATTACGTTTCTATCACTCCATGTACACACGTTCTTACATGGCACGTTATAAATTCTGACTTTTTCTTTGTGTACTCAAACGACATACCAAGTACACGAGAACACGGTCTCAAATCTCGCAAACTTTCGGGTTGAATCACACGTCTTGTTTCAACCACTCATACGTCACGTAGAGACTTATTATATACACCCCCAAAAAACCTGGTTACCAGGGCCATACCACGTAACATGGCCAGTCGCGTCACTACCATTCATTAAACTTTTCCCCTCCAAATGTACCGCTAGATACTCATCACAGCTAGCTAGTCTATATTGGTATCATAGGATCCAATTCTCACACTATCATTTCTGGTTTTCTATCCCTTTAGGTTTTTCCAGGTTTTTCTATTTTCCCGCTTATCTATCGCATACATACTACCAGGTACGTTTAAGCCTGCTCACGCCATACGTAACCTACGGTTCCATCTCCACCTAGGACATAGAGTACTGGCAATTCTAGGGCTTATAGACCCAAATAGGTATTTCCCCTCCAGGCATTCTGCCTATCGTTTAGTGGTCCGCGAGGCCAACACCCCGCCTCAACGTTTCGGAGGTAATGCCCCCCGGGCCACACGTGAGTTAGTCGCCTCGCAAATTATAGAGAGGGCCTCACCTGTCACTCCCTTCCCCTGTTTTCTTTTATTGTCACCGAGAGGCCAACGAACTCCTGCCACTACGTCGGGTGGCCTCAATAACCCCTCGCGCCAACGCATAGATAGAGCCTCTCATAGCCACTTGGCAACTAGTAGGGCCTCACCTGTCACCAAAGAACAAGATTAATTCTTCGCCTCATCCGGCATAATCAGCCTGCCAGTACATCCCCTGGGGTTTTTTCACGCTAACATATATTTTGTCATCTAGTATGTCTCAAGACGGGGTAGAGGATTTTTCCCTCCCAAGTACTCCGGCTAGAGCAACCACCCCATCACAGGTGGAAGATACGGCCAGTCCAGCATCTTTCAGGTCATGGACTATCCCTCGCATCACTAGCGAACTCAGGAGACGTCAAATCCCATTCCCTGCTACAGCAAGGAAAGCGGAACTTTACAAGTTACTGCACACCTCAACCGATAACAGGGACGCTGGGGAAGGGTCTAGCCAGTCTAACCCAGGAGACATACATGGCATGCTCACGTCCCTCATGGCATCCATGAGCAAGGTCAATTCTAGGCTGGAGAAACTTGAATCGGTCACTACAGCCCTCACTTTGGCTGGGCCGGCCACCACAATCCCTCCAGCAGTGGTGGAATTGCAATCAGTTTCTCCAGCCATCACCCCGGATGACCAAGAGGTTTACCCTGCCCACATGATACCTGAGCACCTCAAAAAAGATATCCTGGAAGGTAAAGATGTCAATCTGGCCTCACTTCTAATTGCCTCCCAGGACATAGTGGAACATAAGACGTACGCTTACGACGATATTTCTGTGGTGGTCAAATCTAGGGATGCACGATTGAATAGGAAGCTAACTATTCCAGAATTTGTATTAGCTTTTGGCATTTATCGTGATGTGATCTGTACGGTATATCCCCACAGACGTGAGGAGTTTGATTTGTATATGCACAGGCTGGTGGACCTGGGCAACAAATACGGTGGGTCAGCTTTCTATGACTACCATAGATCTTTTTCTGCCAAAGTGTCTGGCGCCTTCTCACAGTACGGGACAAGGTCCAACTGGAGCAAGATAGATACCATCATTTTCTGCAGGCACTTTGCAGGTCTAAGAGCACCGGCCTGTGCATACTGCTCCTCCATGGCTCATACTGCAAATTTTTGTCCTACCACTGCGAACGAACCTAGTACCTCGCAGGGCGCTAGTTCCACTGTTTCAACAGAGAGAACACCCAAAGACAAATTGGGTCGACCTATCAAGTTTTTGGGGAAATCCCAAATATGTAATAATTTCAATGTCGGTGCATGTAATTACAGTGGATGTCGGTTATTGCATATATGTTCAAAATGTTTTAGGGCACATGCGAAAACTATGTGTCCGAATAAAATGTACCCTAAACAATACTTAACGGAGATAAATATTTCTGTACTCACAGCATTACTATCACAACATCCATCTAGACATTTGGTCGACTTCATCATCACTGGTCTATCACAAGGATTCCATACTGGTCTCATACACATGCCTTCAGGGATCCTTGAATGCCCCAATTTACAATCTGCGCAACAAAACCCTACAGCGATTAGTACACTTATAGCCAAAGAAGTGGCAGAGGGCTTCCTATTGGGTCCCTTTCAGTCCCCTCCTTTTTCCACATGGCGGACAAATCCCATCGGTATTGTCACGGGGAAATCTTCCCTCAAACAAAGGCTCATCATCGATCTGTCGGCACCTCACACCTCTGCCACACCTAGTCTGAACTCCCTTATCCCCTCTGAGGAATTTTCACTCCAATACTCCACCATAGATCACGCCATTACGGCTATCATGCAGGCAGGGGTCGGTGCATGGCTCAGCAAGACCGACATAACCAATGCCTTCAAATTATTGCCTATCCACCCTACACTATGGCACCTGCATGGCATTAAATGGGCCGGGCACTACTACTTTTTCTCACGCTTAACGTTTGGTTCAAAAAGTAGTCCGGCCATTTTTGATTTATTCGCAGAAACACTATGCTGGTTACTATTAAATGTAGCCAGATGCCCTACAGTCATACACTACCTGGATGATTTCTTACTGATCGAAAAGAATAACTCCCCTCCCAGTAGCCTCATAGACACCATCAGTCTTTTTAAACAAGTAGGCGTTCCAGTTTCCCCCACCAAAACTGAAGGACCAGATACAATCATCACCTTTCTGGGAATCATGCTAGACTCAGCCACTATGCAAGCCAGCCTGCCACGCACCAAGATAGAGAACATACTTACCAACATTAACCTCTACATTCATCTCGGTACTTGCAACCGCAAAGAATTGCAGTCCCTACTTGGGTCACTGAATTTTGCCATGCGCATTATACCTCAAGGCCGGGCTTTCATCTCACGGCTCCTATACATGTTCCCACTGTTTAGACATGATGCACACAGGTTGCCCCTGGATACCCAGGCCACGGCAGACCTACTTATGTGGAGAAACTTTTTAACCACCTGGAATGGGAAAAGCATGTTCCTCCCTACATTATCTGACTCCTCACCTACCATCTGGTCAGACGCGGCGTCTACCACAGGTTTTGCAGCAATTTACGGGAATGAATGGCTTTGGGGTAGCTGGCCTCCAGAGGTCCAGGACCTGGAGGGTTTTTCCACCACCTCAGCTCTATTTGAGATCTATCCCATTGTGGCAGCTGCCGTGACATGGGGACATCTATGGGCAGGTTCGTCAGTACGTTGCTACTCAGACAACCAAGCAACCTGCCACATTATCAACAAAGGCCGATCCAAGTCACTAATCATTATGAGGTTCTTGAGGAAACTCACCTGGCTGGCTGCGTGTCATAATTTCTTCTTGTTTTGTGTTCATGTCCCAGGTGTATGTAACACGGCTGCTGACAATTTATCTCGTTTTAATTTACAGGCTTTTCGGCAAATACTTCCGTCAGCCGCGCGCACAGCCACAGCCACTCCACCTTTCCACCAGCTAGTAATGGACTAGACGTTATCATGCAATATAGCAGGACATTGTCACAATTAGCACTGTCCGCCAATACCCGGAGAACCTATGACAGGGCTTTCCTTCTATTTAAAAGATTCCTGTCAGCACACGACATCACACAACCTTTCATCATGACATCCTTGTTGGGTTTTGCTTCTTTTTGCCACCTCAAACTCAAATTATCATACAACACAATCAAGCTATATCTGACAGGCGTTCAACATCACATGCTTACTTTACAACCAAACAACACAAGTTTCATGTCCTCCTACCAGATCAAGAACATCCTCAGGGGTATTCAGAGATCTGAACCCCCACGTACTGCGCAAAGGCTTCCCATAGACGTCAATATTTTCAAAGATTTATCCAGCCTACTAGATTTAAATCCCTTTGCCAACAACACAAACCTTGTTATAAAAACCGCCATATACGTGGCTTTTTATGGGTTTTTGAGACCAAGAGAATTTACCGCCATCAACACAACCCAATCCACTCACATTCTGCTTCACTCACACTTGACGAAACACATGGATTACTATATCTTGGCTCTGCATCACTCCAAAACCAATCAACATGCACCTCCGGTAGAGGTTAGATACTATCCTACCCACAACGAGTGGTGCCCCGTCACATTACTGGACACATATACCCAGCTTGTCGAAGCATCACCTTCTCAGCCACTTTTCTGTCTACAAGGTTCGGTACTCACTACCACCACATTCATGACCCACGTCAGGTCTCTACTCACTCAACTAGGCCTAAAATCAGCTAACTATTCGGGCCACTCCTTCCGCATAGGAGCGGCCTCCACAGCGTCCAGTGCAAACATTCCAGTTCATGTTATCAAGTCACTAGGGCGCTGGAAGTCTTCTGCATACGCTAGATACATACCTAACCCGGTACAAGAAGTTAGAAATGCCTTTCAAGACATGTCTGGTTAAAATATGTATTCTGCTCGTTTCGTAATAAATTTGATTTTCTACTTTTGCCCTCTTTATTTACAGGCCTACCTCATCGTCGGTTCCGGCACACCACAACCGACTTGCTCTTTTAATACCATCCCTCTCTTACCAGCGTTTGTATCTTCTGTACTATCATGAGCCCTTCACACAAGTATTAAGGCCTTTTGGCCTGTAATTGTGGGAGGGGCGTATGACTCACCTTCTCCCTATTTAAGGGACACCCCTTACCTGGCTCCATACCGTTCGAGGTCAGCGCTGCATCACCCTCCCACCCACTCCTCATTATTAACTCCTTTTCTCTTACATTTCTCTTGGTGGGCCCTCTTTATTTACAGGCCTACCTCATCGTCGGTTCCGGCACACCACAACCGACTTGCTCTTTTAATACCATCCCTCTCTTACCAGCGTTTGTATCTTCTGTACTATCATGAGCCCTTCACACAAATATATATATATATCCTTGGGTCCTGTACCAGAGGTCTGGGAGTGTGAGGTTCTGTGCAGTATCTTAGCTGTTCCTAGCACTGCTCTATATTAATATATATATATATATATATCCTCGGGTCCTGTACCAGAGGTCTGGGAGTGTGAGGTTCTGTGCAGTATCTTAGCTGTTCCTAGCACTGCTCTATATTAATATATATATATATATATATATATATATATATATATATCCTCGGGTCCTGTACCAGAGGTCTGGGAGTGTGAGGTTCTGTGCAGTATCTTAGCTGTTCCTAGCACTGCTCTATATTAATATATATATATATATATATATATATATATATATATATCCTCGGGTCCTGTACCAGAGGTCTGGGAGTGTGAGGCTCTGTGCAGTATCTTAGCTGTTCCTAGCACTGCTCTATATTAATATATATATATATATATATATATATATATATATATATATATATCCTCGGGTCCTGTACCAGAGGTCTGGGAGTGTGAGGTTCTGTGCAGTATCTTAGCTGTTCCTAGCACTGCTCTATATTAATATATATATATATATCCTCGGGTCCTGTACCAGAGGTCTGGGAGTGTGAGGTTCTGTGCAGTATCTTGGCTGTTCCTAGCACTGCTCTATATTAATATATATATATATATATCCTCGGCTCCTGTACCAGAGGTCTGGGAGTGTGAGGTTCTGTGCAGTATCTTAGCTGTTCCCAGCACTGCTCTATATTAATATATATATATATATATCCTGGGGTCCTGTACCAGAGGTCTGGGAGTGTGAGGTTCTGTGCAGTATCTTAGCTGTTCCTAGCACTGCTCTATATTAATATATATATATATATATCCTCGGCTCCTGTACCAGAGGTCTGGGAGTGTGAGGTTCTGTGCAGTATCTTAGCTGTTCCTAGCACTGCTCTATATTAATATGTATATATATATCCTCGGGTCCTGTACCACAGGTCTGGGAGTGTGAGGTTCTGTGCAGTATCTTAGCTGTTCCTAGCACTGCTCTATATTAATATATATATATATATATATCCTCGGGTCCTGTACCAGAGGTCTGGGAGTGTGAGGTTCTGTGCAGTATCTTAGCTGTTCCTAGCACTGCTCTATATTAATATATATATATATATATCCTCAGGTCCTGTACCAGAGGTCTGGGAGTGTGAGGTTCTGTGCAGTATCTTAGCTGTTCCAGGCACTGCTCTATATTAATATATATATATCCTCGGGTCCTGTACCACAGGTCTGGGAGTGTGAGGTTCTGTGCAGTATCTTAGCTGTTCCTAGCACTGCTCTATATTAATATATATATATATATCCTTGGGTGCTGTACCAGAGGTCTGGGAGTGTGAGGTTCTGTGCAGTATCTTAGCTGTTCCTAACACTGCTCTATATTAATATATATATATATATATCCTCGGGTCCTGTACCAGAGGTCTGGGAGTGTGAGGTTCTGTGCAGTATCTTAGCTGTTCCTAGCACTGCTCTATATTAATATATATATATATCCTTGGGTCCTGTACCAGAGGTCTGGGAGTGTGAGGTTCTGTGCAGTATCTTAGCTGTTCCTAGCACTGCTCTATATTAATATATATATATATCCTCGGGTCCTGTACCAGAGGTCTGGGAGTGTGAGGTTCTGTGCAGTATCTTAGCTGTTCCTAGCACTGCTCTATATTAATATATATATATATATCCTCGGGTCCTGTACCAGAGGTCTGGGAGTGTGAGGTTCTGTGCAGTATCTTAGCTGTTCCTAGCACTGCTCTATATTAATATATATATATATATATATATATATATATATCCACGGGTCCTGTACCAGAGGTCTGGGAGTGTGAGCTTCTATGCAGTATCTTAGCTGTTCCTAGCACTGCTCTATATTAATATATATATATATCCTCGGGTCCTGTACCAGAGGTCTGGGAGTGTGAGGTTCTGTGCAGTATCTTAGCTGTTCCTAGCACTGCTCTATATTAATATATATATATATATATATCCTCGGGTCCTGTACCAGAGGTCTGGGAGTGTGAGGTTCTGTGCAGTATCTTAGCTGTTCCTAGCACTGCTCTTTATTAATATATATATATCCTCGGGTCCTGTACCAGAGGTCTGGGAGTGTGAGGTTCTGTGCAGTATCTTAGCTGTTCCTAGCACTGCTCTATATTAATATATATATATATATATCCTCGGGTCCTGTACCAGAGGTCTGGGAGTGTGAGGTTCTGTGCAGTATCTTAGCTGTTCCTAGCACTGCTCTATATTAATATATATATATATATCCTCGGCTCCTGTACCAGAGGTCTGGGAGTGTGAGGTTCTGTGCAGTATCTTAGCTGTTCCTAGCACTGCTCTATATTAATATATATATATATATCCTCGGCTCCTGTACCAGAGGTCTGGGAGTGTGAGGTTCTGTGCAGTATCTTAGCTGTTCCTAGCACTGCTCTATATTAATATATATATATATCCTCGGCTCCTGTACCAGAGGTCTGGGAGTGTGAGGTTCTGTGCAGTATCTTAGCTGTTCCCAGCACTGCTCTATATTAATATATATATATATATCCTCGGGTCCTGTACCAGAGGTCTGGGAGTGTGAGGTTCTGTGCAGTATCTTAGCTGTTTCCAGCACTGCTCTATATTAATATATATATATATATCCCCGGCTCCTGTACCAGAGGTCTGGGAGTGTGAGGTTCTGTGCTGTATCTTAGCTGTTCCTAGCACTGCTCTATATTAATATATATATATATATCCTCGGGTCCTGTACCAGAGGTCTGGGAGTGTGAGGTTCTGTGCAGTATCTTAGCTGTTCCTAGCACTGCTCTATATTAATATATATATATATATCCTCAGGTCCTGTACCAGAGGTCTGGGAGTGTGAGGTTCTGTGTAGTATCTTAGCTGTTCCTAGCACTGCTCTATATTAATATATATATATATATCCTCAGGTCCTGTACCAGAGGTCTGGGAGTGTGAGGTTCTGTGCAGTATCTTAGCTGTTCCTAGCACTGCTCTATATTAATATATATATATATATCCTCGGGTCCTGTACCAGAGGTCTGGGAGTGTGAGGTTCTATGCAGTATCTTAGCTGTTCCTTGCACTGCTCTATATTAATATATATATATATCCTCAGGTCCTGTACCAGAGGTCTGGGAGTGTGAGGTTCTGTGCTGTATCTTAGCTGTTCCTAGCACTGCTCTATATTAATATATATATATATATCCTCGGGTCCTGTACCAGAGGTCTGGGAGTGTGAGGTTCTGTGCAGTATCTTAGCTGTTCCTAGCACTGCTCTATATTAATATATATATATATATCCTCAGGTCCTGTACCAGAGGTCTGGGAGTGTGAGGTTCTGTGCAGTATCTTAGCTGTTCCTAGCACTGCTCTATAATAATATATATATATATATATATCCTTGGGTCCTGTACCAGAGGTCTGGGAGTGTGAGGTTCTGTGCAGTATCTTAGCTGTTCCTAGCACTGCTCTATATTAATATATATATATATATCCTCGGGTCCTGTACCAGAGGTCTGGGAGTGTGAGGTTCTGTGCAGTATCTTAGCTGTTCCTAGCACTGCTCTATATTAATATATATATATATATCCTCGGCTCCTGTACCAGAGGTCTGGGAGTGTGAGGTTCTGTGCAGTATCTTAGCTGTTCCTAGCACTGCTCTATATTAATATATATATATATATCCTCAGGTCCAGTACCAGAGGTCTGGGAGTGTGAGGTTCTGTGCAGTATCTTAGCTGTTCCCAGCACTGCTCTATATTAATATATATATATATCCTCGGGTCCTGTACCAGAGGTCTGGGAGTGTGAGGTTCTGTGCAGTATCTTAGCTGTTCCTAGCACTGCTCTATATTAATATATATATATATATCCTCGGGTCCTGTACAAGAGGTCTGGGAGTGTGAGGTTCTGTGCAGTATCTTAGCTGTTCCTAGCACTGCTCTATATTAATATATATATATATATATATATATCCTCGGCTCCTGTACCAGAGGTCTGGGAGTGTGAGGTTCTGGGCAGTATCTTAGCTGTTCCCAGCACTGCTCTATATTAATATATATATATATCCTCGGGTCCTGTACCAGAGGTCTGGGAGTGTGAGGTTCTGTGCAGTATCTTAGCTGTTCCTAGCACTGCTCTATATTAATATATATATATATATCCTCGGGTCCTGTACCAGAGGTCTGGGAGTGTGAGGTTCTGTGCAGTATCTTAGCTGTTCCTAGCACTGCTCTATATTAATATATATATATATATATATCCTCGGGTCATGTACCAGAGGTCTGGGAGTGTGAGGTTCTGTGCAGTATCTTAGCTGTTCCTAGCACTGCTCTATATTAATATATATATATATCCTCGGGTCCTGTACCAGAGGTCTGGGAGTGTGAGGTTCTGTGCAGTATCTTAGCTGTTCCTAGCACTGCTCTATATTAATATATATATATATATATCCTCGGGTCCTGTACCAGAGGTCTGGGAGTGTGAGGTTCTGGGCAGTATCTTAGCTGTTCCTAGCACTGCTCTATATTAATAAATATTCATGTTCCACATCCTTTATATATATAGTATGTAGTTAAGGGATAGATTTCAGGAGCCAGACAGACCAATTCAGGAGCCAGGGAACAGAACTTCCCTAGAGTTCTATGTAAAACAATCAATTCCCACCTTTACAAGCCCTGGTGTGCTTAATCCCAGTTCCAAATATTAACACAGCCACTCATTATCTTGCAACACTTCTTGTCTGATTCAGAAAGCTTTGGAGCGTTGCTCCAGTGGAGCACTATACACACGCCATTCCCAGTTGATTTTGAAGTCAAACGCAGAGCTGCCATGTTGGTGCACAGCATATGTGACGCCAGAAGTCCAGGAGGGAAGGAGACTGACGGAGAGCTGTGGTCTTTGGACCTCCGTCTGCTGCCATTGAGCTGGGAGTTCAGATTTAGGGTTTCACATCTCAGGTGTGGTGGATTATGGTCTCATGAGATCATGGCTTCGAAAGTAAGATGCAATGCCGGTAACCAGTTCAATTTCATGGTGCAGGAGTTATAATGTGGAAGGAATCAACAGCGTAACACTACAAGAGAAACGGGGAGAGAATAAAGCTAGAGATGTGGATCCAATTTAACGGAAAATCCAAATAATTCGTAAAAAAAAAAAGAAAGAAAAGAAATAGCATTTGAAGTTCAGTGATTCTGAAAATTTGCTTTTTTTTATCATGAGTTTGGGACCCAAAAAAATAAAATTAAGTGTTTCTACTAAGTCGTGTCGATAAATTAGGCTATGGGGTTAAATAGCTGAGCATGATATAGTATTTGTGTAATTTCAGAACCAGAATTAGATATAAGATAGGGAAATGGGGATTAATAAAAGTATTTAGAAATTTGGGCAGACTAGAGGTACCGAATGGTTCTTATCTGCCGACACAGTCTAGGTTTTTATATATATATATTAATGAAGGGGCAGAATTACAAAAGGCTGGAAAAAAACAGACGGCGGACCTCAATCAAAGCCAGGAGAGGCCTGGAAGAAGGGCCAGGGGGACAATTGACTTCTCTCTGGCTTGCTTTATAACAAGATGGGTAAGGACTGAACACTTTCAACTTCTAGTTGCCGCAGTCCGTCAGTCAGACAGCCACCTTCCTCAGATGAGGCTCTGGCTGAGATAGAAAGGTCAGGTAGGCTCAGTATTTTGGGGTCTTCCAAGCAGACCCCATAGGCATGTGAGAGGAGAGTCTTTCACTGTCTCCACCTTCCACCTCTCTGAGGTAGAGAAGGGGAGATAAAAGAAAACCGGTTAAAAAATACATTCAGAGCCAACCACTGCTCTATCTGTGTCTTTATTAATCTGTCAGCATGTCTGTCTTGCCTGTCTATCTGTGTCTATCTCTGATGATCACGTGTGGGCTGATACGCCCCTGTAAAGTATATTAATACATTCTCTCACATTCCCCTCTTCTCCGTTCATTATTGCAAGTTAGATGAAAACACCCCACACAAATAAGGCAACTTTGTTCCGTACAAAGACTTGCAAAATGCTGGTTTAAGCAATGTTCTCCGTGGCTGGTGCACATGTGGAATATAAAAGAAGACAGATAAATGGCCAGCCGCTAAGTACAATACAATTTTGCTTCCAGAACTGAGGACCCCTACTGACTTGAATGTATTAACAGCGGCCGATCGAGGGCAACAAAGAATAACAATGGAAAACACACTACGTCGAGGGTTTTTTTTCTTCCACCTGAACATGTAGTTTATCATTTGGTCCACAGGGCATGAAGGAAAATTGCTAAGTCAATAGATTTCCTCTACAATGGTCCACCTTGTTGTTTTTTCATTTGCTTACAAAGCCGTGTGACAGAATGAACTGGGAATAATATCAAATATTAGCTGTAAATAGAGAAAGATGCACAAAATGGAAGCTATAACCCAACCAGATTTGTTGAGAGTTTCTCTGTTGGTGAAATACGACATTCTGTTTAATTGATAAACTGTATTAAGTGTAGACATTTTTAAAAGGTCTGCTTTAATGAAAGAAAACAAATAAAGCACCTTATTGAGCCCTCTTTGCACGGACATGTTGTTTAGAATCTTGGGTCAGTTTAGAATCTTGACAGTAATGTTGGGCCAGATGAAGGAAGATCTGACCCATCTTACCCAAGATTCTAAACAACATGGATCCCACCTATGAAATGAAGCCGCATTGAGTCCCCTTAGTCTGACTGGCTAAATGTGACCGACGCACAAAGCGAACGCCCGTTACATTTTACAATATCGCAGGGTGGACGATGTTCTGGGCACGCCTCTGTGGCGTCACGTGTGATGTTGCAAGGTCTCATGAAGTTGCAGCGGGGACCCACAGGGTCTCTTAAGATCATGTTCAGGTCTCTGTATCCCTGGCTCCAGATCAGTCTGTGACTCCTGAAGGACAAAAGAACCATGGGGGGGTTAAGGGGTTATGGGGGATATTTCTATTAGTGCAGAGCAGTAACCAGTGTGCGGAGACTGGGGCAATAGTCTCAGGTTCACATAGTTGAGGGGGGCGCATCGTTGATAGTAAGTGGTCCTGAAAAACAGGGGTCTTCTGAAATGTAACTAGACTGATGTCCTGTCTTGGGTTGTGCACTGTATACAAAGGAACTTGGACTTTTCGACATTTCTATTTTTGAAACATATAGGAGCTATCTCCAACCACTTGTGTGTGGCCAACTATATGCTGATAAACACTTTTCTTGCTATTAATAGTTTGTTATCATCATATATTGTTTAGCAATAAATATACTCATGTAAACTATGCTACATGCATATGGGAGCTATGTTATACCACTTACAATGTCTAGCTAATTGTCTAATAATGGGAGCTATACTGTACCATACTTTTTTTTCCTTCTGGCTAACTATATACCCATGAGAATTTCTAGTATCCCAAAATTGCCAACTCTTTACTTTCATTATTAGCCATTCATTTTCTGGTTATTTATATACCTGTTTGCACTTTTCTGTAAATAATTGCCATAATTGGGAGGCGGGTAAGCTCTGTCTTAGTCAAATGAGATCTCATTATTCGTACAAGGTCACCAGTGTCCATGGCCAGGTCAGTGAAGGTCAACAGAACGTCATTAAATTGTCCTCCACAAAGTGCACTGACAAAATCAAAAGAAATTGTACTTCCAGGAGATCAAAAACAATTTTTGGACTTCTTCCAGATATGTGCCAAAAATGAATTCATATTTATATTAATTGCACAGTAATTACCGCACAGAAAAGTGTTTCAATGACAATTTTGTTTTACGGCCTGGCTAATCCTCTTTTGAAAGATTGGAGGATGGTAGCAGGTGCTCTAATTTTTTTTATTGTGTAATTTTTAATTAATATTATTATTTTCTTATGACACTCTACCCTTTCTTTCTTTAAATATTTTGCATTTTATTACAGATGTGTTAGAAAAAAACAAACAATATGGGGCGTTTGTTTTCCAGTGCGATACATTCCCTTGTGCTTGGCAGGGAAGGGAAAGGGGGGGGGGGGGGGTCTAGTAATTTGTTTTAAAATATACAGCAGTAAAGAATATAAGCTTTCTGCAACTGAGCAAGCGGAAATCCCAGGGAGAGTTGCTGCAAATCTCTTACCTACCAAACCGAGCCATTATTTATTAAAGTTCTACACAGCACACGGTGATAGATACACAATAAAATGTTTCCTCTAGAGACGATAGGACTTTAAAATGGCTATGGCGAATGGTATTAATGCATGGCAAGGCTTGTCTTCTTTCTCTCACAGTCTCGCGCATTTTACAGTAGCTGAGCAGAACAGGCTGTATCCCAGAATCCCTTGGGGGGCAACGAGCAGTTGTCACGGAACATAAATCCTGCTGCCTCCGATTGTTCATTAATTTCTCTCTGTGTTTGTTTCTTTCAAATACACCCCACAACAAAAAAACGGCAGTGGGGTTAGCGCAAAGTCCTCAGCTGTCACAATCTTGCTAGTGGAGGTTTCCATTTTAGGAGACGCAATTATTTTAAAGTGTGTTTGTTTGTCTACTTCACCCCTGTCGCCGCTAATTTAGGTACATTTTTGGACTTTTTTTTGGGACATACTCGTTTAGCTGTTCAAGCAAACGATGGAAATTATTTTTAAAAAAAAACTGCTGTAAGTGGTCTACAGGAGGGAGTAAGATATGAAGCAGATATAAACATTAATGATATAATGCTGGTTTCATTGAGAAAACTCAATTAGTGTCTTGGTGTCTTATGTTGCATGCTGATCATGTGTGTCAATGAGAGGAGCTTCTAGTGATATCTTCGCTTTTGGAAGTCATTCAAATTCTATGAACTTTATTGCTCCGTAGACGTACATCCAAGATGGTATTTTACTGGCAGGCTGGTAAAAAATAAATTTGACCATTGGCTTGAGGCCAATGTTGAGGCCAATGTTGAGGCCAATGTTGAGGCCAATGTTGAGACCAACGTTGAGACCAATGTTGAGGCCAATGTTGAGGCCAATGTTGAGGCCAATGTTGAGGCCAATGATGAGACCAATGTTGAGGCCAATGTTGAGACCAATGTTGAGACCAATGTTGAGACCAATGTTGAGGCCAATGTTGAGGCCAATGTTGAGACCAATGTTGAGACCAATGTTGAGGCCAATGTTGAGACCAATGTTGTGGCCAATGTTGAGACCAATGTCGAGGCCAACGTTGAGGCCAATGTTGAGACTACGAAGGTAATTGCATAGCCATTTTTTTTTAATAACGTTTATCTATAAAGCGTAGATGATATATGTTGTACATGTGTTTAAAATATTCGAAATGCACTTATTTTTATTTTAAATCCAATTAAGGTAATGTAGTTTTACATAATAATAATAATAAGAGTTTCACTGCGGCTTCTGAATTGCATGACATCCAATAAGGAGGATCTTGGACTTGGCACAGCAATATCTCTAATTACAGTTTGCTTGAATCTCCATTAACAAGAAAGGCTGACTATAACCCAAATGGTTGGTTGTTGGCAAAAGCTGCTTTGGTAAAAGATACGGGTGTACTTGTTGACAATAGACTGTGCAGCTGTTGCAAAGGCAACTCACTAGTGAAACAGGGGGTAGAGCCAAAAGGGACAGAGTCGCCACCCAAAACCCCCCAGCAGTATGCAAGATTTAGTATTAAATATTGGTTTAAATTGTGACTATAAGACGATACTATTCTGCCTTACTTTGTTTCGATGTATACGAAATGTGTTTGTTTAAAAACAATATAATTATTATATATCTTGGTGCGTCCATTGCGTAAAAAAAATAACATTAGCAACTCGGATAAAGAAATTGCAAATAGTCAGTTTATTTCCTAGGAATGTGGTATTAAACATTATATTGCATGCTGTAATCGCCTCTGTATGAGGCCTTTACTAACCCAGTGCGAATTTGCTGCACCACAAGTTTTTAATTACATTGGTTCATGAAGAGCCGACTCTCTCGCTGGAGTGTCAGGCCCTCTTCCTCATTTTATGTCGCTATACACAGTGAAGCAGAACCATCGCTGTGATGTGCGTGGCCTCAGAATGGCCTGCCGCAATATGGCAAGAGGCGATAAGGACCAAATACGCTGACAGAGATTTTACTTGCAGAGCAGGAGGATGTGAAGCCAAGTTAGAGGCTTTGGTGATGATTTGCAAACGTGAACGGGTGGGGTGGGGGGGGAGATAGAGAACAAAAGCCGAAGTCAACTCTGAATTAATTTAGCTTTTCCCTGTATCCCAAGGTTGAGGAGTTAAACATAGAATGAGAAATATTGAGTCATCTGAATACTAATATTGTAAAATATGTCACAGGCACCGGTCTTGTATGTTAACGAGGCATTTTGTAAGAGGGGTTGGCAGCCTCTCACACCAACTGTTGGTCCAAGGCCTAGGCGTCCAACCGCTACCCTCCAGCTGTCTCTGGAGGGGGGAGGCTGCGATGGGAGGCCTAGGTCCTAAAGGTGTTTAGACAAATCAAGTCTTTAAAAGTGCAAAATTGCTTGTTATACAGTGTAACGGGACGGCTACCCAAGGAACACATTCTGAGTGACATCATGAGTGAGCCTGTGTTGAAGTCCAGCTTCATTGAAGCAGTGTGTCACTGATGCCCCCAAAGTATGCACCCCCAAAGTATGCACCCCCAAACATAGCACATCCAAAGACAGGGTCCATAGTCCATAGGGAGGTGTTTGGCCCTCAGGGCCCTCCAAGAACCCCCGTCACGCAGACTTTCATGATTCACTTCATGATAAGTACTATGATATACAGTAACAAGCTGTAGTCCACACATGTTAGACTTCCGTACTCCACACCCGCCAGTTCCCGAGTCAAGCCTGGTCTTATTTATGGTATAGGATGGATTTTTTTGTTTGATGTACTATGCTATAAGTCAGCACCCAGGTTACACTCACAGGTCTCACCAGAGTACCCAGGTTAAAGGGACGGCCAGAGGTATGCTTTTAGGCCACAGATTCCAGTGATGAACAGACTTGGAACTTTGAATACGAAGAACCACAGAGATATCGCTTAGGGTGATCATTAAAGTGTTTGGAAATAGCGATCTAGGTATAGGGTGACACCTAAATATCATGCCCGTTAAAAGTGGACCTGTCTGATTCTAAGAATTCTACCTAATGCCTTAAAAAAAATAACTTTTTTAATGAATGTATTTATTTACATATATGGTTTAAAGGGACACTAAACTTTTTTTTTCACTTGTGCTTCTAATATAGATACACAAGTGAAATGTTAGTTGTCCCCAGTATAAGGATGAACTGGCGGGTATGTTTGATAGTACTTATAGCTCAATGTGCCCTGGGTTTAGGCAATGTCAAGACTTCCCTTGTGCTCATGTCCCACTCCGTTCTCCTCCTTCTAAGAGGCAAGGAATGGGGAGAAATAATCAAGATGGCTGCTTTCACTGGTGGGCCAGTATGGAAAATGTGTGTCCCCTATTGTTGGGTCATCAATCTAATCACTTATACCTTCGGATCCCATATGACTTATATACCATTTGCATACATATCAACCCCCCCATCTTTGCATTAGGGGCGTGGCTATGGAAGGGGTGTGGCTTGTTTTTTTGACTCCCGATTCCTTTGCTCGCTTCCCAAGTTGTAGAGAGCAGCCTCTGAATACTTAGAAAGGTGTGCAATAACATCGCAGCTGTACAAAAAAAAAAAAAAGAAATCTCACTTTATATAAAGATCTTCGGGAACCTAATAAATATGATCTGATTTAATTCCCCGTTTCTGGCACAGAGTCAAACTAGATGTCCCCATTGAGCTAGCTGTATTTCAGCCAGTGTAAAGATGACATTATATCAGATCTATACCTGCGCCAGTAGTGTGTCTCTTCATGCTGGGGTGTGATGTGGATTTAGGATCTGTTAGTCCTGCATGGGATGGGATGGCTACGTGAGAGCAGGCCAGATGGAGCAGAGAACTAGATTTCCATTGCATGAGTGGGCTATAGCCACAATTAGGGTTGACCTCCAACCGGTATTTTAACGGCAGGCCGGTAAAAAAAAATTGGCTTGATGCCAATGTTATGTCTATGGAGACACCAGCAAGACCGGTATTTTGTTTTGCTAGAAAAGGTGGCAACAATACACCATAGAAGCACACAGTGCATTTTGGGTGAGCAGCGCATTGTGGGTAACCCTGCTTTTAAACCATAGATACGCCATAGAAGCACACAGTGCATTGTGGGTGAGCAGTGCATTGTGGGTAACCCTGCTTTTAAACCATAGATACGCCATAGAAGCACACAGTGCATTGTGGGTGAGCAGTGCATTGTGGGTAACCCTGCTTTTAAACCATAGATACGCCATAGAAGCACACAGTGCATTGTGGGTAACCCTGCTTTTAAACCATAGATACGCCATAGAAGCACACAGTGCATTGTGGGTGAAGCAGCGCATTGTGGGTAACCCTGCTTTTAAACCATAGATACGCCATAGAAGCACACAGTGCATTGTGGGTAACCCTGCTTTTAAACCATAGATACGCCATAGAAGCACACAGTGCATTGTGGGTAACCCTGCTTTTAAACCATAGATACGCCATAGAAGCACACAGTGCATTATGGGTGAAGCAGCGCATTGTGGGTAACCCTACTTTTAAACCATAGATACGCCATAGAAGCACACAGTGCATTGTGGGTAACCCTGCTTTTAAACCATAGATACGCCATAGAAGCACACAGTGCATTATGGGTGAAGCAGTGCATTGTGGATAATCCTGCTTTTAAACCATAGATACGCCATAGAAGCACACAGTGCATTATGGGTGAGCAGCGCATTGTGGGTAACCCTACTTTTAAACCATAGATACGCCATAGAAGCACACAGTGCATTGTGGGTAACCCTGCTTTTAAACCATAGATACGCCATAGAAGCACACAGTGCATTATGGGTGAAGCAGTGCATTGTGGATAATCCTGCTTTTAAACCATAGATACGCCATAGAAGCACACAGTGCATTATGGGTGAGCAGCGCATTGTGGGTAACCCTGCTTTTAAACCATAGATACGCCATAGAAGCACACAGTGCATTGTGGGTAACCCTGCTTTTAAACCATAGATACACCATAGAAGCACACAGTGCATTATGGGTGAGCAGTGCATTGTGGATAACCCTGCTTTTAAACCATAGATACACCATAGAAGCACACAGTGCATTATGGGTGAGCAGTGCATTGTGGGTAACCTTCGTTTAAACTATAGATACGCCATAGAAGCACACAGTGCATTATGGGTGAAGCAGTGCATTATGGGTGAAGCAGTGCATTGTGGATATAGTAGGTTACGTTTGTGTACAGACGACACAGAGATCAAAATACAAGCTTTAGATCAAATTCTTTATTATTCTTTATTATTAGAGTGGACCCGGGCTACGAGACCCTCATGACTATTATTGGGGGCCAGGGACATAGGGTCAGTGGTAGTTAAATTATTTTTTTTACTGAAATGGCCAAAATTCGTCTGTTTTAGCCTTCAAAAACAATTAGGCTGAAGTGATCGTTAAAAAGGGGGATGTATATCGAACCAGTGTTATATTGTGATGTTATGTTCTATTGTTATGTAATAACTAAAATTATTCTTTCTTTTCTCTTTTCATGTTGTGACTGTCTCATCAAAGGAGGTAGAGGTCAGTATTCCCTTTTATTGCTCTTATTTTGCATTTGGTTTTTTTTTTATGTTGTTGTGGTTTTTTGTTTTGCTTTATCTTTTTTTTAATTTTTTTTTCAAAGCTGACTGGATTAGACTGTAATTATATTTTTCGACCGGCACTTAAATCAAACCTCCAAAGCTTTCAGTACATCGTTAAATTTTGACAGCTAGTGATCTTTAGCATTCTGTCCTTCAGTTATTCCCATCCTCAACACCAACGGGTAATGAAAGAGAGACAGAGAGAGCTTCTAATATTTTTTTTATAGACGGAGGGATTCAACATTTGAAGAGAGAAAAAAAGAGCGAGAGATAGAGCAAGGGAGAAATGCAGAATTAAAATCATTGGAAGACAAGTAATTGGTTTATGAAATAATATTCAAAAAGATCTGTCCCTGGAAATCCATTCCTTCCATGATGAAATATAAAATAAGAAGATATAATAAGATATGCTGATAATATTTGGGTTACGTATAACCAGGGAGGGGTAAGGTGTCTGTGTCAAGGTCAGTGAAAGTCATTAGAACATCATTAAATTGTCCACCAGTAGATAACTGGCAAGCAGATGTTGGGTTCCACAAGTTATAAGTTATGGGAGTCTAAGTCATACATTAACCCATAGCATCACCCATAGGTAACTCTTTTATAGGTAAAACCCCCATTGCACATTGGAGCTGGAGCACATGATCTCCGTACAGACAGGTCCCAGCAAAGTGGTGGCTTTCTGATGCCACCTCTAAGTAGATGCAGTAGCAACACTTGAGATATAGGGTTTTTATATCACCACTGGTACTGAGATACTGGACACACAGCCACTGGTACTGAGATACTGGACACACAGCCACTGGTACTGAGATACTGGATACCCAGCCACTGGTACTGAGATACTGGATACCCAGCCACTGGTACTGAGATACTGGACACACAGCCACTGGTACTGAGATACTGGATACCCAGCCACTGGTACTGAGATACTGGATACACAACCACTGGTACTGAGATACTGGACACACAGCCACTGGTACTGAGATACTGGACACACAGCCACTGGTACTGAGATACTGGACACACAGCCACTGGTACTGAGATACTGGACACACAGCCACTGGTACTGAGATACTGGACACACAGCCACTGGTACTGAGATACTGGACACACAGCCACTGGTACTGAGATACTGGATACACAGCCACTGGTACTGAGATACTGGACACACAGCCACTGATACTGAGATACTGGATACCCAGCCACTGGTACTGAGATACTGGATACCCAGCCACTGGTACTTAGATACTGGATACACAGCCACTGGTACTGAGATACTGGATACACAACCACTGGTACTGAGATACTGGATACACAACCACTGGTACTGAGATATTGGATACACAGCCACTGGTACTGAGATACTGTATACCCAACCACTGGTAGTGAGATACTGGATACACAGCCACTGATACTGGACACTGGATACACAGCCACTGGTAATGAGACACTGGATACACAACCACTGGAAGTGAGATACTGGATACACAACCACTGGTACTGAGATACTGGATAAACAACCACTGATACTGGATACTGGGATACTGGATACACAACCACTGGTACTGAGATACTGGATAAACAACCACTGATACTGGATACTGGATACACAACCACTGGTACTGAGATACTGGATACACAACCACTGGTACTGAGAAACTGTATACACAACCACTGGTACTGAGAAACTGTATACACAACCACTGTTACTGAGATACTGGATACATAACCACTGATACTGAGGTATATGATATTGGAGTGGAATAATTATTATTAACTAATTTAAGCCAATTCAGCTTGTTACCTGTATTTCATGGCACTCCAGGTACTTTCCTTTTACAACGTTATAAAAAAAAAAATCAACAGATGTCTGGTCACGTAGCCATCCTGCACTTGTCTGTTGAGCAAACCAGGGTTAGATAGATAGATTAGTTAGGATAGAAAATAAAATACATTTCACACAAAATGTTTTGGCAAAAGGTGAGCACTGTCTACATTTTACAAAATCACTATGTGCCTGAACTCACGTGATGTCGGGAGGTCCCCGCGAATTTTCGGCAGGGACCAACAGGGTCTATTAAGATCCTGATCGGGTCTCTGTCATTATGTCCCTGGCTACGGATCACCCTTGAGATCGGTGGCCAGGAACAAAACTTGGCGTTTTGGTGCTTGCATCTTCTGGGAAGAAAGCGCCATGTGTCACAAAGAGGTTATAGGAGCCAGTAAATTCAAAAAAAGTTAGGAGCCAGCAGAAGGGATGCAAGGAGCCATAGCTCTTGGGATTTCTTAAACTCTGACCTTCTTGTGCTGTTCGATATGAAAAGCAATGGCTAAATCCAGTAGATTGCGTCTACTGCATGATCTTGGGCCATCACATGACCAACCCTAACCATATGACATAACCATGTCGATTTGTGTCTTAAAAATCCTTTCAACAGCTTTACCCTTATAGATGTTAGGCTTACTGATCGATACCTTTCATAGTGCTAAATACAATCTCTTATTGACTAAAAACATGGCCTTTGCTTTACTTCAATATCTCTAGTTCTAACGGAATCCTTACCATTAAAATATATTTACTTGTCAATCTCGTAATTCGGTTCCCTAATTAGCCATGGATGAATGTCATCTGATCCCCGAGCCTTATTTCTCTTATGTGTCGGAGTTTGGCCTGTGTCGACCATGAATACGATGTTGGCCATGCTAAGGTCTGATTTATATGTAAAATCCCTGCCATGAGATCCTCGTAGGAATCTACTGGGGAAAAAAATCTAGCAACTCTGCTCTCATCTCGCCTTCCATAAACTGTTTTCGCTTTTTAGTTGCCCTACATTTTTTTATTTTTATCCTGTTGCTGTTAATATACTTGAAAAAAAAAAACTGTTTGGGGATTCGTTGTACTTTCTCTTGCAATTATTTTCTCTTTCCGCACTTTTTTCGAGCTTCTGGTATCTCCCTTATAATTGTTGAAAATATCTCTTTTTCTTTCAACGATGGTCGGTTTTTCCTCGGTGTTTCACTGTAGCTGTAACTATAACAACAGCAAGACATCTACTACCGTTCTAGAGGATAGAAACCCTGTGGATTGAACATATCCGCCTGAAACTCAATATATAGTTGCCTAGAATGTTAGCTAACATAAAAGCTATGGCTTTTGGATTATTCTAGAGGGCTACATCTTTCATGGGATTTTTTACCGAGATCCGTTATAGCCTGGGAAGTTCATTTATTCAGTGGTGGAAAATGGAATGGGTTCGGTTTAAAGTTATTGCTCTTATGTCCACATAACCCCCCCCCCCCCCCCCTCCCCTCCTAGCAAAATCGCTAGGAACAAACTGGATAAAAATGGTGTCTTAGTAAATACAATTTTCAGAAAGGCAGCTGATGGAACATGATCAATGCTACAATTTAGGGCTACTAAACTGGTTAGGGCTACTAAACTGGTTCATGGGTTGAAGGATAAAACTTACCAGGAAAGGTTAAAGCATCTTAACATGTATAGCTTGGAGGAAAGACGTAACAGGGGGGATATGATAGAAACATTTATATACATAAAGGGAATCAACACAGGAAAGGAAGAGAGTATATTTAAAAGAAGATAAACTACCACAACTAGAGGACATAGTCTGAAATTAGAGGGGCAACGATTTAAAAGTAATATCAGGAAGTATTACTTTACTGAGAGGGTAGTGGATGTATGGAATAGTCTTCCAGTAGAAGTGGTAGAGGTTAATACAGTGAAGGAGTTTAAGCATGCGTGGGATAGGTATAAGGCTATCCTAGATATAAGATAAGGTCAGGGACTAATGAGAGTATTACTTTACTGAGAGGGTAGTGGATGTATGGAATAGTCTTCCAGTAGAAGTGGTAGAGGTTAATACAGTGAAGGAGTTTAAGCATGCATGGGATAGGTATAAGGCTATCCTAGATATAAGATAAGGCCAGGGACTAATGAATGTATTACATTACTGAGAGGGTAGTGGGTGTATGGAATAGTCTTCCAGTAGAAGTGGTAGAGGTTAATACAGTGAAGGAGTTTAAGCATGCATGGGATAGGTATAAGGCTATCCTAGATATAAGATAAGGCCAGGGACTAATGAAAGTATTACATTACTGAGAGGGTAGTGGATGTATGGAATAGTCTTCCAGTAGAAGTGGTAGAGGTTAATACAGTGAAGGAGTTTAAGCATGCATGGGATAGGTATAAGGCTATCCTAGATATAAGATAAGGCCAGGGACTAATGAAAGTATTACATTACTGAGAGGGTAGTGGATGTATGGAATAGTCTTCCAGTAGAAGTGGTAGAGGTTAATACAGTGAAGGAGTTTAAGCATGCATGGGATAGGTATAAGGCTATCCTAGCTATAAGATAAGGCCAGAGACTAATGGAAGTATTACATTACTGAGAGGGTAGTGGATGTATGGAATAGCCTTCCAGTAGAAGTGGTAGAGGTTAATACAGTGAAGGAGTTTAAGCATGCGTGGGATAGGTATAAGGCTATCCTAGATATAAGATAAGGTCAGGGACTAATGAAAGTATTACATTACTGAGAGGGTAGTGGATGTATGGAATAGTCTTCCAGTAGAAGTGGTAGAGGTTAATACAGTGAAGGAGTTTAAGCATGCATGGGATAGGTATAAGGCTATCCTAGATATAAGATAAGGTCAGGGACTAATGAAAGTATTACATTACTGAGAGGGTAGTGGATGCATGGAATAGTCTTCCAGTAGAAGTGGTAGAGGTTAATACAGTGAAGGAGTTTAAGCATGCATGGGATAGGTATAAGGCTATCCTAGATATAAGATAAGGCCGGGGACTAATGAAAGTATTACTTTACTGAGAGGGTAGGGGATGTATGGAATAGCCTTCCAGCAGCAGTGGTAGAGGTTAATACAGTGAAGGAGTTTAAGCATGCGTGGGATAGGTATAAGGCTATCCTAGATATAAGATAAGGTCAGGGACTTATGAAAGTATTACATTACTGAGAGGGTAGTGGATGTATGGAATAGCCTTCCAGCAGAAGTGGTAGAGGTAAACACAGTCAAGAATTTTAAGCATGCGTGGGATAGGTATAAGGCTATCCTAGATATAAGACCGGGAACGGGGGACTAATAAAAGTACTCAAAAAAAAAAAAAATTGGGCAGACTAGATGTACCGAATGGTTCTTATCTGCCGACACATTCTATGTTTCTATGTTTCTATCACCTGCCAGAAAAAAAGTACTTTTTCAAGAAAGAAAAAAAATTCAAACTCATTGAATATTTGTTGGCTGAGCTCTCAAATGAAATGGAGAAATGATGTGTTATATGGGAAAAAAAAACCCACAAAGATTGTTGTGACATAAGTTGTGTGTGTTTATGTAGATCTTTTTCACCTCTTGCCAGAGCTTCTAATCTGCTGTTCCATTGACTCCTCAAGCTGTTGAACAGATTTTATTGAGCATCTGACATTTATTAAAAGTCAAGTCTTCACAGAGGAACATAAACTAACTGAGGTTTTGAATAAATGCTCAATCAAACCTGTCTTATGAGGTAGAAAGCAATCTGTTTTTTGTTTTTTTTTGTTATAAATAAAACACATGAAATTGAATATCCAATGTACAGTGTTTTAGGATAAATACAGATTATTCCTACCAGGGATTATGTAGAATAGGGATTCAAAATAAATAGTTTCCATATTGAAGGGATGCCCTAATTCATATTTGGTCCTGGTCTAGTGTGCTGGAACAAACAACCTCAGCATGTTCTGTGACCTTTCTTCTACTACAGCGCTGACATCCTGTCTAAGGCTCTGGCTCTACCACACATTTTACATTTATTTTTCTGAGAAAAAAATGTATGAAAAAGAGGGACATGTCAATGTATTCTTCCTGATAAAACAAATAAAATTTGCCTATGGCACGGTCTTTGAAGGTCCATAAACATCATTAAATTGGCTAATGAATGTCCAACATGCCTACTCCTTATGTGGGTACCTGATCAAAAATACTTAATGTGACCCCCATTTCTGGTGGCCCTAGAAGTTCCTAGTAATTTATATGTGATCAGTGGTGTGTTGCTGTTGTTGTTTGTTTTTGTTTTTTTAATATTATCTTTGTCTTTGCTTTTAGGATGACTATATCAAGAGTTGGGAAGTCAGCCAGCCAGGAGATGAAGGTAAATTACACCTATAATTTAATCTTTAAAGGTAGTACATAGTGTCTATAGTAAAGGACCGGCCGATTCCCCCCCCCCCCCTTTTCAAATACAAAATAAAAAACTTAGTCGTAAGGAAGGGAACAGAAAATGAAAAGGACACTCTGTTAAAGCATAGTTGCCAAGAGACACGTATTTGTAGCCACAGTTTGTATTTTTTGGAGTTCCTCAAAAAGGGCAGGATTGTGTTTAAACTATGTATGTCTTACACCTGCTATCTGTACCGGGAAAGCTCAGTCCCCCAGGCTCACGTGGCCCCGTACGTTTTTGTCCCGGGGAGGTATGCTATAGATCTAGAGCTATGAGATACTGTTATGGATTTAAAAATGCAAGCCACAAATAAGCACAATACATTACTAATTAAAATGAAATGCAGCCATTATAGACTTTAAACGTAAAATGCAACATTATAGGCTTTTCGTTATCTACCTTTCTCCGCGATAGAGTTATTCTCCGTGACCATCTCGCGCTCTCCTTAAAGGACCACAAATGAATTTCTGTTTAATTGAAAGATTGCATCAAGTGTCGACATTTTAAACCAGGGTTTTCCAACCATTGGAGATCACACACCCTTTCTAATTCTCATCAAAGTCTCAACCTCCCCTTTCCAGCCCTAGTGACTCCTCCAGCCTTGGAATGAGATCGATCCCCTCTATCCTTTGCATTAGTCATTTTGGATATTTTCTTTTTCCCTGTATTTAGCCCCCTTGTGAGCCTGTCATATCAAAACTCACACTCCCCCCTGGATATGTCACAACCCTCCTAAGTTGGGAAGCACTGTATTAAATAGAAATGTTTTAATATAAGAATATAAAGTACCTATTTGCTTGAACAGTACTATAAGGGTTGCGGACATGTTGTTCAGAATCTTGGGTCAGATCTTCCTTAATCTGACCCAAGATGTCTCCCCCCTGATACAGTTATACACGCAGAGAGGAATCAGTACACATTAGCATTCTTTCAATAAAACGTCTCGAGGCAGACATGTTGTTTAGAATCTTGGGGCAGATCTTTCTTCAACTGATAAAAGATTCTAAAAAAACATGTCTGCCCCCTAATAATGCAATTAGAGGGTCCAATAAGGTACTTTATTTTTATTCTTTCATTAAATCATTTCTTTTTTGTATTCAACCTTTTCGTCTCTCCTTGCATCTTGCCATGAACAATGGCTGAGAATTAATGGTATATCCATTTGTTAAAATCCGGTTATTAAATATTAACTTTGGTTTTCCTTCTTCTGTCTCTGTAAAATGAAAGAGTTACGATAACATAGTTATACGTACAGTAGAACATCAGTCATCCGGAGAGGGGGAATCTATGCTTCAAAATAATCCAGCCATCCAATAATAATTGATTTACCCGCAAAGAGTAACTATCACACTAATGTAGCGGGTTCTCAACAGAGGTAGAAGTTTTCTACAATTTTTTATGTATTACCTTCAAAGAAAGATTAGTACAGTTAACAGAGGATGGTTTCCAACTTGAAGCTATGGGGGGCATATAAACCCCCCAAACCAAGTCAGTTTTTCTCTCCTTAAAGGATTGCTTTATTAAAACATTGAATTAAATATAGATGTTTTAAATAAAAAAATACTTGAATGAAAGAATACAAATAAACTTCCTTATAAAGCTACTTATAGCTCAGAGGACAGACATTTTATTTAGAATCTTGGATCTGCTGGATTTTTTTAATAATTCATTTTTATCTTCGAGAGAGATTTGTACGCATATTTTACATGTTATCAAGATGTATACAATGTCTTGCGTTCTGTATAATGCATTGTGAGTTCCTATGTAAAGTGCTAGATCCTAAGTCCTTGATTGATTGATTAATAGCTGAGTGCCACCCCCCCCCTCCCCCCTTTTTTTTTTTATTATCTTAAATTGTATTCTCAACAGAACAGGGGAGACACAAGTCATTGCTCTTTTCGGTATGCTCGGGACAAACAAAAGAAATGCAAGGTTTATCTAAAGACGCTAATTAGCGACTCGCGTCATGAGGCGTGAGGAATTCCGTTTATAGCTAGGGTTGCTAAAGTAGACCTTTGCTTGAGTTGCTAAATTAAATTAAATTTATTAAACAAAGCTCCCTGCTAAACCAACAAACTGCGGGAACTCAATATATTTTGTGAAACTGAAGAAAAACAGAGTAAGAGATTGTGTTTACAACTAATAACTGGATAATGTCAAACTCGAATCCCCGTTATTCACAAAGAGGAAATGGACAGGGGAATTGCGAAAAAAAGACCAAAATAGCACAGTTTGAATTATTGGTGAATTGGAGAATTTTTCCATTCCATTTTTCCATTGGACTTCCATTTGCAAGTCAATTTTCCTTAGTTCATTCTGCATTTATCAGCCCTGCTCTTCAAAATACTACTACCCAAGATGGCAATAATTTTGGTGACTATTTGTCACATATCTGTTTCCTTTCTTCTTGGTTCTACTTTTTCTAACAGTTATTAGGTGGGTGAATTTATACAGACGCATGGCATCCAATATTTTAAAGGACGACCGTCGGCAAAAGATTAAATTCTGGCAAATGGAAAGACTGAATTAAGTGGAGACGTTGTAACTGTAAATGATTTAATGAAAGAATACAAATAAAGTACCTGATTGAGCCCTCTTTGCACAATATCACTTTTCAGGGGGGCAGACATATTGTTTAGAATCTTGGGTCAGATGAAGGAAGATCGGACCTGTCTGACTCAAGAACATGTCAGCCTCCGTCGTTGACCTTTAAGCTTTATTAAGTTGACTATGCAACTCCATTTTGCTTTAGTTAGTCAAGAGCGCTACCATGTTCTACACTTTCTAGTCTTTAACGTGTAACATGCATGACAACGATATGTGCTTTTGTTTCCAGCTCTTGACACCACTAAGGATCCTTGCCAAAAAGTTAAATGTAGCAGACACAAGGTGTGTGTTGCCCACGGTTATCAGAAAGCCATGTGCATCAGTCGGAAGAAGCTGGAACACAGGTGAGAGTCTGAATCCGGTTGCTTTTTTTTTAAAAGAGACCCCTAGGGATTTAGAAGTTGATGTCCTTTAATTTCTTGATTGATGGTGTTTTAGTTCAGTTAAAGGGGTCCGTCACATATTTTATACTGTGTAGAGCAGTGCGTCTCAAACCTGTCCTCAACGACCCTCAACAGTCCAGGATTTATGGATTTCCCACCCGTGTTTAAACAAGAATGCGTAGAACACCGGGTGTGGTTCCCTAAACCATTAGGGAACCATACCAGATGTTATACATATACTTATTTAAACACAAGTGGGTAAGCCTTAAATGCTGGACTTGTTGAGAATCCTTGATGACAGGTTTTTAGAATAACTGGTGAAGAGAATAAAAAAACATATATCTATACATTGTATATTGAAAATTCCTAGATCAAGAAAACCAATGTGTTTTACAGTGTTTCTGGGGTGTCTTCCTCTTTATGACAAATTAACTACTTTCAAGGGGAAATGTTCCATTTTCATATCAATCAACACAATAAACAGGAGGCACCACAGACCTCCAATCTATGCATTTTGCTGGCAGTTGTGCTAACACAATGTATGGATCATTTTTGATTCTCTACATCCTCGGGATAGACACTAGGTCGTGGTGCCCCCTTTAGTCTAAAATGTCACTTAGAATTTTTCATTTTTTTTTTTTTTACCCATAACAGAATTAAGCAACCAAATCTGAAGCTCCATGGCAGCAAAGATAATCTTTGTAAGCCGTGCCTTGCGACCCAACCAGCCTCGGTATGTGGTTCCGACGGACACTCCTACAGCTCGGTGGTAAGCCATACATTGTGTCATGTATCAAGTGAACAGAACAAATATCAGTATGTTACAGGACTTCCCAAAACAGGCTGTTGGCAGCTATGAGGGCCACAAGCCATGCAGAAGCTTCACTTTGTGGGGGCAGGAGAATTTTATGTTCATAAGGGGCCACTCCAAAATCCTTGAGAAACACATCTGTAGCCTGCTGGTTGCACATCGATGGTTTGTTGTTGCCTGGCTTTGAGAGACTGGTTAGATACAAATGTCGGCAACATTTTATGTTTATTTGAAAGACTGAATCAGGCGTCAGCATTTTAACCAGAAACGCTTTAATAAAAGAATACAAAACATGGATTTTATTGAGACCTCTTGGCTTGTGCAGCTCTACCCGAGAGGAAACTAACTTCCTTGTACATTAAAGTGAGCCATGCCCATGAAAAATAGATGATAAAATAACACCACAGCACTATAAAACAACGTAGGTAAACTAGGGCCATGACTAAATGAACAACAGTTTCCACCCAGGAATTTTGATCAATGATTTCAAAAGCATTATTATATGGGTTATAATGGTTGACCAAAATGGTGCTTCTGAAGATTAATCTGGATCACAATGGTAATATTTCCTTATCTAGACCCCCCTCTCATGTGAAAACGGGGGTCTCCCTCTGCACTAGCAGTTTCCTAGGGAAGCATCTTGGCTCTCGGTTGGAGGATAAAATGGTCTGTACCATAAAAAGCACAGACCAGTTTATTCTAATACCAGAGCCAATCATTTTTTTCACGTCTATAGAAGCACAATTATAAAAAAAAAAAATTTAAAAAAAAGTTTAATGGCTCTATATACAGCTATATCCGTGTCTATAGCATCTATTGCCTTTATTGAGTTATAGACAGGTATGTTTCTATAGTGAGAGTATTTATGTAAATCATACATTGGCTTTTTGTGGCTCTAATTCCTAACTATAACTTGTATAATGCATGTCAAATCATTGGATCAAAACTCCTGGGTGGAAATTATTGTACAAGTGCTTTTTCCTAATTTCCCTTATTTTCTCGTGTGTTTCTTCACAAAGGACAATATTTTCCATCTTGTTCAGCAATTGAGGGGGGACAAAAAAATGGCTACATGAGAGTTACAACAGAGTTAATTCCCACCTTGAAAGGTCTGCCTGCGTGAGCTTATTTACCAAAAAAAATATATAGATTTAATGCTTTTTTTTTCTGGAGTATATCCAACAGATCACTGCTTCTGGAGAGTTACCATTCAGTAGATAACCAAAATAAGAGGGGATTCTTGGTATTTGAGAGGTCTGAGTAAGAACAGATAGTAGGAGGGTATGTCTAGTGCAAGCATTACATTTCTATGATGAGTAGATGAATGGGGGCCTCAGTGCACAGAGGAGCTATCCTCTAAGTGACTTAGAGGGCTTCTGGGTGGAACTCAGTACAGAAAGGATTACTTATGAACTTATTACACCTCTGTGAGAGTTCCAGGCTGCCATGTCTCACTCATTGGCATGTAGCGTCTGTGTCGAAATGAACGTCACTTCCCCCGCTATTGGTATTTGCGGCGCGTGATTGACTCACGTACAGAACAGTGACGGAGAGAGATGGTCACCTGCGCCTCTATCTCAGTGTCCACGAAGCTTAATGAGGTGGAACATCTCATGGACCATCGCTCCGTGGTAGCAGAGAGACAGTCTAGCGACCATCTCTCTCCGTTATCTCCTTACCTGGTGCCTCCTTAGACATAACATGGCCAGTAAAATACCGCTGACTGGCAAGCCCAGTCAATAGTTTACGTACGTGCAATCATGTACCTACTGCCTGAATAACGTAAATATTTTGGGTTTGAGGCAGGTTGACCCTTGGCCTACATCTGTGGTGGCTTTAACATGACTGTGCTTGAAAACGCCACAAGGACAAAAACAATTACATTATTGGTCTGTGATTACGCTTGCTGTATTTGGGGTCATGTCTACTTTCCTTGACATCTCGCTGATTCATCTCCCATGTCAGTGCAAACTGGAGCAGCAGGCTTGCCTTAGCAGCAAACAGCTGACCGTGAAGTGTCAAGGTTCCTGTCCATGCCCAACTGAACAGACTGAGACCACGACGAGCACAGACAGTGCCAAGCAAGGTAAGCTACACACCACGTGGAGACATGTCCAGGTGGTAGAGGTTGCAGTAGACATGTCCAGGCGGTAGAGGTTGCAGTAGACATGTCCAGGCGGTAGAGGTTGCAGTAGACATGTCCATGCGGTAGAGATTGCAGTAGACATGTCCATGCGGTAGAGATTGCAGTAGACATGTCCATGCGGTAGAGGTTGCAGTAGACATGTCCATGCGGTAGAGGTTGCAGTAGACATGTCCATGCGGTAGAGATTGCAGTAGACATGTCCATGCGGTAGAGATTGCATTAGACATGTCCATGCGGTAGAGATTGCAGTAGACATGTCCAGGCGGTAGAGGTTGCAGTAGACATGTCCATGCGGTAGAGGTTGCAGTAGACATGTCCATGCGGTAGAGATTGCAGTAGACATGTCCATGCGGTAGAGATTGCATTAGACATGTCCATGCGGTAGAGGTTGCAGTAGACATGTCCAGGCTGTAGAGGTTGCAGTAGACATGTCCATACGGTAGAGATTGCAGTAGACATGTCCATGCGGTAGAGATTGCATTAGACATGTCCATGCGGTAGAGGTTGGAGTAGACATGTCCAGGCGGTAGAGGTTGCAGTAGACATGTCCATGCGGTAGAGATTGCAGAAGACATGTCCATACGGTAGAGATTGCAGTAGACATGTCCATGCGGTAGAGGTTGCAGTAGACATGTCCAGGCGGTAGAGGTTGCAGTAGACATGTCCATGCGGTAGAGATTGCATTAGACATGTCCATGCGGTAGAGGTTGCAGTAGACATGTCCATGCGGTAGAGGTTGCAGTAGACATGTCCATGCGGTAGAGGTTGCAGTAGACATGTCCAGGCTGTAGAGGTTGCAGTAGACATGTCCATACGGTAGAGATTGCAGTAGACATGTCCATGCGGTAGAGATTGCATTAGACATGTCCATATGGTAGAGATTGCATTAGACATGTCCAGGCTGTAGAGGTTGCAGTAGACATGTCCATACGGTAGAGATTGCAGTAGACATGTCCATGCGGTAGAGATTGCATTAGACATGTCCATGCGGTAGAGATTGCAGTAGACATGTCCATGAGGTAGAGATTGCAGTAGACATGTCCATGCGGTAGAGATTGCAGTAGACATGTCCATGCGGTAGAGGTTGCAGTAGACATGTCCAGGCGGTAGAGGTTGCAGTAGACATGTCCATGCGGTAGAGATTGCAGTAGACATGTCCATGCGGTAGAGGTTGCAGTAGACATGTCCATGCGGTAGAGGTTGCAGTAGACATGTCCATGCGGTAGAGATTGCAGTAGACATGTCCAGGCGGTAGAGATTGCAGTAGACATGTCCAGGCGGTAGAGGTTGCAGTAGACATGTCCAGGCGGTAGAGATTGCAGTAGACATGTCCATGCGGTAGAGATTGCAGTAAACATGTCCATGCGGTAGAGATTGCAGTAGACATGTCCATATGGTAGAGATTGCATTAGACATGTCCATGCGGTAGAGATTGCAGTAGACATGTCCATACGGTAGAGATTGCAGTAGACATGTCCATGCGGTAGAGATTGCAGTAGACATGTCCATGCGGTAGAGATTGCAGCAGACATGTCCATGCGGTAGAGATTGCAGTAGACATGTCCATGAGGTAGAGATTGCAGTAGACATGTCCATGCGGTAGAGATTGCAGTAGACATGTCCATGCGGTAGAGATTGCAGTAGACATGTCCATGCGGTAGAGATTGCAGCAGACATGTCCATGCGGTAGAGATTGCAGTAGACATGTCCATGAGGTAGAGATTGCAGTAGACATGTCCATGCGGTAGAGATTGCATGTCCAAATTTGCCCCGTGATGCAGCTTCACTGGCCCTCCTGTTACCATTACTGCTAGTCACGGAGATAGTTGGTTTCCTATCTATGCTCTTTTTGAATTTTCCAGTAACACGTATTTCGTTCCGTGTCCTTTCGAGAGATCGTAGTAAATGATGATTCATTTGTTGAATTCCAGGTGAAGCACGCATTCTTATACTCGCTTTCTCTCTGGCTGAATAGCTCTCCTTATTAGTGGCACTTACCATTTACATAATCACCGGCAGCGTATGCAGCCGCTTAATGGCTTTTAAGGCGATTTCATTGAAACAGCACAACGTAGCCTTGAAAATAAACCTTTTGTTTGTTCACCTACACGTCAGAAAGGAAACCGAGCGCAGGTGTAAGTAAAACAGGCGATCCTAACTGTCAACACACAGGAGAAACATGCAAACCTCGCGTAAATGGATTTACTTTCCTACTGTATAGAAGAAAAGAAAAAACCTGAGAATAGCCTCATCCACTAACGGCTCTGTTTATTAGTACAGAAAGAGTAATGGCTTGTAGCAGTAGTTGAGGTTACTAACCCAAGTGATTATCAGTGGGTTAGGGTTATGAGTGGTCACCAAGACCAGGCACCAACATTTCTCATGGTGGAGGGTTTAAGGATGTTCTATGGAACCTTCACAGACCTTACCATGGACACTAAATGTATCCCTGGCTCTCACCCAACTGGTCTTCAATACCTATAGAGCTGAGCTATCACTAGATTGTAAGCTTATGTATCAGATCTGTCATATAGCGCTGTGTGCAATGCCGTTCTTTCTACAGGTGAGGCATGTACCGGTCAAGATTTGGCCGACCTCGGTGATCGCTTACGGGATTGGTTCCAACTCCTTCATGAAAACTCCAAGCAAAACAACACAGCAAATCCTGGGGCCAAGCCAGTAAATGGTAAGCCATACCACCGAATGGAGCTAACTCATTCCTAATCTATAGCACTGAGCTCCGAACTGAAGCCAATCGATTGGGCGGTATTTATTATTGAACCTTATTTAATGCATTGAGCTGCTTCAATCAAAGTGTAATATCTTCTGCATGGTACATCACACAAAATTAGGACAGCTGTCCAGGTATTCGCATAAAGTAGTGTTTGCTTTTTAAGATATGTGACATTTTTACATCATGCGTGCTTCCCTGGGAAATAACCTTGTCCTTTGCCCTTGTTTTTATCTATAATTAATAAAGAAGGATATAATTGCATCTTACCAGCACCTCCTTCTAGCCAGACCAGCTGATCTGAGTATAACCCTTATTGCATCTCCAAAAGTTTAAAAAAAAGGAAAAGGAAAGCCTAAATATTTCTCACTTTAGCAGATAGTTCTGTATACTTCATTCATACCAGTCCTAGTACTGCTTACATGACCCAATAAATCTCACTGTACATTGAAAAGGATTGCACATTCATTATACAACACTTTTGTGCGGATGTATAAGCTTTTCAGGCGCTACTGATCTGTTTTTTGTTTTTTTTTAATACATGGGATCTGCCAGTGTTGCATGCATACTGATTGGACATCGCATAGAAAACCTCCTGATTTAGACCAGGATTTGTTAGCGTGAGGGTAAGGATTAGGTTTAACTCTAATTTCAGTTTTAAACCCAGGTACATACATCAGGGTTGGGGTAAGAGTTAGCCATCATCTACAGAATCAACCCTTACTCTAACTCTAATACACTTAGAGATAACCCTAATCCTAACCCCCTCCCTGGCCTAATCGTTCAGGAGACATCGTTCGAAGTGTAGTTGTCGGCATCTCATACTTTGCCGAGATACTTGGTGTTCGGTGATCTGCATTTCTGAGCTGTCGATCGCTCGCATGCACGGCTCACTTGATATATGTGTCACAAGCTAGCATTATATATTGGCACGATTGACAATAGCTCCACTGATCACAACATACCAATTCACGCATAGCCAGAGATCAGAAGCCCTGTCCGTCTGTCTCCATTAATAAACACCATGTAGACATATGTAGCGTGAACTGCGGCTGTCAATACAACGATTTGGATGAAGCATCTGGTCTGCAATCTAGACATCGTTTCAGTGGAAAACGGGCCAATAATTTATTGGAACATTCCCCCAAACGGAAAAAAAACAAAACCTTGATCAGTTCTTTTGAGAGATGATTCATTACTCCATTAGCACCTCGTTAGCAAATCAAAACATTTTAGAAGTTAATTATCAAAATCTTCTGGCATGACGCTGGGACTGTTACTACAGCTCTGTGAAGAATGGGGTCTGACCATAAAATGGATATGCAGACTATAAATCTGTCTTTCCAAAGTGTTATTTCACATATGTCAGGATACCATGGGAAAACTCATCCAAGAACTGGGATAATCTGGAGAAAAATGATAATCTTGTGCAAACGGAGAGCGGAAGTGGCATCAACAATAGCTTTGTTTATTAAATTGACTGATTTTATATTTTGGTCTCTGCCCGTTCTACCTCGGTCCCAAGGTTACAAGATTTGTTCAAATAATAAGAAAGGCTCTTAATATGAAGAATGTTTATAAGTAGCTTTGCCCAGTAATGATGTGAACAAGCTTAATTCCCTCCTCCTCCTACAATACGTTGCATATGATAGACCCACTTAATAAAAGGTTTTCTATTGTTTTATTCCTTATACTCCAAGCAGGCATTCCTCTCAATCACACTTTCTGAATTGCTACTGTTTTCGTGCTATTAACCTGAATAGATCTTACCTTAGCTCCTCCTACTTCGTATTCCATGCATACAGCTGTACGCTCGGCCATTTTTATCAGGGAGACTCAGTTAATTAATCCAGGTAGCTCCTGTGGGATTCCTTCCTGAATTAGTGAACTGGTTCCCCCTACATTCTGCAGAGGAGCAGGTGAAGGGTATATGGGTGCAGCAACAAACTGGCTGACCTGCCAGCCCTAACTGTAAAATCGGTGGAAGAACAAGTATAGTTATCATTCACCTGGTATTATTATATGTCTGCTCTGTACAGACTCCTGTGTAATATATGTATGCACACACTGCAAGTATAGTTATCATTCACCTGGTATTATTATATGTCTGCTCTGTACAGACTCCTGTGTAATATATGTATGCACACACTGCAAGTATAGTTATCATTCACCTGGTATTATTATATGTCTGCTCTGTACAGACTCCTGTGTAATATATGTATGCACACACTGCAAGTATAGTTATCATTCACCTGGTATTATTATATGTCTGCTCTGTACAGACTCCTGTGTAATATATGTATGCACACACTGCAAGTATAGTTATCATTCACCTGGTATTATTATATGTCTGCTATGTACAGACTCCTGTGTAATATATGTATGCACACACTGCAAGTATAGTTATCATTCACCTGGTATTATATGTCTGCTCTGTACAGACTCCTGTGTAATATATGTATGCACACACTGCAAGTATAGTTATCATTCACCTGGTGTTATTATATGTCTGCTCTGTACAGACTCCTGTGTAATATATGTATGCACACACTGGAAGGATAGTTATCATTCACATGGTATTATTATATGTCTGCTCTGTACAGACTCCTGTGTAATAGATGTATGCACACACTGCAAGTATAGTTATCATTCACCTGGTATTATTATAAGTCTGCTCTGTACAGACTCCTGTGTAATATATGTATGCACACATTGCAAGTATAGTTATCATTCACCTGGTATTATTATATGTGTGCTCTGTACAGACTCCTGTGTAATATATGTATGCACACACTGCAAGTATAGTTATCATTCACCTGGTGTTATTATATGTCTGCTCTGTACAGACTCCTGTGTAATATATGTATGCACACACTGCAAGTATAGTTATCATTCACCTGGTATTATTATATGTCTGCTCTGTACAGACTCCTGTGTAATATATGTATGCACACACTGCAAGTATAGTTATCATTCACCTGGCATTATTATATGTCTGCTCTGTACAGACTCCTGTGTAATATATGTATGCACACACTGCAAGTATAGTTATCATTCACCTGGTATTATTATATGTCTGCTATGTACAGACTCCTGTGTAATATATGTATGCACACACTGCAAGTATAGTTATCATTCACCTGGTATTATATGTCTGCTCTGTACAGACTCCTGTGTAATATATGTATGCACACACTGCAAGTATAGTTATCATTCACCTGGTATTATTATATGTCTGCTCTGTACAGACTCCTGTGTAATATATGTATGCACACACTGCAAGTATAGTTATCATTCACCTGGTATTATTATATGTCTGCTATGTACAGACTCCTGTGTAATATATGTATGCACACACTGCAAGTATAGTTATCATTCACCTGGTATTATATGTCTGCTCTGTACAGACTCCTGTGTAATATATGTATGCGCACACTGCAAGTATAGTTATCATTCACCTGGTGTTATTATATGTCTGCTCTGTACAGACTCCTGTGTAATATATGTATGCACACACTGCAAGTATAGTTATCATTCACCTGGTATTATTATAAGTCTGCTCTGTACAGACTCCTGTGTAATATATGTATGCACACATTGCAAGTATAGTTATCATTCACCTGGTATTATTATATGTGTGCTCTGTACAGGCTCCTGTATAATATATGTATGCACACACTGCAAGTATAGTTATCATTCTCCTGGTATTATTATATGTCTGCTCTGTACAGACTCCTGTGTAATATATGTATGCACACATTGCAAGTATAGTTATCATTCACCTGGTATTATTATATGTGTGCTCTGTACAGGCTCCTGTGTAATATATGTATGCACACGCTGGAAGGATAGTTATCATTCACATGGTATTATTATATGTCTGCTCTGTACAGGCTGCTGTGTAATAGATGTATGCACACATTGCAAGTATAGTTATCATTCACCTGGTATTATTATATGTGTGCTCTGTACAGACTCCTGTGTAATATATGTATGCACACACTGCAAGTATAGTTATCATTCACCTGGTAATATTATATGTCTCCTCTGTACAGGCTCCTGTGTAATATATGTATGCACACATTGCAAGTATAGTTATCATTCACCTGGTATTATTATAATTCTCCTCTGTACAGACTCCTGTGTAATATATGTATGCACACATTGCAAGTATAGTTATCATTCACCTGGTATTATTATATGTGTGCTCTGTACAGGCTCCTGTGTAATATATGTATGCACACATTGCATGTATAGTTATCATTCACCTGGTATTATATGTCTGCTCTGTACAGGCTCCTGTGTAATATATGTATGCACACACTGCAAGTATAGTTATCATTCACCTGGTATTATTATATGTCTGCTCTGTACAGGCTCCTGTGTAATATATGTATGCACACACTGCAAGTATAGTTATCATACACCTGGTATTATTATATGTCTGCTCTGTACAGACTCCTGTGTAATATATGTATGCACACACTGCAAGTATAGTTATCATTCACCTGTTATTATTATATATCTTCTCTGTACAGACTCCTGTGTAATATATGTATTCACACACTGCAAGTATAGTTATCATTCACCTGGTATTATTATATGTCTGCACTGTACAGACTCCTGTGTAATAGATGTATGCACACACTGCAAGTATAGTTATCATTCACCTGGTATTATTATATGTCTGCTCTGTACAGACTCCTGTGTAATATATGTATGCACACACTGCAAGTATAGTTATCATTCACCTGGTATTATTATATGTCTGCTCTGTACAGACTCCTGTGTAATATATGCATGCACACATTGCAAGTATAGTTATCATTCACCTGGTATTATTATATGTCTGCTCTGTACAGGCTCCTGTGTAATATATGTATGCACACACTGCAAGTATAGTTATCATTCACCTGGTATTATTATATGTCTGCTCTGTACAGGCTCCTGTGTAATATATGTATGCACACACTGCAAGTATAGTTATCATTCACCTGGTATTATTATATGTGTGCTCTGTACAGACTCCTGTGTAATATATGTATGCATACAATGCAAGTATAGTTATCATTCACCTGGTATTATTATATGTCTGCTCTGTACAGGTTCCTGTGTAATATATGTATGCACACATTGCATGTATAGTTATCATTCACCTGGTATTATTATATGTCTGCTCTGTACAGACTCCTGTATAATATATGTATGCACACACATTGCAAGTATAGTTATCATTCACCTGGTATTATTATATGTCTGCTCTGTACAGACCCCTGTGTAATATATGTATGCACACACTGCAAGCATAGTTATCATTCACCTGGTATTATTATATGTGTGCTCTGTACAGACTCCTGTGTAATATATGTATGCACACACAGCAAGTATAGTTATCATTCACCTGGTATTATTATATGTCTGCTCTGTACAGACTCCTGTATAATATATGTATGCACACACATTGCAAGTATAGTTATCATTCACCTGGTATTATTATATGTCTGCTCTGTACAGACTCCTGTGTAATAGATGTATGCACACACTGCAAGTATAGTTATCATTCACCTGGTATTATTATATGTCTGCTCTGTACAGACTCCTGTGTAATAGATGTATGCACACATTGCGAGTATAGTTATCATTCACCTGGTATTATTATATGTCTGCTCTGTACAGACTCCTGTGTAATAGATGTATGCAATAATGTTATTATTATTGCCTACAGAAAGTCTCCTTAACTTATGTCTTTGATGCACCTTTTCTGCACCACCTAGTCTCTTTAAGCCAATGTGTAGCTTCCGCCAAGCAGATCATATCACATTCACCAGCACACCATGAGAAACCCTTGTAATCCTGGCATTTCTTCCATCCAGTTCTGGACAAGACTCTGGTCGCCAGCTGTAAAGACTCCATTGGTTGGATGTTTTCTAAGCTGGACTCCAACACTGACATCTTCCTGGATCAAGCCGAGCTCTCAGCCATAAACCTGGACAAGTATGAGATCTGCATCCGGCCCTTCTTCAACTCCTGCGACACTTACAAGGACGGGCGAGTGTCCACCGCCGAGTGGTGCTTCTGTTTCTGGAGAGAGAGTAAGTTGAGTACTTCATAGCTGTGCTACTGGGAATAAATGTTTTATGTAATAGCTGTGTATAGATGCAAACTGCTGTAATCAGGCAGAAAACCACTTCTGTCTGACTCAAACACCTTTAGTACATTTCTCATAGTATGCGCTAGTCAAAAAGTATGGCCTGTCTCTCCCCATCCCTCGTCTCTCTTACCCCCATCTCTCATCCCCATCCCTCGTCTCTCTCATCCCCATTCCTTGTCTCTCTCATCCCCATTCCTTATCTCTCTCACCCCATCCCTCGTCTCTCTCATCCCCATTCCTTGTCTCTCTCACCCCATCCCTCGTCTCTCTCAACCCCATCTCTCGTCTCTCTCAACCCCATCTCTCGTCTCTCTCAACCCCATCTCTCGTCTCTCTCATCCCCATCTCTCGTCTCTCTCATCCCCATCTTTCGTCTCTCTCATCCCCATCTCTCGTCTCTCTCATCTCCCATCCCTCGTCTCTCACCCCCATCCCTCCACTCTTTCACCCCATCCCACGTCTGTCTCACCCCCCATCCCTCGTCTCTCTCACTCCCATCCCACGTCTGTCTCACTCCCATCCCACATCTGTCTCACCCCCATCCCTTGTCTCTCTCACTCCCATCCTTCGTCTCCCTCACTCCCATCCTTCGTCTCCCTCACCCCCATCCCTTGTCTCTCTCACCCCCATCCTCCGTCTCCCTCACCCCCATTCCTTGCCTCTCTCATCCCCATCTCTCTCACCCCCATCCCATTTCTCTCTCACCCTCATCTCTCTCACCCCCATCCCTCTCACCCTCATCCCACGTCTCTCTCACCCCCATCCCACGTCTCTCTCACCCCATCCCTCTCACCCCCCATCCCACGTCTGTCTCACCCCCATCCCTTGTCTCTCTCACTCCCATCCCACGTCTCTCTCACCCCCATTCCTTGCCTCTCTCATCTCCCATCCCTCGTCTCTCTCACACCATCCCTCTCACCCCCATCCCAAATCTCTCTCACCCCATCCCTCTCACCCCCATCCCACGTCTGTCTCACCCCATCCCTCTCACCCCCATCCCACGTCTCTCTCACCCCATCCCTCTCACCCCCATCCCACGTCTCTCTCACCCCATCCCTCTCACCCCCATCCCACGTCTCTCTCACCCCCCATCCCACGTCTGTCTCACCCCCATCCCTTGTCTCTCTCATCTCCCATCCCTCGTCTCTCTCACACCATCCCTCTCACCCCCATCCCACGTCTCTCTCACCCCATCCCTCTCACCCCCATCCCACGTCTGTCTCACCCCATCCCTCTCACCCCCATCCCACGTCTCTCTCACCCCATCCCTCTCACCCCCATCCCACGTCTCTCTCACCCCATCCCTCTCACCCCCATCCCACGTCTCTCTCACCCCATCCCTCTCACCCCCATCCCACGTCTCTCTCACCCCATCCCTCTCACCCCCATCCCACCTCTGTCTCACCCCCATCCCTTGTCTCTCTCACTCCCATCCCACGTCTCTCTCACCCCCATTCCTTGCCTCTCTCATCTCCCATCCCACGTCTCTCTCACCCCATCCCTCTCACCCCCCCATCCCACCTCTGTCTCACCCCCATCCCTTGTCTCTCTCACTCCCATCCCACGTCTCTCTCACCCCCATTCCTTGCCTCTCTCATCTCCCATCCCACGTCTCTCTCACCCCATCCCTCTCACCCCCATCCCACGTCTGTCTCACCCCATCCCTCTCACCCCATCCCACGTCTCTCTCACCCCATCCCTCTCACCCCCATCCCACGTCTGTCTCACCCCATCCCTCTCACCCCCATCCCACGTCTCTCTCACCCCATCCCTCTCACCCCCATCCCACGTCTCTCTCACCCCATCCCTCTCACCCCCATCCCACGTCTGTCTCACCCCATCCCTCTCACCCCCATCCCACGTCTCTCTCACCCCATCCCTCTCACCCCCATCCCACGTCTCTCTCACCCCATCCCTCTCACCCCCATCCCATGTCTCTCTCACCCCATCCCTCTCACCCCCATCCCACGTCTCTCTCACCCCATCCCTCTCACCCCATCCCTCTCACCCCCATCCCACGTCTCTCTCACCCCATCCCTCTCACCCCCCCATCCCACCTCTGTCTCACCTCCATCCCTCATCTCTCTATCGCTCTCTCTCTCATCTCACACCACCTCTCATCTTCCCTTTTCTCTCGAATCCTCCTCCCTTACCTTTGTAATCTGCCTGTCTCTCTCATTCTCCATCCTTTTTTCTCTTACCCAGTTCTAAGTCACTCTCCCCCTCCCGTGTTCCTCTCATCCCCCTCCCGTATTCCTCTCCCCCTCCCGTATTCCTCTCATCCCCCTCCCGTGTTCCTCTCATCCCCCTCCCGTATTCCTCTCATCCCCCTCCCGTATTCCTCTCCCCCTCCCGTATTCCTCTCATCCCCCTCCCGTGTTCCTCTCATCCCCCTCCCGTGTTCCTCTCATCCCCCTCCCGTATTCCTCTCATCCCCCTCCCGTATTCCTCTCATCCCCCTCCCGTATTCCTCTCATCCCCCTCCCGTGTTCCTCTCATCCCCCTCCCGTGTTCCTCTCATCCCCCTCCCGTATTCCTCTCACCCCCCTCCCGTATTCCTCTCCCCCTCCCGTGTTCCTCTCATCCCCAATATCGTATCACACCAGTGAAGTAGGAGGGAGCAGACAGACTGAGCCAGATCCTTAGAGGCATTACACAAGATGTTAGTGCTTTAGTAGAAGAGGGAGCCCAGAACACCGTGAAAATTCAAGGGTATATTGTTTGTGTTAGTACATGGCAAAAATACGAGCATGAGGACAAGCCTTTAATACAGCATTTTTGTATTTTTAAAGTGCAATGCCTGTTTAATAAGGTGCATTGTGTTTGTTCTAGAGCCACCATGTCTTGTGGAGCTTGAGAAAGTTCAGATTCAGGAAGCTGCGAAGAAGAGACCAGGTGAGTTTGTTTAATTCACCACACAAGTTATCATACTGATCGACTCTTTACTGTACAGCTTGTCCATGGCTATAAGTCTAGCTAGCTGTGCACAGACAGTACAGTCCAAAATAGTGTTATCAGTGTACAGTAGGGATATAGGGATACAGTGTACTATAGTTATAGAGGGATAGGCATCACAATATTAGTCTGTTTCAGCTTATAGTTAGCCAAGGGTTGGCAGTACATCAAAGTTTCCATCAGTATACCTTTAACCTAACAAGCGGAACAGTACAGTCAATATATAGTCAACGAGGGACAAGCACTTCAATATAGTTGCCATCATTATATAGTTAGCCAAGGGTTGGCAGTACAGTAACGTTTCTATCAGTATACCTTTAACCTAACAAGCGGAACAGTACAGTCAATATATAGTCAACGAGGGACAAGCACTTCAATATAGTTGCCATCATTATATAGTTAGCCAAGGGTTGGCAGTACAGTAAAGTTTCTATCAGTATACCTTTAACCTAACAAGCGGAACAGTACAGTCAATTTATAGTCAACGAGGGACAAGCACTTCAATATAGTTGCCATCATTATATAGTTAGCCAAGGGTTGGCAGTACAGTAAAGTTTCTATCAGTATACCTTTAATCTAACAAGCGGAACAGTACAATCAATATATAGCCAACCAGGGACAAGCTCTTCAATATAGTTTCCATCAGTATATAGTAAGCCAGGTCACATTTTAGCCAGGGGTATAAGCAGTACAGTACAGTCCTTATTAATATACAACTAGCCAAGGACAAACAACACAATATAGTTCCCATACGTACACTGTAATCCAGCGACAGGTAGTGATCAGTATACAGTTATATACTATACAGAATACTATGTATCACTGTCTGGCTGTACTGTATAGGACTGAACCATTCTCCCAGAATAGGGTATGGCCAGTTTTATATCATTGTTAATATGTGAGTCAGCTGAGTGCCGTACGTGTCATTGTGTTACAGGTGTGTTCATTCCTAGCTGTGATGAAGATGGCTATTATAGAAAGATGCAATGTGACCAGACCAATAAGGAATGCTGGTGTGTGGACCAGCATGGCTCTGAGCTGACTGGGACCAGGATACATGGCAATCCAGACTGTGGTAAGACTATGACTCTAATCCTTCTCATATAAACATGCCTTCCCAACAGGCGCGATGCTTCCCACTTTATTTCCGCAGCTCCCCCCTTTGCAAGCTGTGCAGTGGTATGGTCCATTTGCTGACCCTTTACCCGTCGTCACACTGCGAATGTGGAGAATGGAAAAAATGATGTGTACATTGTGTTCGAGAATTGCAACATGTGCATAAGAAAAAAAAGGTGGAATATATGTTTCTACATGTGTCTGTGGGGGTCTCCTGCTTCTGACATCACTGTGCAGCTTGATATGCTAATGCCCTCCTTTTCAATGGGAACTGTGTAATTTGCATATCAAGCCCCCAGGTAATGTCATAAGCATCAGACACCACAGACACATTGTAAAGATATATTTATCTTATTTTATGCATTTGCTTCTCATTCTGCTGACACAATGTATATTTTTCATTATTTTTTTTCTCTCTACATTCAGAGGATAAGCCGTGTCTAGGTGATACAGTCCCTTTATATATAAAAAAGTAAAGTGTGGAAGCAGGAGGTTGGAAAGGTCCAACTAATGGGTTAACTTCTCATCTTCATCTAGCTTGGGCCTAAATTAACCCCTGCGGTTTTTTTTTTTATACCCAGTCTTTCTCAGTGTGAGCAGACAGCCTGCAGGGAGAAAGACTGAATCGCGGTAAAGACGGCCTCGATACGGAATAAGGGACTACTATGGGGGACAGGGGAAAAAACTCCTGCACTGCAAAGTGTCGGAAAGAGTTTCACAGAAAACGCACAATCGCCGTTTGGTGTGTATAACGGCAATTGCGTTTTTTAAAAAATTTTATAACTCCCGACACTTTGACGAAGGTTCCTCTCTCCCTCACTGCAAACTGTGTTTGGCAAAGGTTCCCTGACACAAATCATAGACTGCGCAGGCGCAATGAGTGCCAACACAACCTAAATCTACGTATTTGACTCCTGTGAGTCTGCCTTACACATTGGCACACACGCCAATTTTGCCAGTATTTTGCACAACAATACTATGTGTTAAAATGACTGGGAACCAGTCTGGTCGTCCAGTCTACCACATTTGTCAATATTTTTTACTGTTTTCATATAATTCTGTAGTATTTAAAGTGACCGCAAATGCTGCTGTGAAAGAGAAACTGCTTGTCAGCTAAATAAAGGGCTGAAAACATACTGTATCCTGGCTTTTCTGACAGTTGGTGAAGATATCCAGGTCAACACATTACCACCGTACAGTTTGAACATACATCCCTAGGCAACAGTGTATTTTGGTTTTGTGCTACCCTAGGCATCCTCCACTCACATTGCACATCAGGACATTCCCCAGCACCCACATTGCACAAACATGACATACCTCATCATGTGCACCATCACCCACTTTGCACACCTGGGACTTACCCCAGCACCCCTGGACTTGCCCCATCTCCTACATTGCACAATCAGGACTTACCCCAGCACCCGAGGACATGCCCCATTACACATCCAGGCCATGTCCCAGTACCCACATTGCACACCCTGGACATGCACCAGCACCCACATTGTACACCCAGGACATGCACCAGCACCCACATTGCAGAACCACGACATACCTCATCTTGTGCATCATCACCCACTTTGCACGATCAGGACTTACCCCAGCACCAAGGACATGCCCCATCACCTACATTACACAATAAGGACTTACCCTAGCACCAAGGACATGCCCCATCACCTACATTGCTCAATCAGGACTTACCCTAGCACCAGAAGACATGCCACATCATCCACATTGCAGTCCCAGGACTTACCCCATCACCCACATTGCACACCCGGGACATGCCCTATTACACACCCAGGACATGCCCCAGCACCCACATTGCACACGCAGGACATGCCCCAGCACCCACATTGCACACCCAGGACATGCACCAGCACCCACAATGCACACCCAGGACATGCACCAACACCCACATTGCACACCCAGGACATGCACCAGCACCCACATTGCACACCCAAGACTTAGCCCAGACAGCACACTCAGTTGCCCGGTGTCTAGTGGCAGGCAGGAGGGTGTCTGTGCACTGCCCAGTTACGTGAACCCCTGCACTCTGACATCAGAAAATGTGTGGGGAACACGAGAGGCAGCATGATCTCTACAGCCAGATAAGCATTTGTTTTAAAGGTGTAAGTACTTGCACACGCTGCTTTTCACTGATTACACTGCCCATGTCTAATGGATATATATAGAGTTTCCCTGTGTTTAATTAGCAGTGGTGCTAAAGGGGTCTCTTTCACCTGCAGTGTCCAAGATGTGTTAATGGAAAAAAAAAATGTAGTGTTTGTTTTTGCTTTGTTTGTTTCTTTTTCTAGTTTTGTTCTTTGTTTGTTTGGGAAACTATTGTATTGTGTAAAGAAACAACCCTGCCTTAGCAGATTTTCCCTCCGCTCTTCCCATCTTCTAAACACTGTAAATAGAGTATTAAATTAGATAGTATGCAGTAAAATATTATAAAAAAGGGGAAGATAAAAAAAAAACATTAAGATGATAAAGACTATATAAAAGACACAAAAATATATAAGTTTGTGTGCTCTTGATAGTGAAAAATCTTCCTCTTGGGTCGGTCGCAGGCAGAGATAAATATATATGGAAAGAATGTCTTGGTTGCTCTTCTTATACTGTGAGTATCTTTATTATCCCTCTGCAAAGTAATAATTAGTAGCGCCAATTTTATCACTATTCTTTTGACTGTAAGTAGAGTATAAGAGTTATTGTTGTGTGCGCTAGCAACAGTCAGGGCCGAACCAAGACATTGTGCTGCCTGGGGGTGAAGAATGAAATGTTGCCCCCCCCCCCCCCCCCCCCTCTTCCCCAAAAAAATAAAAATATCCCACAGTCATGATAATTCAGACTAAAGTTAAACCTATCAGAAAGTGATAAGAGCACCTTTCTATATGCAAAATGATATGATATATTGAATTGGCCCAAGTATAGGCTGGCCATGATTAAAATGTGTGCCCTAAATGTTTGAGCATTTAGATTTAATGTACAATATTTGATCAAGTCATGTTATAGGTCACTGGTCACATATGATGTTTTTTGCCTGTTTCCCTAATAATGTTTGCTTTACCACTATTTTCTTTTAACCTCGTGGGTTAGCTCTTAGATTTGCCACTAAAGCACTTCTTATATACATAATAATATATTTTTTTTCAAAGAGCCCATCCATAAGGTGTAAAGAAAGTAACGGTAAAACATTATTATGATAATAGGCTGTGAAATTCCCTAAAACATATGTGTCCCAGTGACCTATAACAAAATCATATAGATATAGGCAGTGTCAGAGGAGGTAACCCCTGGATTGCTAAACAGATATAGGCAGTGTCAGAGGAGTTAACCCCTGGATTGCTAAACAGATATAGGCAGTGTCAGAGGAGTTAACCCCTGGATTGCTAAACAGATATAGGCAGTGTCAGAGGAGTTAACCCCTGGATTGCTAAACAGATATAGGCAGTGTCAGAGAAGTTAATCCCTGGGTAGCTAGACAGATATAGGCAGTGTCAGAGGAGTTAATCCCTGGGTAGCTAGACAGATATAGGCAGTGTCAGATGAGTTAATCCCTGGGTAGCTAGACAGATATAGGCAGTGTCAGAGGAGGTAACCCCTTGGTGGCTAGACAGATATAGGCAGTGTCAGAGGAGTTAATCCCTGGGTAGCTGGACATATATAAGCAGTGTCAGAGGAGGTAACCACTGGATGGCTAGACAGATATATTAAGTTGTCAGAGGAGTTAAACCCTGGATGCCTAGACAGATATAGGCAGTGTCAGAGAAGTTAACCCCTGGGTGGTTATAGGCAGTGTCAGAGCAGTTAATCCCTGGGTGGCTGAACGTATATATGCAGCGTAGGCAGTGTCTAGACTGATTGGCTGAGACCTTCTATCAGAGCTCCCAATCCGGGACTTTGCTTTCTCCCAGACTGAGGCTTCCCCAGAACAGAAAAATAAAATGCTGCGTGGTGCAGGAAAGTGCCTCCCCTGTCATGGTCCTGCCTGGGGCAGTTGCCCCAGTCTGCCCCATGGAAGGGTGGGCCCTGGGAGCAGACCCATCTATCTCTCCAAAAGTGTAGCACAATAGTTCGATTGACTTGATGACACTGTTCTCCACCTCCCTTATAACAGATGACCTGGTCGGATTCTCCGGGGATTTTGGGAGCGGAGTTGGGTGGGAAGATGAAGAGGAAAAGGAGACTGAAGATGCAGGAGAGGAGGCGGAAGAGGAGGAAGGAGAAACAGGCGAGGCAGATGACGGCGGCTATATCTGGTAGACGTACGATAGCACAGTCCTGCCTGGGTCTTGAGGCAGATTTGGAAGACTGCAGTTAATAGTTATCTGACACCTCAGTGATCAGGAAAAACACAGCTGAATGTACATTATATTTCAACAGAAATTGTGTGTGTGTGTAAGCATGCAAGTGTGCCTGATGAGTGATTGCTTCAGAGACAGCAGCTCATTTTTCCCCATCCTTAAACCCAAATGAGCAGCAAGACCCACCTCTTTATTACTTTCATTACAAGACATGGGGATGTTGGTATTTAACATTAAAGCATATTATTTCTGACTCCAGAATTAAGCACATGCTGAGACAGTTGCAATGGGGACAATTTTATTCAAAAACAAACAATGCTCTTGTAAATAATAAATAAACATGGTCCGGTTTCAAATTAAAATAAAAAGTTACAGTGCCAAGAAAAATTGGTGTTATTGAGGCAAAGTGCCCGGGGGAGCAAGGCATTGCTTGGTAAATGTTTTGAAAGTCAATGGTACGCTTTTAAAGGAGAACTGTAGCCAGAAATAAACATTTGCTTCATTGCATTGCGTGTATGTGTTTAAATAGAAATGCTTTAATCAAAGACTACATGTAAAGTGCCTTATTGAGCCCTCTGTGCTCCGTATGGCTGCACTAGGGGGCGGACATACTTAGAATCTTGGGTCTGCTCTGCATCTAATGACCCAAGGTTCTAAACAATATTTCCGCCCCCTGATAGCGCTATAGGGTAGTATAGAGGACTCGATAAGTTGCAGGAAGAACATGCAAAGCGCGACTCGCCAGTATGTAGGATGCGCCAGTATGACAGACACAATCCAGTGTATTAATTGTGGCAGGTCCTATGGAATTTCTGCTCTGAATTATTATCCAGCGTAAATGCATCCCGGAATGGGAAAGTTCTTCGCAGCTGCTTCATCGCGGGAGTTAGAGCCCCTGACAGTTCATCGTTGTCTGGTGCTCCGTTGATGCAGGTTAGTTTTAGGGCTCTTATTAGAGCATTAGGGTATGGTGTTAGGGGCTACTTTTAGGGTTAGAATAAGAGGAGGTTATTTAATTAGGGTGGGGTTCAGCTCTCTAACTTCTGTGGTGAACTGGCCACGGGCAACTGTCCTAGACCTTATGGCTTCTACAACTCATGTTCACAATGTAAACAAAGTAACAAAGCTTTTTAATGCTCCTGTAATACATACAGCACTGGCTATAAGGCCCATGTGGACATAGTATTCTGTCCTATGTCCTCCCATGCTCCAGTACCGGATACAATCCTCTTCCTGCCACCATTCTTCATATCTCATTGTGCATTATTCGGAAGATGCACTGGGGATTCCTTTGAATGGATTCTACTGCTCTGTGTTTTATTTATTTTTTATCCTTAATTATGCCACCCCTCCCACAAGAGGCTGGCTGAGTGTGTTGAGACATGAAATGTTTAGGCGAATATTGGATGGATGGCTGAAAGTGATGACACAAAAAGTTTAGCTTGCTGAGATACTAGGTCTCTCCCAACTATACAGGCACAGAGTTAGATGATGGTCCAGCAAGCTTGGTGTGATGGCTAAATGGCTTAATGCACCTCGGAGTCTTGGAGCTCGGTGGTGGGTTCAAGTCTTTCTCTGTCCAATTTCCTCACCTTCCAAGGATACACATCTGAGACTGGGTTATTTCAGACATAGCTGGAAAATGAATGTTTTTAGATTATAAATAATGTTATTATTCAGTTAATAAAGAAAATTATTCTCATTTTAGTATTCTTGGAACCAACTTTGATCCTGCAACCTTGAGCCTCAAATATGCTCTAACCAACTGAGCCATCACACTGCATGCTTTGTCGAGTGCTATAGAATGGGATTTTATTAATGAAGGGTCACAAAGCAGCTAACACATACAATAGTAGACAAAATAACATTTGAAAGCAGCTTGAAGTCTCTGAGGTGTGATGGCTCAGTGGGTTGGTGCATTGGCTGTGGGTTGTAATCATACCGCAGGGTTGCAGGTTTGATTCCCTGGATTCCTCTCCTTCCAAGTGTATAAAGAGGGGAGTGGGTAATATCAGACACGACCGGTTCATTTTAGAGCATAATAAATGTTATTATTCACTTAATGAAGATAATAATTTTATCAACCTTGGCATCACAAAAACACACCATTGTAATGTGAGACTTGATGGCTCAGTTGGTTAAGCCATAGAGTATAGAGCATGTTCAAGCCTCATGGTTGCCAGTTCAAGTCTTGGTTTGTTCCCCTCATGTCATTACAAGCCTGGAACACTAAAGATGACTGTCTATAAAACTAGGCAAATGAAGGTACTTTTGCTTTTTTTTAAAAAACATTAATTCATCTCTTTTCTCTGATATTACCCAGTCTCTTTGTATTTTAAAGTGCATCTAATGCACTGATCACATTTGGTTCTTTGTGAAAGCGAGGCTGGGTCAATCCTTCTATAAAAACCCATTTTATACTATTCACAGAGAGCAAGGTGTGATGGCTCAGTTGGTTGGTACTCTGGCTTTAGAGCATGTTTAAGCTCCTGAATTACCAGCTTGATTCCCAGTGTCTCCTTTCCTTCCAACATACTGGGAACCAAACCTGCAAGCCAGAGGCTTGAACATGATCTACAGCCAGAGTACCAACCAACTGAGCCATCACACCTTGTGCTCTGTGAATGGTATAAAACTGTCTTTTATTTCTCAGTAATATGTAAAAGAGAGGCTGGGTCAATCCTTGTATAAGAACCCATTTTATACCATTACCCAGTGCGTGGTGTGATGGCTCGGTTTGATTATCTGCTGCCTTTATCAACTGTTCAAACGTGAGAGTTGCTGGATCGATTCCTGGTTGTTCCCCCTCATCCTTTCAGTGCTGGTATAATACCTGTAATGTTAATTATATTCCTAAAACATCCATTCACCTGCTGTGTCAGGTCATACCCACTCTCCACTGGAAGGATAGGAGTTGGACCTTCTGGGAATAAGCCTGTGACTCGGTGAGCATGTGAACAGTTGTTGGCGCAATATGAAGACTGATCCTCCCACTGAGCTTTCAATCAGTGCATTAGATGCACTATAATATACAGAGACTGGGTAATATCAGAGATAGGAGATGAATGGATGTTTTATTAAAATGCAAAAAGAAGGTTATTAATCTATTTATAAAAAATACCCCTTTCCTAATTTTATAGACAGTCATCCTTAGTGTACCAGGCTTGTAACCACAGGAGGGGAACAAACCAAGACTTGAACCAGCAACCATGAGACTTGAACATGCTCAATACCCTATGTCTTAACCAACTGAGCCATCAAGTCTCACATGTCAGTAAGAGGCAGAAAATGGTCTTTTATTAACGGAGTCACATAGCAGGTAATGTACATACAATGCAGACAAAAGACCATTTTATACAGATCCCCAGTGTGTGAGGTGCGATGGCTCAGTTGGTTGATACACTGGCTTTAGAGCATGTTCTGCCCTCATGGGTGCAGGTTTGATCCCCAGTGTGTCCTCTCCTTGGGTAGTGTTTGATCTGAAAGTTTTTATTGTATAATGAATTTATTAAATAAATATAATTAACCTAATTTTCCAGGACAGGATGAGTGAAAGCAACGAAGATTAGAACCTGCAGCCAAGAGGCAGGAACATGCTCTAAAGCCAGTGTATCATCCAACTGAGCCATCGCACCTCACACACTGGGGAGCAGTATAAAATGGTCTTTTGTCTGCATTGTATGTACATTACCTGCTATGTGACTCCGTTAATAAAAGACCATTTTCTGCCTCTTACTGACATGTGAGACTTGATGGCTCAGTTGGTTAAGACATAGGGTATAGAGCATGTTCCAGCCTCATGGTTGCCAGTTCAAGTCTTGGTTTGTTCCCCTCATGTGGTTACAAGCCTGGTACATTAAGGATGACTGTCTATAAAATTAGGAAAGGGGTATTTTTATAAATAGATTAATAACCTTCTTTTTGCATTTGAATAAAACATCCAATCATCTCCTATCTCTGATATTACCCAGTCTCTGTATATTATAGTGCATCTAATGCACTGATTGAAAGCTCAGTGGGAGGAACAGTCTTCATATTGCGCCAACAACTGTTCACATGCTCACCGAGTCGCAGGCTTATTCCCAGAAGGTCCAACTCCTATCCTTCCAGTGGAGAGTGGGTATGACCTGACACAGCAGGTGAATGGATGTTTTAGGAATATAATTAACATTACAGGTATTATACCAGCACTGAAAGGATGAGGGGGAACAACCAGGAATCGATCCAGCAACTCTCACGTTTGAACAGTTGATAAAGGCAGCAGATAATCAAACCGAGCCATCACACCGCGCACTGAGTAATGGTATAAAATGGGTTCTTATACAAGGATTGACCCAGCCTCTCTGTCACATATTACCAAGAAATAAAAGACAGTTTTATACCATTCACAGAGCACAAGGTGTGATGGCTCAGTTGGTTGGTACTCTGGCTTTAGAGCATATTTAAGCTCCTGAATTACCAGTTTGATTCCCAGTGTCTCCTTTCCTTCCAACATACTGGGAACCAAACCTGCAAGCCAGAGGCTTGAACAGGCTCTATAGCCTATGTCTTAACCAACTGAGCCATCAAGTCTCACATGATGCTGATGTGTTTTTAGCTCATAATAAATGTTATTATCCACTTAATAAAGATAATTATCATCACTGGAGTCATGTAAGAATCAAGGATTGACCCAGCAACTCTGAGCCTTGTATATACTCAACACACAAAGCCTTGTCCCATCCAACCAAGCCATCAAGTCTCACATGTCAGTAAGAGGAAGAAAATGGTCTTTTATTAGTGGAGTCACATAGCAGGTAATGTACATACAATGCAGACAAAAGACCATTTTATACTGATCCCCAGTGTGTGAGGTGTGATGGCTCAGTTGGATGATACACTGGCTTTAGAGCATGTTCAAGTCTCTGTGTTACCTTTTTGATTCCCAGTGTGTCCTTTGCTTCCAAGTATATAAAAGAATCTTTAAAAAGATCCATTTACCAGTTGTGTCTGACACCAGCCATGCTTCTCTTTATATTCTTATGGGTAACTGGTCCTGCTGGGAATCAAACCCACCAATCTTATAGGTTATAGTCACTGGTGCATTAACTCACTAAGCCATCAGGATTGATTACTGACACCTCTGTCAGAGAGAGCTAGTATCATCACTCTCAGCCAGTTACTTGTGAATCAATGAGATATGAATGGTGGTGGTAGGATGAGGATTGTATCCGGCACAGGAATCCAGTGGTTCTCACTGGAGAATGTTATGGGTTTATATGGGAAGCCATAGGACAGAATGGAAGATATGCTATGCACACATAGGCCTTATAGTCAAAGCTTTCATGCAAGATAAGACTTTTAGGATTATTAATGCACACTCATAAATAAAGCATTACAATGGACTCCTCTAACTCCCAAACCGCCACCATCATTTGTATTGTGTGTATATACATCCTACATACTGCCAGGCTGCACTTTACATGAATTGGATTGTGTGTGTGTATATACATCCTACATACTGCAGGGCTGCACTTTACATGAATTGGATTGTGTGTGTGTATATACATCCTACATACTGCCAGGCTGCACTTTACATGAATTGGATTGTGTGTGTGTGTGTCTGTGTATATACATCCTACATACTGCCGGGCTGCACTTTACATGAATTGGATTGTGTGTGTGTATATACATCCTACATACTGCCAGGCTGCACTTTACATGAATTGGATTGTGTGTGTGTATATACATCCTACATACTGCCGGGCTAACTTTACATTAATTGGATTGTGTGTGTGTATATACATCCTACATACTGCCGGGCTGCACTTTACATTAATTGGATTGTGTCTGTGTGTGTATATACATCCTACATACTGCCGGGCTGCACTTTACATGAATTGGATTGTGTGTGTGTATATACATCCTACATACTGCCAGGCTGCACTTTACATGAATTGGATTGTGTGTGTGTGTATATACATCCTACATACTGCCGGGCTGCACTTTACATGAATTGGATTGTGTGTGTGTGTATATACATCCTACATACTGCCAGGCTGCACTTTACATGAATTGGATTGTGTGTGTGTGTGTGTATATACATCCTACATACTGCCAGGCTGCACTTTACATGAATTGGATTGTGTGTGTGTATATATACATCCTACATACTGCCAGGCTGCACTTTACATGAATTGGATTGTGTGTGTGTATATACATCCTACATACTGCCTGGCTGCACTTTACATGAATTGGATTGTGTGTGTGTGTATATACATCCTACATACTGCTGGGCTGCACTTTACATGAATTGGATTGTGTGTGTGTATATACATCCTACATACTGCCTGGCTGCACTTTACATGAATTTGATTGTGTGTGTGTATATACATCCTACATACTGCTGGGCTGCACTTTACATGAATTGGATTGTGTGTGTGTGTGTATATACATCCTACATACTGCCAGGCTGCACTTTACATGAATTGGATTGTGTGTGTGTGTGTATATACATCCTACATACTGCCGGGCTGCACTTTACATGAATTGGATTGTGTGTGTGTGTGTATATACATCCTACATACTGCCGGGCTGCACTTTACATGAACTGGATTGTGTGTGTGTGTATATACATCCTACATACTGCCGGGCTGCACTTTACATGAATTGGATTGTGTGTGTGTGTATATACATCCTACATACTGCAGGGCTGCACTTTACATGAATTGGATTGTGTGTGTGTGTGTATATACATCCTACATACTGCCGGGCTGCACTTTACATGAATTGGATTGTGTGTGTGTGTGTGTATATACATCCTACATACTGCCGGGCTGTACTTTACATGAATTGGATTGTGTGTGTGTGTGTATGTGTATATACATCCTACATACTGCCGGGCTGCACTTTACATGAATTGGATTGTGTGTGTGTGTGTGTATATACATCCTACATACTGCCGGGCTGCACTTTACATGAATTGGATTGTGTGTGTGTATATATACATCCTACATACTGCCGGGCTGCACTTTACATGAATTGGATTGTGTCTGTGTGTGTATATACATCCTACATACTGCCGGGCTGCACTTTACATGAATTGGATTGTGTGTGTGTGTGTGTATATACATCCTACATACTGCCGGGCTGTACTTTACATGAATTGGATTGTGTGTGTGTGTGTATGTGTATATACATCCTACATACTGCCGGGCTGCACTTTACATGAATTGGATTGTGTGTGTGTGTGTGTATATACATCCTACATACTGCCGGGCTGCACTTTACATGAATTGGATTGTGTGTGTGTATATATACATCCTACATACTGCCGGGCTGCACTTTACATGAATTGGATTGTGTCTGTGTGTGTATATACATCCTACATACTGCCGGGCTGCACTTTACATGAATTGGATTGTGTGTGTGTGTATATACATCGTACATACTGCCGGGCTGCACTTTACATGAATTGGATTGTGTGTGTCTGTCTGTATATACATCCTACATACTGCCAGGCTGCACTTTACATGAATTGGATTGTGTGTTTGTGTGTGTGTATATACATCCTACATACTGCCGGGCTGCACTTTACATGAATTGGATTGTGTGTGTGTGTATATACATCCTACATACTGCCAGGCTGCACGTTACATGAATTGGATTGTGTGTTTGTGTGTGTGTATATACATCCTACATACTGCCGGGCTGCACTTTACATGAATTGGATTGTGTGTGTGTGTATATACATCCTACATACTGCCAGGCTGCACTTTACATGAATTGGATTGTGTGTTTGTGTGTGTGTATATACATCCTACATACTGCCGGGCTGCACTTTACATGAATTGGATTGTGTGTGTGTGTATATACATCCTACATACTGCCGGGCTGCACTTTACATGAATTGGATTGTGTGTGTGTGTATATATACATCCTACATACTGCAGGGCTGCACTTTACATGAATTGGATTGTGTGTGTGTGTATATACATCCTACATACTGCCAGGCTGCACTTTACATGAATTGGATTGTCTGTGTGTATATACATCCTACATACTGTCGGGCTGCACTTTACATGAATTGGATTGTGTGTTTGTATATGCATCCTACATACTGCCGGGCTGCACTTTACATGAATTGGATTGTATGTGTGTATATACATCCTACATACTGCCGGGCTGCACTTTACATGAATTGGATTGTGTGTGTGTATATACATCCTACATACTGCCAGGCTGCACTTTACATGAATTGGATTGTGTGTGTCTGTGTATATACATCCTACATACTGCCGGGCTGCACTTTACATGAATTGGACTGTGTGTGTGTGTGTGTATATACATCCTACATACTGCCGGGCTGCACTTTACATGAATTGGATTGTGTGTGTGTGTATATACATCCTACATACTGCCGGGCTGCACTTTAGATGAATTGGATTGTGTCTGTGTGTATATACATCCTACATACTGCCCGGCTGCACTTTACATGAATTGGATTGTGTGTGTGTGTATATACATCCTACATACTGCCAGGCTGCACTTTACATGAATTGGATTGTGTGTGTGTGTATATACATCCTACATACTGCCGGGCTGCACTTTACATGAATTGGATTGTGTGTGTGTATATATACTACCATGCTGGCTACTATACATTATCTTATATTCAAGCATTTCTATCTAAAATATCTGCACTTGATGCGATCTTTCAATTAACCAGAAGTACATTTACAGTTATCCCTTAACAGTCTATAAAACTTTATAACAAGCACCAGAGAATATTTTGGACCCATTTATTGCAGTGAGCAGACCTGTTCTCTAGTTTGAGCAAAGATTGGGCATGTTGGAGAACAAAGGGATTTGTATTTGGAGTTTATGAAAGGAAGTATTGGTTTTCTCATCTTGTGAATGTCTGTAGGTATCAGCACACGTCCTTGACCTCTGGGGCACTCCAGGCACTCTACTAAAGTTAATGACTTTCTGTTCTTTTGGATTATGTTCAACTTTAAAATACAAATCTCATTGATGGGGGGGGGGGGGGGGGGGGGCTGCATGTAAGATTTATATTAATAAGAGAGGAATTTATATTTCTCCCTCCTGCAGCTGATCTGTGTTTGAGGCTTTCTCAGACACTATTAGTTGTCACCCATACATCAATGATTACAATAATGACAACAATCTCGACAAAAGGGCTAGCCCACCTGCAACTCCCATACTGCTCAGCCGCTGGTTTAAACAGACTCCTTGCAGAGTCCTTCCATATGCGGTGTATGTGGCTGCTATTGTGAATCACTGATTTTGCGTCTTTCAAAACATCTTCACCCCTAGTATTAAAAATAACAAGGACCAGAGGAAGGCATCTCTAGAAACAGTGCTTCATCCCTCTCGGTCATTGGTCCGTGTGCTTGTCAATCATCCAGTAGACAGCCAGTAGCGAGCGAAGGAAAATAATTATATCCTCCCCACCCGCGGGAGGTGCATCAAAACTAAGCACATGGGCAAACGGTATGTCGGAATTTCCGTGGTTGGCTTCCAAATCCACCATCTTCAAACCTTAGCGTCGGGCTAATTGATTTCTGGGGGAAGCTGTGCCTTCGAAAGATTAACAAGAGAATCAATGTACCACCTAAATAGGCTGCCAGGATCTATTTCGGGAGCTTTATAATGATAAGGTGTACGGGCGCCCTTTTGTTGGACAAGACATTTCATTCTGATTGTAATTGAAACTAATCGACACAATATGCAAATGTTCAAATATTTCTCAATCGAACAGTAAATGTACAATGGACGTAACATGTAAGAAAAAAACGGGACTCTGCCATGTACAACAGGACAGAATCCCATTATAGTTGTATTCCCATGTATACGTTTGCTAGCATGGTGATGGCCAGGAGAATGCAGATGAATGGTAGACTGCTTTCCAACACGACTTCTCTGGCCTTTAATTTATTGGGTAGATCCTTAAGATTGTTTTTTTTTAAAGATATTTCTTAATTCCTGGTAAACTAGGGTTTTAATGTACAAACAAACCCCCCTTTTCTAGATATCCCTAGCCCTCCACATGTACAGATGGGATGAGGAGTATAATGGTATGGACTCAAGGTATGATGTTCTGGACATTTAATAAAGGGTCTTCATCAAGTAAACAGTTTACCCCCCAAATGAATCATTTTAAAAGAAGGAAAATAAACTCCAGTAGTAAATTCCCCCTCATTTCATGAATCATTTGCCTCACCCTCGTTAATGCTCTGCTTGATTAAGTCCATGCAGTGATTCAGTCAATGCATGGGTGCAATCCTTTAGGACCAGCCATGCCAAACACCATTTTTTTTAACGAACTTGTGTTTGTTAGTCTAGCTCTATCTTGAGTGATATGGGAACAAATAGCTTGTTACACCATCCTGTACAGCTGGGTTCAGATTAATAAAGATAATAAGTAAGAATATCAATATAAGAATATATCGTAAATCCCATTGTATGACACCTTTTGTACACAAATGCACACAATAGATTGTGCTTGCGGTTGGAAATGTTTTGTATTATATTTATGCCTGTATTATTTATTTATTTTGCAAAGATATATCTAAATAGATCTCTCTACAGTGGTTGACATGAAAAAAAGTGATATGGTTGTCTGTAGACCCATCAGATTAAATATTCCTGACCCAAAGTAGCAAGCTTTGTACATGACATATTGTATTGTGCACACAACATGGTAAATAAGTGTATTTTCTAAGAGTCCATTGATGTGGATCATACAATGAATGACATCATTAATTACAATTCTTATTACAATAATTCAAAATGGACTCTCTTTGAGATGATGCAACTCTGTGGGATGTCGAATCTGATCGGTCACTTCTTCGGGTGTCTACATCAATCTATCAATGCAGTGAATGCTAAAGTAACACATAACAAAAAACAAAGTGTGAGAGAATGTGACAATAACAGCATAGGAAGTGTCTACACGGGACTTTCATTACACGTACTGGGTGACCATGATCCTCTTTTTATTTGGGCATATATAGGATCTACACTCAGCTAGTGGGCCAAATGGATTGTGCATAAGTTTCTTTTACAACTGGATGTTGCATTTCACAAGAAAGCTTTACGTGTCCATAGACATGCATATGTTTATGTAAATATGTGTTTGGTCACTGGGGTCTTTAAATGATGTCTTAATATTGGTGTTACATTTTAAATCCAGCTTGAGTTATTGCAGGAGAATCAAATTTACATTTTTACATGTAACGCAATGTTCTTTTCGATCTCTTTCTCCGTTAATATTATGTAAGGTTAGTTCCACTGGTCAACAAAGCCACAGAATTCGACCAGAAGTCGAGCAGAGATTTTTTTCATGGTATAAAATGAATCTAATGTTCAATAAATATCATGTCCCTTTAACTTATATATATATATATATATATTAGTATTTTTTTTATAGTGTGTTGATCTGTTCACATGGATGGTTTGTCTATAATGTTTGCTTACCAGTTGCATGCATGTAGTCATATTAGCCTTTAATATACATATGAATTTTGAAGGTGGTAAACGCATTTCGCTGATTCTGTGCACAAAACTAACTCGAGCTCCTAAACAAACTGCTTAAATATAATGTCTTACCCTGTGCAATAACTTTGAAGTTAGATGACAACACACGTGCAAGTGCTAGGGTTTAATTTTGTATATTTATTAAGTGCTAACATTGTATCAATCTGTAGTTTTAGATGTTTTAAAAAAAAAAAAAAAATCAAATCAAGTGTTAGAATGTATATGTACTAACAGGGCGCTATGTCGAAACTCCAAATCCTGCTCGCCAAATTAGTTGGACCACGATACTGGCGATTCTCTTTAACTGCCTATTTACGTAAGATCCAGTGAAATAAAACACATGCAAAAGGTTAAAACATATTTTTAAATAAAGGAAAATAAAACATGATTAAAAAAATCATGAAAAAAAAACTAAACGTTTTGTGTGGTGTTCTTGACGTGTGTGTGTGTGTGTGTGTGTGTGTGTGTGTGTGTGTGTGTGTGTGTGTGTGTGTGTGTGTGTGTGTGTGTGTGGCGGGGTGAAATTGCGAATGGGGAAATTGTGATGTCATAAAAGGTGATGTCATAAGCTGGAGACATCGAAGCAAAAAACAGAAAGAATCGAGATAAAAAATAAAAATCAAGATAATTTCATGTATATTCAATGTACAAAAAATACATATAGATGATGTTTCTTCACAAGAGTGCTGGAATCAGAGGGGGGGAAAGAGCACTGACTGCAACAGAGGGCCGTTTAAGGTGTTACATAAGGATACGCTCTCTAACATCCAGGGATAGTCAAGGTGTCCGTGGGAAGGTCTGTGAAGCCCACCACAGTAAATGTCTACCATGAGCAATATTGGTGTCAGACCCCTGCTAATAACACCATCCGAACAAATCGAGGTAGAGGTTAATACAGTGAAGGAGTTTAAGCATGCATGGGATAGGTATAAGGCTATCCTAGATATAAGATAAGGCCAGGGACTAATGAAAGTATTACTTTACTGAGAGGGTAGTGGATGTATGGAATAGTCTTCCAGGAGAAGTGGTAGAGGTTAATACAGTGAAGGAGTTTAAGCATGCATGGGATAGGTATAAGGCTATCCTAGATATAAGATAAGGCCTGGGACTAATGAAAGTATTACATTACTGAGAGGGTAGTGGATGTATGGAATAGTCTTCCAGTAGAAGTGGTAGAGGTTAATACAGTGAAGGAGTTTAAGCATGCATGGGATAGGTATAAGGCTATCCTAGATATAAGATAAGGACAGGGACTAATGAAAGTATTACATTACTGAGAGGGTAGTGGATGTATGGAATAGTCTTCCAGTAGAAGTGGTAGAGGTTCATACAGTGAAGGAGTTTAAGCATGCATGGGATAGGTATAAGGCTATCCTAGATATAAGATATGGCCAGGGACTAATGAAAGTATTACATTACTGAGAGGGTAGTGGATGTATGGAATAGTCTTCCAGTAGAAGTGGTAGAGGTTAATACAGTGAAGGAGTTTAAGCATGCATGGGATAGGTATAAGGCTATCCTAGATATAAGATAAGGTCAGGGACTAATGAAAGTATTACTTTACTGAGAGGGTAGTGGATGTATGGAATATTCTTCCAGTAGAAGTGGTAGAGGTTAATACAGTGAAGGAGTTTAAGCATGCATGGGATAGGTATAAGGCTATCCTAGATATAAGATAAGGCCAGGGACTAATGAAAGTATTACATTACTGAGAGGGTAGTGGATGTATGGAATAGTCTTCCAGTAGAAGTGGTAGAGGTTAATACAGTGAAGGAGTTTAAGCATGCATGGGATAGGTATAAGGCTATCCTAGATATAAGATAAAGCCAGGGACTAATGAAAGTATTACATTACTGAGAGGGTAGTGGATGTATGGAATAGTCTTCCAGTAGAAGTGGTAGAGGTTAATACAGTGAAGGAGTTTAAGCATGCGTGGGATAGGTATAAGGCTATCCTAGATATAAGATAAGGCCAGGGACTAATGATAGTATTACTTTACTGAGAGGGTAGTGGATGTATGGAATAGTCTTCCAGTAGAAGTGGTAGAGGTTAATACAGTGAAGGCGTTTAAGCATGCATGGGATAGGTATAAGGCTATCCTAGATATAAGATAAGGCCAGGGACTAATGATAGTATTACTTTACTGAGAGGGTAGTGGATGTATGGAATAGTCTTCCAGTAGAAGTGGTAGAGGTTAATACAGTGAAGGAGTTTAAGCATGCATGGGATAGGTATAAGGCTATCCTAGATATGAGATAAGGTCAGGACTAATGAAAGTATTACATTACTGAGAGGGTAGTGGATGTATGGAATAGTCTTCCAGTAGAAGTGGTAGAGGTTAATACAGTGAAGGAGTTTAAGCATGCATGGGATAGGTATAAGGCTATCCTAGATATAAGATAAGGCCAGGGACTAATGAAAGTATTACATTACTGAGAGGGTAGTGGATGCATGGAATAGTTTTCCAGTAGAAGTGGTAGAGGTTAATACAGTGAAGGAGTTTAAGCATGCATGGGATAGGTATAAGGCTATCCTAGATATAAGATAAGGTCAGGGACTAATGAAAGTATTACTTTACTGAGAGGGTAGTGGATGTATGGAATAGTCTTCCAGTAGAAGTGGTAGAGGTTAATACAGTGAAGGAGTTTAAGCATGCATGGGATAGGTATAAGGCTATCCTAGATATAAGATAAGGCCAGGGACTAATGAAAGTATTACTTTACTGAGAGGGTAGTGGATGTATGGAATAGTCTTCCAGTAGAAGTGGTAGAGGGTAATACAGTGAAGGAGTTTAAGCATGCGTGGAATAGGTATAAGGCTATCCTAGATATAAGATAAGGCCAAGGATTAATGAAAGTATTACATTACTGAGAGGGTAGTGGATGTATGGAATAGTCTTCCAGTAGAAGTGGTAGAGGTTAATATAGTGAAGGAGTTTAAGCATGCATGGGATAGGTATAAGGCTATCCTAGATATAAGATAAGGCCAGGGACTAATGAAAGTATTACTTACTGAGAGGGTAGTGGATGTATGGAATAGTCTTCCAGTAGAAGTGGTAGAGGTTAATACAGTGAAGGAGTTTAAGCATGTATGGGATAGGTATAAGGCTATCCTAGATATAAGATAAGGCCAGGGACTAATGAAAGTATTACATTACTGAGAGGGTAGTGGATGTATGGAATAGTCTTCCAGTAGAAGTGGTAGAGGTTAATACAGTGAAGGAGTTTAAGCATGCATGGGATAGGTATAAGGCTATCCTAGATATAAGATAAGGCCAGGGACTAATGAAAGTATTACTTTACTGAGAGGGTAGTGGATGTATGGAATAGCCTTCCAGTAGAAGTGGTAGAGGTTAATACAGTGAAGGAGTTTAAGCATGCATGGGATAGGTATAAGGCTATCCTAGATATAAGATAAGGCCAGAGACTAATGAAAGTATTACTTTACTGAGAGGGTAGTGGATGTATGGAATAGTCTTCCAGTAGAAGTGGTAGAGGTTAATACAGTGAAGGAGTTTAAGCATGCATGGGATAGGTATAAGGCTATCCTAGATATAAGATAAGGTCAGGGACTAATGAAAGTATTACTTTACTGAGAGGGTAGTGGATGCATGGAATAGTCTTCCAGTAGAAGTGGTAGAGGTTAATACAGTGAAGGAGTTTAAGCATGCGTGGGATAGGTATAAGGCTATCCTAGATATAAGATAAGGCCAGGGACTAATGAAAGTATTACATTACTGAGAGGGTAGTGGATGTATGGAATAGTCTTCCAGTAGAAGTGGTAGAGGTTAATACAGTGAAGGAGTTTAAGCATGCGTGGGATAGGTATAAGGCTATCCTAGATATAAGATAAGGCCAGGAACTAATGAAAGTATTACTTTACTGAGAGGGTAGTGGATGTATGGAATAGTCTTCCAGTAGAAGTGGTAGAGGTTAATAGAGTGAAGGAGTTTAAGCATGCGTGGGATAGGTATAAGGCTATCCTAGATATGAGATAAGGTCAGGACTAATGAAAGTATTACATTACTGAGAGGGTAGTGGATGCATGGAATAGTCTTCCAGTAGAAGTGGTAGAGGTTAATAGAGTGAAGGAGTTTAAGCATGCGTGGGATAGGTATAAGGCTATCCTAGATATAAGATAAGGCCAGGGACTAATGAAAGTATTACATTACTGAGAGGGTAGTGGATGCATGGAATAGTCTTCCAGTAGAAGTGGTAGAGGTTAATACAGGGAAGGAGTTTAAGCATGCATGGGATAGGTATAAGGCTATCCTAGATATAAGATAAGGCCAGGGACTAATGAAAGTATTACATTACTGAGAGGGTAGTGGATGTATGGAATAGTCTTCCAGTAGAAGTGGTAGAGGTTAATACAGTGAAGGAGTTTAAGCATGCGTGGGATAGGTATAAGGCTATCCTAGATATAAGATAAGGTCAGGGACTAATGAAAGTATTACATTACTGAGAGTGTAGTGGATGCATGGAATAGTCTTCCAGTAGAAGTGGTAGAGGTTAATAGAGTGAAGGAGTTTAAGCATGCATGGGATAGGTATAAGACTATCCTAGATATAAGATAAGGCCAGGGACTAATGAAAGTATTACTTTACTGAGAGGGTAGTGGATGCATGGAATAGTCTTCCAGTAGAAGTGGTAGAGGTTAATACAGTGAAGGAGTTTAAGCATGCATGGGATAGGTATAAGGCTATCCTAGATATAAGATAAGGTCAGGGACTAATGAAAGTATTACATTACTGAGAGGGTAGTGGATGTATGGAATAGCCTTCCAGTAGAAGTGGTAGAGGTTAATACAGTGAAGGAGTTTAAGCATGCATGGGATAAGTATAAGACTATCCTAGATATAAGATAAGGCCAGGGACTAATGAAAGTATTACTTTACTGAGAGGGTAGTGGGTGCATGGAATAGTCTTCCAGTAGAAGTGGTAGAGGTTAATACATTAAGGAGTTTAAGCATGCATGGGATAGGTATAAGGCTATCCTAGATATAAGATACGACCAGGGACTAATGAAAGTATTACATTACTGAGAGGGTAGTGGATGTATGGAATAGCCTTCCAGTAGAAGTGGTAGAGGTTAATACAGTGAAGGAGTTTAAGCATGCATGGGATAGGTATAAGGCTATCCTAGATATAAGATAAGGCCAGGGACTAATGAAAGTATTACTTTACTGAGAGGGTAGTGGATGCATGGAATAGTCTTCCAGTAGAAGTGGTAGAGGTTAATACAGTGAAGGAGTTTAAGCATGCATGGGATAGGTATAAGGCTATCCTAGATATAAGATAAGGCCAGGGACTAATGAAAGTATTACATTACTGAGAGGGTAGTGGATGTATGGAATAGTCTTCCAGTAGAAGTGGTAGAGGGTAATACAGTGAAGGAGTTTAAGCATGCATGGGATAGGTATAAGGCTATCCTAGATATAAGATAAGGCCAGGGACTAATGAAAGTATTACTTTACTGAGAGGGTAGTGGATGTATGGAATAGTCTTCCAGTAGAAGTGGTAGAGGTTAATACAGTGAAGGAGTTTAAGCATGCATGGGATAGGTATAAGGCTATCCTAGATAGAAGATAAGGCCAGGGACTAATGAAAGTATTACATTACTGAGAGGGTAGTGGATGCATGGAATAGTCTTCCAGTAGAAGTGGTAGAGGTTAATAGAGTGAAGGAGTTTAAGCATGCATGGGATAAGTATAAGACTATCCTAGATATAAGATAAGGCCAGGGACTACTGAAAGTATTACTTTACTGAGAGGGTAGTGAATGTATGGAATAGCCTTCCAGCAGAAGTGGTAGAGGTTAATACAGTGAAGGAGTTTAAGCATGCATGGGATAGGTATAAGGCTATCCTAGATATAAGATAAGGTCAGGGACTAATGAAAGTGTTACTTTACTGAGAAGGTAGTGGATGTATGGAATAGTCTTCCAGTAGAAGTGGTAGAGGTTAATACAGTGAAGGAGTTTAAGCATGCGTGGGATAGGTATAAGGCTATCCTAGATATAAGATAAGGACAGGGACTAATGAAAGTATTACTTTACTGAGAGGATAGTGGATGCATGGAATAGTCTTCCAGTAGAAGTGGTAGAGGGTAATACAGTGAAGGAGTTTAAGCATGCATGGGATAGGTATAAGGCTATCCTAGATGTAAGATAAGGTCAGGGACTAATGAAATTATTACTTTACTGAGAGGGTAGTGGATGCATGGAATAGCCTTCCAGTATCCAAGGAATATATAAATTCCTGGATAGTTTTTGGGGTGGGATAATGCCTTAGAGACATTAAAAGGTGAACTTTCCATCTCTCCAGTTTACCTATACATTGTGCAGCGTATGTAAAATCAAGATAATCAAGTGTAGGGACGATTGCCATATACCAGATTTCCAACACTAACAATGACAACAATTCTATCTCACCCTCTACACCCTCACAGTACAGCAGCAGTTTCCCTGGATTATTCAACAAATGGAATAATGAGCAAAGCAAATAGTTAAAAGTACCTGCAACCCAATCTTCACATAGGGGATAACAATTCTGAAATCCACACCATGTAAAATACCTACGGAAAGAGAAAATGAAAAACACTGGGGGAAAAATGGACAACAGAAATTATGTGCAAGTATCACTCTAAAATAATGATAATAAAACAAATATATATATAATCTGTCATAAACAGCAGCAGTATCAAGTATGCAGGCTGACTTCACTGGAGTTAGCTTAAGTGCAATGAACAGGGACAGGACATGTTAAGCACTTGCTCCTTCAGCACCACGGTCAGCGCTATGTAAATGCAGCCATGGTTAAGTAGAGGCATTAGAGTCTCTAGCAGTCATTGACCGTACTAGCACAGCATGGCTATGCCCGGGACATGACTATGCCAGTCACCCAAATTTAGACATACACCTTCAGTACCATGGACAGCGTCTGGCCTTGGTTTTCCACAACAGGATCTTTTCCAGAATGGGTTCAGCAGGGAGCTTTGAGTTAACAGACGGCTCCAAGGCATCATCAACCGGAGCCAATAGGGAAAAATTGGAGACCTCCACACTCGCTAGCTTGAAAGGTTTAATGAAGTCTACGAGGCATGTGCAGGCAAATATTGGATGGACAATACAACGCGTTTCGCACCCATGCTGGCATGTACTAATAAATTAACTATCATGTGCACCAAAAAATACCTCTCGCAGTGAAGCGTGACACAATCAGGCGTGCAATTAACTGCAATCAAACAAGTGAAGCAATTAATATGTGTAGTGTTCTCAAATAAAGGATAATAAAAAAAAAAACAGCATTTTAAAAGTGCATGATATTGGTAGACAAGGTGACTGTACAAGAATAATGAAAAAGACGAAGAAGAAAAAAATATATATATATATAATTGTCACACAATTGGCTTATAGCATCAGTTGGGCCACTAACATTGCATTAAATAAAATCATTGTGTGTATTATTATTAAAAACAAGTTGCTTCATTAACCTGCAGAGAGTAGGAGAGATACATCAATTAGAATAACAGTTGCTAAAAGTATCCCAAGAGGTGTTGAGCCCAATTGTCCAAACAATTAAAAAAATATAATGAGTTTCAAACGTAAGGCCAGTTCAGCAAAATTTGTGCATTTTTCCAACTCTGCTACTTTGGTTGTTGTTTTTTTTTAATCATTTTTTATTTTATCATTTTTAATTCCCTCTTTCGGATATGTAGATAATAATAAGCTTACATACACTGCTTATGCTAGATCTCAGCCTATCAAATCTTTATATAATGTTTCCCATCATGGATTAGAGCACTTTATGCCGGGGCTTAGGGGACACTGCCCAGTGGTTACTAATATCACTTGTTATTCTTACCATCTTCCCACCTCCAGTCCCTTTCTTCATGATCATAGCCATACATCAAAGCTTAAATAACAATGTCCCCATGGCCACTGACAAGCTAGCTATCCGAGGAAGCCAGCTTAGTAAACATCCAGGCTCCAGAATATATCATCACCGTGCTCAATAAAATAGATCTGGGAATGTTTCTTGAATACAATGAATTCCTGCTCTAGGAAAGAGAGAGAGAGGAGCACAGACGGAATACTCAAAAGACCCCCCAAAAAAATCTTACATGTTTCATTGAAAGATTGCAGCAAGTGTAGATGCTTTAAAAGAAACGTCTTAATGAAAATACAAAATAAAGTATATATATATCTCTATCAGAGGGCAGACATGTTGTTTAGAATCTTGTATCAGATAAATGAAGATCAGACCCATCTCATCCAAGATTCTAAACAAGATGTCCACCCCCTGGCAGAGCAATACAGAGTAACTGCAGAATGTGAAAGAAAAGGGCCGAGCATACAGCTGTATGCATGGAATCAGAAGTAGGAGTGTAAGGAAATGGATTTGGAGATCCACTGTGATGGTGGTTCTTGGAGGGCCCTGGCAACCAGAAGACTCCCTGTGGACTATGGACCCTGTCTGTTGATATGTTAGTTTGGTGGTACACACTTTGAGGGCACCAGTGGAACCCTGTTTTCAATTGGACTTCAAACACAGGCACTCAGGATGTCAGCCAAGGTGTGTACCCTTGGGTCCAAACCTTTACCCCATTCACTGTGTTTCCCCCAGGAGAAGACTGTATCCTATCCTGTAACCCCCTGTCATTATGTCACCTTAGCCATTGTCTTTATGTAAGTCATTCGGTGTCTTGTTGTACAGTGATGTACCTCAATTAGCAAGTTACTTTAATTGATTAATCTGTATGTATCTGAACTTGACACCTTTATATCCTGAAAGGTGTGAGGCAGGATTTCCCCATTGTATGTCCTTCTGCTAAACTGATTATATTGTGTTCATTATGTGTCTTACTGTGTGTATTGTAATTAGGTTTACTCACTGTATGTTAATTCCTATTTGGTTTGCAGCATGGAGGTCTAATGTATTCCTAGCCCCAGTTAGTTGGAGAACTATGTTTAGTTCCATCACCCCATTGTATTCTAATGTCTGTGATGTCATGTGTATGTCTATTTATGCGTTGTTACACAAATAAAGGAGTTGTTCATTCTTTCTGTACCTAACTGCTAGTGGTCTTGTCTGCTATTTGGGTACAAAGAGCAAGGGTCCAGGAAAGACCTGCTGGGTGGATGCTGAGCTATAATGGGGGCTAAGGACTGGATTCCCTAGTACATCTGGTAGACAGTCCTTTACAAGGAGGAATTAATATAAGATGTGATTGAGAGGGAGACTTTTTTTTTTTTTTTTTTGAAGGGTCCTTGCTAGGGTCTACTATTGATTACAAGCAAGCAACTGCACAAGAACAATTTCAACAGAACTGGTAATGAATACTAAAAGCCTTTAAAAGCAATTAGCTGCAGAGAGGTAAAATATGACATCCCAAATGATGTATTGCCCCCCTTCAAATGCATCAATAGCCTTATGTTTAACATTATACTAGCATAGAAATGCCACATCCCGGAAAACAACAGCAATATACTATATTACTTGCTAAAAAAACACGAACAAAACAAAGCCATTTTATTATATCTTTGAAGTCCAGCCAATGCGTCTGATGTGAGAGACATACAGGATCCACCTGCCATGATTTCTCACAACACCCAGCATGTCGGACACTGAGATTGCCGCGACTGCTCAAATACTGATGCATTAACCAAATTGGGTGTAGATCGTTGGACAGGGTAATAATAATAATACGCATGGGGCCATCTTGGTTGGGAATTAGATGAATTGCAAAATCTGTATATGAGTAAAGCTTTCACACAGTCTATCACCATTACACCACAGGGAACTCCATTATTTATTTTTGTTTTGTTTGATCAAAAGACACGAAACTGTAATGGAGAACGGGATCGTCCAACTAGGATTGGAAACTAGCGGATATATACTTAGAGACACATGTGGAGGATCCACTAATGGCCCTGAGATTATCTTCCATTTCTATGACCCTCCTATTAATAAGGGCTTTATTAATGAGAAAGGAAATTGAAAGGAAGAAATCTCCCAATTCTGTTATAGTTCAAATGCTACTATTTTATACCTACGCGAGGCCAAACAATGGCTTTGTTTTTTCTCCTTTAGTAAGTGACTTGTGCAAGGTGGAAAATTCTCAATGCCTATAATTATTCAATTATTATATTAACGCCTATTCAGATTTAGCTCATTGCATGTAAAGGCCTTACGTGGGTGTGAGAAGGCACAGAACAGGTGGTAGAGTCGGGTGTTAGAGAGAGGTCCGCACTCCTGACCAGGGGCAAAAATTACAGTTTAAAAAGAGTAAGCATAGACTGGTTTGGAAAAGACAACATTAACTTATTGAACACTCTGTATAGTTCTATCAGGGGGCAGCCATGTTGTTTAGAATCCTGGGTCAGATGAAGAAATATCTGACCCAAGATTCTAATTAACATGTCCGCCTCCTGTATTAAATGCTTAAATGAATGAATGCATATATAAAGTGCTTTTTTAAGCGCTCTCTCTGCCTGCATAACTGTATCAGGGGGTGGACATCTTGGGTCATATGAAGGAAGATCCGACCCAAGATACTCAACAAGATTTCTGCCCCCCTGATAGAGCTGTACAAGCTAAGATGGCTCAATAAGGTGCTTTATTTTGATTCTGTCATTAAAACATTTATATTTAAAATGTCTACACTTAACGTAAGCTTTCAATTAAACAGAACATTGTTTTACTGAAAATGAGCAACATACATCCCATGAATGCCAACCAGGTTATGGGCAGGTAGATTTTCTGACTGTCTTTGACGACACAGGTTCAGTAGCTATGATTCTATTCTCAGGCATCATCTAGAGATGGAAGACTTGCCTGGTGGTAAAAGCACAAATTAACAGAGAACCTGTAGTTGCTCGATGCCTGAACTCATACATGTGCTAGTCCATAATGCATTACATTGCACTTTTAGGCAAAAAGAATTACCGTCGGGAAAGGGCTAACGTTACTCAGTGTATATAACAAGATATAGACATCCATACGTCTGGCACTGGCTCGAATAGACACCACAGGAACAGCACCATACAACCCTACCTACGTACTGCATAATAGTATAGCCTAATAACTCTGTTCTATTAACCCATTCATGGCGTTAGGACGTTCTATGGCATTCTAATTTATAGGTCCCAAAAGACGCTAGGACGGCAAGGAACGACCTTCACTTGACAGCCCATGAGCTGAACTTCGGATCCCGCTGGAGGGACCTGCAGGCTTTCCCACCGTCAGATGAGGTCGAACAACCGGTTTTGACCATGCCTCGGTGACGTTACGAGGTCTTGTGATTTTTCGGCATGTCGTAAAAGGGGTCAATGACTTAATGAACACCAGTCGGCAAAAAAATGAAGTCGTGTTTAATTGAAAGGTTACATCGAGTGAAGACTGGTTACATAGAAATGCTTTCATGAAAGAATACAAATAACATGCCTTATTGGGCGCTGTCCACTTGTATAATGCTATCAGGGGGCAGACATGTTGTTTAGAATCTTGTGTCAGTTGAAGGAAGGTCTGACCCATGTGACCCAAGATGTCCTCCCACTGATAGAGCCACGCAAGGTTCTATAATGGTATTTTATTTGTATTGTTTTGTTAAAACTAGAGTTGAGCGGACACCTGGATCTTCGGGTTCGGCAGGTTTGGCTGAACTTCGAAAAAATGTCCGGGTCCGTGCTCAAACTTAACCCCGAACTTGACCCCGAACCCCATTGAAGTCAATGGGGACACAAACTTTTGGCCACTAAAATGCCTCTAAAAAAGTCATGGAAAGGGCTAGAGGGCTGCAAAATGAAGTAAAATGTGGGTGAGTGTCCCCATTCATACGAATAGGTCAATTGAATGGGGACTCTATTTCGGTTTATAGAATATCAATAGCATTACATGTATTACATAAACCGAATCTCTTTGGGTTTATAGACTTTCGGTTTATGTAATACATGTAATGCTATTGCTATTCTATAAACCGAAATAGAGTCCCCATTCAATGTCTTTCGGTTTACAGACTTTCGGTTTATGGAATACATGTAATGCTATTGGCTTTCTATAAACCGAAATAGAGTCCCCATTCATACGAATAGGTCAGTTGACCTATTCGTTTGAATGGGGACTCTATTTCGGTTTATAGAAAGCCCATAGCATTACATACAATGTAATCGCCGAACCCCGAACTCCAACACGGACATACAGTGAAATGTCCGTGTTCGGGTCCGGGGTCCAAAAACCGTTAAGTTCGGTACGAACCCGAACAGTCCGGTTCGGGTTCGCTCAACACTAGTAAAAACATTTCTCTCTATTTTTATGACGAACCAGTCTGAGGACATCTTCCTGGGATGGATTTGCTGACAAGAACCGCTGGAATGTTCGTAGTCCGTTATTGCATTATAGCCAATAACGAACTTCTGTTTTATTAAGGGATAGTTTAGGTTACTCCCTTTGTGGAGGTTATCTTCGATACGATAATGCTGCTTTTATAATATTACACTCTTATGGTGCTATTTAGCATGGTCCTTTGGAGCATAGTATTTTTTTTTTTTTTTATCTTATGTGACAAGCCACAAGGTTTTTATCGTGACAAATAACAAAAAAAAGTCAGATTTTTCTTTTTTATGTATATACTGTGTATAATGTTTCTGTGACCCAATAAACATTTTAATTAAAAAAAGAAACATTTCTGTTCGAAATGTCTACACTATGATCTTTCAATGAAACAAAAGGTCACTTTAAATTGTTCTCTTAATCCATTTGCTGTATGTGTTGTATTTAGCTCCAGGATGGACATGTGGACCAGGGTAACAGTGTAAGAACAAAGCAAGATCGACCAATCAGCTCTGGCTTTGGCTTTTGACATCTCCCTCTGGATAAATGACTGACTTGTCTTCACTGTTACCCGGAGAATCGATGCCAGCACATCCCTGCCAAGACCCAGCTGTCGTCTAGAGCTGTGAATATGCTCAGTGCGGTGTGGTAAAGCAGCAGGAAGGATTGAGCTAGTCACAGCTTCTGCTGCCCTACGGCCATGGCAGCTTGTCAGGTCCTGTATCCTCCACTCAGATGACATGACCAGTAACTCTCAGTGCGAGTCGGCAGCTACTTGCAAAAACAGCAACACTATGTTCAACCCTCCCCGCGCATTTCACTTGCCTCGAGGATCTTCTGAAAGCACTGGTACTAATAGGGGAATATGTCAACTGTGACACTATCAATCTGGGCGCTGGCACACATACAGGTTTCACTTTCTATCAGTCACACATGCCCCAGCCACGTTTTTTTTTTTATTGTCCATCAAGCTTATGGGACAGCCAAGGTCCCACTGTTTAATGTTTACAGAGAGATGGGGGTTTATAGCTGGCAAAGAAGTATTTTAAATAGAAATGCTTTAAAGACAAATAAATAAAGTTATTGAGCCCTCGTTGCTCTGTATAGCTCTATCAGGGGGCAGCCATGCTGATTAGAATCTTGGGCAGGCTGTGCCCACAGTTGTAACGTGAGACTTGCTGGAAGATTTTGGAGATTGTTGCATCATGGGTAAGATTCACAAAATGGATGCAGGAGATAGAAACCTAATTTTTTTTTCAAGCAAATGTATAAATTAAGAGACAAATGTTTTTTAAATGTATCTGTCTCCTGTTTGTGACCTCATACTTCCACTGAGAATCAAACAATTTGCATATCAAACCATAAGGTGATGTCATAAACAGGGGACACCACAGACACACTTAAAACCTATTTCTCTCTTAATCTACGCATTTACTTGCAATTCTGATAACACTACGTATAGATTGTTACGTATTGATTGTCCTTGGTGGACATTTTATTTTATGTATCCAAGTGAGAAATGGGAGTGGTGTCTATATGCCGATCATACAGCCACCCACTTTGTACTCAACTTATTCAGAAATACACATCGTTTGTAGGTCAACTAATCATCCACGCACTTACCAATAAGAAAGTGATAGCAAACAACTGTGAGGTTCCGTGGTAGTCTGGAAGCCACTATTTCGGACACTTGTCCCACAGTTTACGGATTCAGTCTGTGGTTTTTCCGATTGTTTGGAGGGAGGAGCTTTGTGCACCTGCTCAGAGCCGTTAATCCCTGCACAGCATATACCAAGTGGTCAGTCAGCGTCCACGACGTGGCTTCCCAACACAAGGATCCAAGTACACCTGTTGAATTCAGGCAATAAGCAAATAATTGAGGAGTTTGAGGTTCTGTTAGGTTTTTTTTGGTATTGTTGGTGGTAAGAGCCTGGGGAAAATGCACCCTGAAGGACACCACCAAAATGTTTGAGTACTTTTGAGAAATATTGGGGGATACAAAGGTATGTATATAGTGCACATAAACGCTACTTACGCCAAGACATGTGTACAGGCGCAACCCATGTACAAAGAATCAGGAAAAGGGCCTGATTAGTGGCAGAGAACCTCCACCAGTGTATAGCGGAGGATCTATTCCTGCGCACTAAAAAAAATGTGGGTGATGGGGCATGTCCTGGGTGTGCAGTGTGGGTGATGGGGCATGTCCTGGGTGTGCAGTGTGGGTGATGGGGCATGTCCTGGGTGTGCAGTGTGGGTGATGGGGCATGTCTTGGGTGTGCAATGTGGGTGATGGGGCATGTCCTGGGTGTGCAGTGTGGTTGATGGGGCATGTCCTGGGTGTGCAGTGTGGGTGATGGGGGCATTTCTTGGGTGTGCAGTGTTTGTGATGGGGGCATGTCCTGGATGTGCAGTGTGGGTGATGGGGCATGTCCTGGGTGTGCAGTGTGGGTGATGGGGCATGTCCTGGGTGTGCAGTGTGGGTGATGGTACATGTATTGGGTGTGCAATGTGGTTGATGGGTCATGTCCTGCGTGTGCAATGTGGTTGATGGGGAATGTCCTGGGTGTGCAATGTGGCTGATGGGACATGTCTTGGGTGTGCAGTGTGGGTGATGGGGCATGTCCTGGGTGTGCAGTGTGGGTGATGGGGCATGTATTGGGTGTGCAATGTGGTTGATGGGTCATGTCCTGCGTGTGCAATGTGGTTGATGGGGCATGTCCTGGGTGTGCAATGTGGCTGATGGGGCATGTCCTGGGTGTGCAATGTGCATGATGGGGCATGTCTTGGGTGTGCAATGTGGTTGATGGGTCAAAAAAAAATTGAATTTTCTATCATGTATGATTACAGAGTTAATCCGTTTTTACTGTAAAATGCTCTTTCACTTGGAAGGATTCATTTGACAGATCTGACAGCAGTGCTGTGTGGAGAGAGTGTCAGTGGATGTATCAAAATTCACAACTTCAGCCAGAGATATCTCAAGCAATGACTGACTTTTTTTTACATGATACATCGTGCACACAGAAGCTAAAAAAATAAAAAGTGCAGCGCTTCCCCCAGCCCCAGACTACCCAGTGCAGCACATCCCCCAGCCCCAGACTACCCAGTGCAGCACATCCCCCAGCCCCAGACTACCCGGTGCAGCACTTCCCCCAGCCCCAGACTACCCGGTGCAGCACTTCTCACAGCCCCAGACTGCCCGGTGCAGCACTTCCCCCAGCCCCAGACTGCCCGGTGCAGCACATCCCCCAGCCCCAGACTACCCAGTGCAGCACTGCCCCCAGCCCCAGACTGCCCGGTGCAGCACTTCTCACAGCCCCAGACTGCCCGGTGCAGCACTTCCCCCAGCCCCAGACTACCCGGTGCAGCACTTCCCCCAGCCCCAGACTACCCGGTGCAGCACTTCCCCCAGCCCCAGACTGCCCGGTGCACCAATTCCCCCAGCCCCAGACTGCCCGGTGCAGCACTTCCCCCAGCCCCAGACTGCCCGGTGCACCAATTCCCCCAGCCCCAGACTGCCCGGTGCAGCACTTCCCCCAGCCCCAGACTGCCCGGCGCACCAATTCCCCCAGCCCCAGACTGCCCGGTGCAGCACTTCCCCCAGCCCCAGACTGCCCGGTGCAGCACTTCCCCCAGCCCCAGACTGCCCGGTGCATCACTTCCCCCAGCCCTAGACTGCCCGATGCAGCACTTCTCACAGCCCCAAATTGCCCGTGCAGCACTTCTCACAGCCCCAGACTGCCCGGTGCAGCACTTCCCCCAGCCCCAGACTGCCCGGTGCAGCACTTCCCCCAGCCCTAGACTGCCCGATGCAGCACTTCTCACAGCCCCAGATTGCCCGGTGCAGCACATCCCCCAGCCCCAGACTACCCAGTGCAGCACTGCCCCCAGCCCCAGACTGCCCGGTGCAGCACTTCTCACAGCCCCAGAATGCCCGGTGCAGCACTTCCCCCAGCCCCAGACTACCCGGTGCAGCACTTCCCCCAGCCCCAGACTACCCAGTGCAGCACTTCCCCCAGCCCCAGACTGCCCGGTGCAGCACATCCCCCAGCCCCAGACTACCCAGTGCAGCACTGCCCCCAGCCCCAGACTGCCCGGTGCAGCACTTCCCCCAGCCCCAGACTGCCCGGTGCAGCACTTCTCACAGCCCCAGACTGCCCGGTGCAGCACTTCCCCCAGCCCCAGACTGCCCGGTGCAGCACTTCCCCCAGCCCCAGACTGCCCGGTGCAGCACTTCCCCCAGCCCCAGACTGCCCGGTGCAGCACTTCCCCCAGCCCCAGACTGCCCGGTGCACCAATTCCCCCAGCCCCAGACTGCCCGGTGCAGCACTTCCCCCAGCCCCAGACTGCCCGGTGCAGCACTTCCCCCAGCCCTAGACTGCCCGATGCAGCACTTCTCACAGCCCCAGATTGCCCGGTGCAGCACTTCTCACAGCCCCAGATTGCCCGGTGCAGCACTTCCCCCAGCCCCAGACTGCCCGGTGCAGCACTTCCCCCAGCCCCAGACTGCCCGGTGCAGCACTTCTCACAGCCCCAGACTGCCCGGTGCAGCACTTCCCCCAGCCCCAGACTGCCCGGTGCAGCACTTCCCCCAGCCCCAGACTACCCGGTGCAGCACTTCTCACAGCCCCAGACTGCCCGGCGCACCAATTCCCCCAGCCCCAGACTGCCCGGTGCAGCACTTCCCCCAGCCCCAGACTGCCCGGTGCAGCACTTCCCCCAGCCCCAGACTGCCCGGTGCAGCACTTCCCCCAGCCCTAGACTGCCCGATGCAGCACTTCTCACAGCCCCAGATTGCCCGGTGCAGCACTTCTCACAGCCCCAGATTGCCCGGTGCAGCACTTCTCACAGCCCCAGACTGCCCGGTGCAGCACTTCCCCCAGCCCCAGACTACCCGGTGCAGCACTTCCCCCAGCCCTAGACTGCCCGATGCAGCACTTCTCACAGCCCCAGATTGCCCGGTGCAGCACTTCTCACAGCCCCAGATTGCCCGGTGCAGCACTTCTCACAGCCCCAGACTGCCCGGTGCAGCACTTCCCCCAGCCCCAGACTGCCCGGTGCAGCACTTCCCCCAGCCCTAGACTGCCCGATGCAGCACTTCTCACAGCCCCAGATTGCCCGGTGCAGCACTTCTCACAGCCCCAGATTGCCCGGTGCAGCACTTCCCCCAGCCCCAGATTGCCCGGTGCAGCACTTCCCCCAGCCCCAGACCCCCTGGTTCAGCCCCAGACATTACTAAGTCACATTAAGCTTTAATTGCAGATCAATTTAGATGAATAATAAAGGAAATTGAGTATATTATTCAACACTTGTGCTACTCTCTCTCTAGCTGTTGGCAGACATATGTTTTATTAATTAGTACATTCACAAAATATCTCCCACAGATAAAACATGTTATGAATCTCTTACCCTAACCAGACAACTACCACTTATATAACATCTAATGGACAGGACTGGCCAACACTGGAAACAAACAAATAAAACAATATGTATTGCATGAGAAAGTGATTATATTTATTATATATAAACAACATATATTTTGTTGCCCCTGACATTTTACACCAGGCACATACATTAAACATGCTCCGTCTTACCTCCCACGCCACTCCACCTCCACTGCCCCTTCAAACCATATTCTCTGCACCCTGTACATCTTTTACTTGGTCCACGACACCACATAGTCCACTGCAACACTTGCCACAGCACCAAATTGTCCATTGCAGCACTTGCCACTGCACCAAATTGTCCACTGCAGCACTTGCCACAGCACCAAATTGTCCACTGCAGCACTTGCCACAGCACCAAATTGTCCACTGCAGCACTTGCCACAGCACCAAATTGTCCACTGCAGCACTTGCCACAGCACCAAATTGTCCACTGCAGCACTTGCCACAGCACCACATAGTCTACTGCAGCACTTGCCACAGCACCACATAGTCTACTGCAGTCGCATTCCCTCACAGTGACCGGCTATAGAGAGGGGAATTTTTTTTTTCCTGGCGTGACCTGGGCCCGGGACGCCAGTATCGCCCGTCACCACCTGATGGCGGGCCTGACTGTATAAATAATATTTAGACTACAGAGTTCTTTTGAATCAGTCACTAAATGCAATGGCCTTTGTCCCCAACAGTGCTGCATAATATGTGTAGTGCATGTATTGCTGTTGCTATAGCAACAATCCCAACTATCTCCAAGCCCCGCCTCTCTCTCTCCAAGCCCCGCCTCTCTCTCTTCAAGCCCCTCCTGATTGGAATGTCACTGAATTTAGAAGCCCCGGTGAAATTATATTCAATGTAAAACTGTTTTAAAATAACAATGCGTTCATCACACATATATTAAAGGGACACTCCCACGCAAAAATGAAAAGTTGTTTTTTTTTTGTATTCCAGATATGTCTTTTGTTTTTGTTATGTGACTGTATTAAATAAAATATGTAAGTAAACAAGTGTGACTGGGCGCTGCCATTTTGTGAAATATAGTGTTTTTGGGTGCCACCCCCCAGTGACTTTACAGCACTAGTATCTCACTTTGGGGCTGGGGACACAGAATGCAGTCTATAAGTCAGAATTCTGATCATAGACATTGAATGGGAGGGTGATGTAACTATTACATCACAAGGGGCAGAGTTATGATCCTGTCTTTGTGTTGGAACTTGTACAGTCACCAAGTCCTGCCCACTATGATACACAGGAGCCAGTAAGAGAGCAGGGGAGCATCTTATGACATCATCATGCAGGCCTTGGCCACAGTTGTAAAGTGAGACAGGCTGGAAGATTTTGAACGATGTTGCATCATGGGAAATATTCACAAAATGGAGCCAGGAGATAAACACCTAATTTTATTTTTCCTTTTATATGCAATTAATTCAATCATATATATATATATATAAAAAAAACAGTGGCATGTGATTGTTTTTAATGACCAGATTAGTTCCATCCTAGATCTAGTTAAATCCTATGGAAGTGGTAGTATCGCTTTAATCAAACATACAGAAAATAGCGTGGCCCTTTAAAAGTATGGTAATACATCCGTCATCTGGGGAGAGATCTCGGAAATAGGTTTTAACAAACAAAATCAGGGGGTCTTAAATACTGCAGCCAAATTAATGTATTTGCGATGAGACAAGCAGGCCCAATGTACCACCTCTCTGCCGCTCCCCCCTTATTTGCACAGGCTGCCTGCGGGTTACCATAGAAACTAGACTCTCTCTTAACCCTTTGTGTGCTGACCTTCACCTTGCAGCTTCTCTACGAATTATTTTCTGATTTTGTTTCCGGAGAATGAATTGAATTCATAGAAATATTTAGCAATGTGTTATTATTTAGCAGCCTAAATATATATATATATATATATATATATCAGTCTGTTATATGACCACAGAAAAGTAAGCAGCTCAGAAAAGATGGGGAAATATAGGAATTGAAACAATTGCAAATAAAAATAAATAAATAATAAAATAAAAAGTATCGTACTTGTTAGTATGATGGATCCCGTCCCCTGCTCACGTTCAATTTACATACAAAGGCTCCTTGTGTCTTTTTTCATTAATAGCAAATCATTCAGTACAGACAATTTAATATGTTTTCTCCCATCCTACCTTACTGATCTGTTAACATAGTTTTTTTTTTAGTTCAGCACTGAAGCGAGTGTGCCCCCTGGTGGTCCATCCTTATACATCCATGTGTACAAACGGTCTACTCACTAAAGAGAGAAATGCAGGGAATTGAGAATTTAAAACTTAAGGCCAAAGTAGCCGAGTTGGAAGAATTCCCCCATTCAGCTGCATTGGTCTTTAGTTTGACATTCCCTGCAATTATCTCTTTATTGAGTAGACATTATATTTTCCATAACTTACCCTGCATATAGACTTCCACAGTACTACTGATGGTACAGTATAACTCCTGTCATTATATAGTGACACAGTATAACTCCTGTCATTATATAGTGACACAGTATAACTCCCATCATTATATAGTGACACAGTATAACTCCTGTCATTATATAGTGACACAGTATAACTCCTGTCATTATATAGTGACACAGTATAACTCCCGTCATTATATAGTGACACAGTATAACTCCCATCATTATATAGTGACACAGTATAACTCCTGTCATTATATTGTGACACAGTATAACTCCCATCATTATATAGTGACACAGTATAACTCCCATCATTATATAGTGACACAGTATAACTCCCATCATTATATAGTGACACAGTATAACTCCTGTCATTATATAGTGACACAGTATAACTCCTGTCATTATATAGTGACACAGTATAACTCCCATCATTATATAGTGACACAGTATAACTCCTGTCATTATATAGTGACACAGTATAACTCCTGTCATTATATAGTGACACAGTATAACTCCTGTCATTATATAGTGACACAGTATAACTCCCGTCATTATATAGTGACACAGTTTAACTCCTGTCATTATATAGTGACACAGTATAACTCCTGTCATTATATAGTGACACAGTATAACTCCCATCATTATATAGTGACACAGTATAACTCCCATCATTATATAGTGACACAGTATAACTCCTGTCATTATATAGTGACACAGTATAACTCCCATCATTATATAGTGACACAGTATAACTCCTGTCATTATATAGTGACACAGTATAACTCCCGTCATTATATAGTGACACAGTATAACTCCCGTCATTATATAGTGACACAGTATAACTCCTGTCATTATATAGTGACACAGTATAACTCCTGTCATTATATAGTGACACAGTATAACTCCTGTCATTATATAGTGACACAGTATAACTCCCATCATTATATAGTGACACAGTATAACTCCCATCATTATATAGTGACACAGTATAACTCCCGTCATTATATAGTGACACAGTATAACTCCCATCATTATATAGTGACACAGTATAACTCCTGTCATTATATTGTGACACAGTATAACTCCTGTCATTATATAGTGACACAGTATAACTCCCGTCATTATATAGTGACACAGTATAACTCCCATCATTATATAGTGACACAGTATAACTCCTGTCATTATATAGTGACACAGTATAACTCCCATCATTATATAGTGACACAGTATAACTCCTGTCATTATATAGTGACACAGTATAACTCCCATCATTATATAGTGACGCAGTATAACTCCCATCATTATATAGTGACAGAGTATAACTCCTGTCATTATATTGTGACACAGTATAACTCCCATCATTATATAGTGACGCAGTATAACTCCCATCATTATATAGTGACAGAGTATAACTCCTGTCATTATATAGTGACGCAGTATAACTCCCGTCATTATATAGTGACACAGTATAACTCCCATCATTATATAGCGAAACAGACACTGACACAGCATAACTCCCATCATTATATAGTGACACAGTATAACTCCCATCATTATATAGTGACACAGTATAACTCCCATCATTATATAGTGACACAGTATAACTCCCATCATTATATAGTGACACAGTATAACTCCTGTCATTATATAGTGACACAGTATAACTCCTGTCATTATATAGTGACACAGTATAACTCCCGTCATTATATAGTGACACAGTATAACTCCTGTCATTATATAGTGACACAGTATAACTCCTGTCATTATATAGTGACACAGTATAACTCCCATCATTATATAGTGACACAGTATAACTCCCATCATTATATAGTGACACAGTATAACTCCCGTCATTATATAGTGACACAGTATAACTCCCGTCATTATATAGTGACACAGTATAACTCCTGTCATTATATAGTGACACAGTATAACTCCCGTCATTATATAGTGACACAGTATAACTCCCGTCATTATATAGTGACACAGTATAACTCCTGTCATTATATAGTGACACAGTATAACTCCTGTCATTATATAGTGACACAGTATAACTCCCATCATTATATAGTGACACAGTATAACTCCCATCATTATATAGTGACACAGTATAACTCCCGTCATTATATAGTGACACAGTATAACTCCCATCATTATATAGTGACACAGTATAACTCCTGTCATTATATTGTGACACAGTATAACTCCTGTCATTATATAGTGACACAGTATAACTCCCGTCATTATATAGTGACACAGTATAACTCCCATCATTATATAGTGACACAGTATAACTCCTGTCATTATATAGTGACACAGTATAACTCCCATCATTATATAGTGACACAGTATAACTCCTGTCATTATATAGTGACACAGTATAACTCCCATCATTATATAGTGACGCAGTATAACTCCCATCATTATATAGTGACAGAGTATAACTCCTGTCATTATATTGTGACACAGTATAACTCCCATCATTATATAGTGACGCAGTATAACTCCCATCATTATATAGTGACAGAGTATAACTCCTGTCATTATATAGTGACGCAGTATAACTCCCGTCATTATATAGTGACACAGTATAACTCCCATCATTATATAGCGAAACAGACACTGACACAGCATAACTCCCATCATTATATAGTGACACAGTATAACTCCCATCATTATATAGTGACACAGTATAACTCCCATCATTATATAGTGACACAGTATAACTCCCATCATTATATAGTGACACAGTATAACTCCTGTCATTATATAGTGACACAGTATAACTCCTGTCATTATATAGTGACACAGTATAACTCCTGTCATTATATAGTGACACAGTATAACTCCCATCATTATATAGTGACACAGTATAACTCCCATCATTATATAGCGACACAGACACTGACACAGCATAACTCCCATCATTATATAGTGACACAGACACTGACAGTGATACAGGATAACTCCCATCACTATATAGTGACACAGACACTGACAGTGATACAGTATAACTCCCATCATTAAATAGTGACACAGACACTGACAGTGATACAGCATAACTCCCATCATTATATAGTGACACAGACACTGACAGTGATACAGCATAACTCCCATCATTATATAGTGACACAGACACTGACAGTGGAACAGCATAACTCCCATCATTATATAGTGACACAGACACTGACAGTGGAACAGCATAACTCCCACCATTATATAGTGACACAGACACTGACAGTGATACAGTATAACTCCCATCATTATATAGTGACACAGACACTGACAGTGATACAGCATAACTCCCATCATTTTATAGTGACACAGACACTGACAGTGATGCAGCATAACTCCCATCATTATATAGTGACACAGACACTGACAGTGATACAGCATAACTCCCATCATTATATAGTGACACAGACACTGACAGTGGAACAGCATAACTCCCACCATTATATAGTGACACAGACACTGACAGTGATACAGTATAACTCCTATCATTATATAGTGATACAGACACTGACAGTGATACAGCATAACTCCCATCATTATATAGTGACACAGACACTGACAGTGACACAGTATAACTCCTGTCATTATATAGTGACACAGTATAACTCCCATCATTATATAGTGACACAGTATAACTCCCATCATTATATAGCGACACAGACACTGACACAGCATAACTCCCATCATTATATAGTGACACAGACACTGACAGTGATACAGGATAACTCCCACCATTATATAGTGACACAGACACTGACAGTGATACAGTATAACTCCCATCACTATATAGTGACACAGACACTGACAGTGATACAGTATAACTCCCATCATTATATAGTGACACAGACACTGACAGTGATACAGCATAACTCCCATCATTATATAGTGACACAGACACTGACAGTGGAACAGCATAACTCCCACCATTATATAGTGACACAGACACTGACAGTGATACAGTATAACTCCCATCATTATATAGTGACACAGACACTGACAGTGATACAGCATAACTACCATCATTATATAGCGACACAGACACTGACAGTGGAACAGAAAAACTCCCACCATTATATAGTGACACAGACACTGACAGTGATACAGTATAACTCCCATCATTATATAGTGACACAGACACTGACAGTGATACAGCATAACTCCCATCATTATATAGTGACACAGACACTGACAGTGGAACAGCATAACTCCCACCATTATATAGTGACACAGACACTGACAGTGATACAGTATAACTCCCATCATTATATAGTGACACAGACACTGACAGTGATACAGCATAACTCCCATCATTTTATAGTGACACAGACACTGACAGTGATGCAGCATAACTCCCATCATTATATAGTGACACAGACACTGGCAGTTATACAGCATAACTCCCATCATTATATAGTGACACAGACACTGACAGTGATACAGGATAACTCCCACCATTATATAGTGACACAGACACTGACAGTGATACAGTATAACTCCTATCATTATATAGTGATACAGACACTGACAGTGATACAGCATAACTCCCATCATTATATAGTGACACAGACACTGACAGTGACACAGTATAACTCCTGTCATTATATAGTGACACAGTATAACTCCCATCATTATATAGTGACACAGTATAACTCCCATCATTATATAGCGACACAGACACTGACACAGCATAACTCCCATCATTATATAGTGACACAGACACTGACAGTGATACAGGATAACTCCCACCATTATATAGTGACACAGACACTGACAGTGATACAGTATAACTCCCATCACTATATAGTGACACAGACACTGACAGTGATACAGTATAACTCCCATCATTATATAGTGACACAGACACTGACAGTGATACAGCATAACTCCCATCATTATATAGTGACACAGACACTGACAGTGGAACAGCATAACTCCCACCATTATATAGTGACACAGACACTGACAGTGATACAGTATAACTCCCATCATTATATAGTGACACAGACACTGACAGTGATACAGCATAACTACCATCATTATATAGCGACACAGACACTGACAGTGGAACAGAAAAACTCCCACCATTATATAGTGACACAGACACTGACAGTGATACAGTATAACTCCCATCATTATATAGTGACACAGACACTGACAGTGATACAGCATAACTCCCATCATTATATAGTGACACAGACACTGACAGTGGAACAGCATAACTCCCACCATTATATAGTGACACAGACACTGACAGTGATACAGTATAACTCCCATCATTATATAGTGACACAGACACTGACAGTGATACAGCATAACTCCCATCATTATATAGTGACACAGACACTGACAGTGATGCAGCATAACTCCCATCATTATATAGTGACACAGACACTGACAGTGATACAGCATAACTCCCATCATTATATAGTGACACAGACACTGACAGTGGAACAGCATAACTCCCACCATTATATAGTGACACAGACACTGACAGTGATACAGTATAACTCCTATCATTATATAGTGATACAGACACTGACAGTGATACAGCATAACTACCATCATTATATAGCGACACAGACACTGACAGTGAAAAAGCATTACTCCCATCATTATATAGTGACACAGACACTGACAGTGATACAGTATAACTCCCATCATTATATAGTGACACAGACACTGACAATGGTACAGTATAACTCCCATCATTATATAGGGATACAGACACTGACAGTGATACAGCATAACTCCCATCATTATATAGTGACACAGACACTGACAGTGGAACAGCATAACTCCCACCATTATATAGGGACACAGACACTGACAGTGGTACAGTATAACTCCCATCATTATATAGTGATACAGACACTGACAGTGATACAGCATAACTCCCATCATTATATAGTGATACAGACACTGACAGTGATACAGCATAACTCCCATCATTATATAGTGACACAGACACTGACAGTGGAACAGCATAACTCCCATAATTATATAGCAACACAGACACTGACAGTGAAAAAGCATTACTCCCATCATTATATAGTGACACAGACACTGACAGTGATACAGTATAACTCCCATCATTATATAGTGACACAGACACTGACAGTGGTACAGTATAACTCCCATCATTATATAGTGATACAGACACTGACAGTGATACAGCATAACTCCCATCATTATATAGTGACACTGACACTGACAGTGGAACAGCATAACTCCCACCATTATATAGGGACACAGACACTGACAGTGATACAGTATAACTCCCATCATTATATAGTGATACAGACACTGACAGTGGAACAGCATAACTCCCACCATTATATAGTGACACAGACACTGACAGTGATACAGTATAACTCCCATCATTATATAGCGGCACAGACACTGACAGTGGAACAGCATAACTCCCACCATTATATAGTGACACAGACACTGACAGTGATACAGTGTAACTCCCATCATTATATAGTGACACAGACACTGACAGTGATACAGCATAACTCCCATCATTATATAGTGACACAGACACTGACAGTGATGCAGCATAACTCCCATCATTATATAGTGACACAGACACTGACAGTGATACAGCATAACTCCCATCATTATATAGTGACACAGACACTGACACAACACAACTCCCATCATTATATAGTGACACAGACACTGATACAGTACAACTCCAATTATACAGTGACACAGACACTGACAGTGGTACAATATAAATCCCATCATTATTTAGTGACATAGACACTGGCAGTGGTACAGCATAACTCCCATCAATATATAGTGACACAGACACTGGCAGTTATACAGCATAACTCCCATCACTATATAGTGACACAGACACTGACAGTGATACAGCATAACTCCCATCATTATATAGCGGCACAGACACTGACAGTGATACAGCATAACTCCCATCATGATATAGCGGCACAGACACCGTGTCAAAAAACACAACATCCCGTTCCGCAGTGTCACCCCACATCCCGTTCCTCAGTGTCACCCCACATCCCGTTCCTTAGTGTCACCCCACATCCCGTTCCTCAGTGTCACCCCACATCCCTTTCCCCAGTGTCACCCCACATCCCGTTCCTCAGTGTCACCCCACATCCCTTTCCCCAGTGTCACCCCACATCCCGTTCCTCAGTGTCACCCCACATCCCTTTCCCCAGTGTCACCCCACATCCCGTTCCTCAGTGTCACCCCACATCCCTTTCCCCAGTGTCACCCCACATCCCATTCCTCAGTGTCACCCCACATCCCTTTCCCCAGTGTCACCCCACATCCCGTTCCCCAGTGTCACCCCACATCCCGTTCCTCAGTGTCACCCCACATCCCTTTCCCCAGTGTCACCCCACATCCCGTTCCTCAGTGTCACAATACATCCCTTTCCCCAGTGTCACCCCACATCCCGTTCCTCAGTGTCACCCCACATCCCTTTCCCCAGTGTCACCCCACATCCCGTTCCTCAGTGTCACCCCACATCCCGTTCCTCAGTGTCACCCCACATCCCGTTCCTCAGTGTCACCCACATCCCTTTCCCCAGTGTCACCCCACATCCCATTCCTCAGTGTCACCCCACATCCCTTTCCCCAGTGTCACCCCACATCCCGTTCCTCAGTGTCACCCCACATCCCGTTCCTCAGTGTCACCCCACATCCCTTTCCCCAGTGTCACCCCACATCCCGTTCCTCAGTGTCACCCCACATCCCTTTCCCCAGTGTCACCCCACATCCCGTTCCTCAGTGCCACCCCACATCCCTTTCCCCAGTGTCACCCCACATCCCATTTCTCAGTGTCACCCCACATCCCTTTCCCCAGTGTCATCCCACATCCCGTTCCTCAGTGTCACCCCACATCCCGTTCCTCAGTGTCACCCCACATCCCTTTCCTCAGTGTCACCCCACATCCCGTTCCTCAGTGTCACCCCACATCCCGTTCCTCAGTGTCACCCCACATCCCTTTCCCCAGTGTCACCCCACATCCCGTTCCTCAGTGTCACCCCACATCCCTTTCCCCAGTGTCACCCCACATCCCGTTCCTCAGTGTCACCCCACATCCCTTTCCCCAGTGTCACCCCACATCCCGTTCCTCAGTGTCACCCCACATCCCTTTCCCCAGTGTCACCCCACATCCCATTCCTCAGTGTCACCCCACATCCCTTTCCCCAGTGTCACCCCACATCCCGGTCCTCAGTGTCACCCCACATCCCTTTCCCCAGTGTCACCCCACATCCCATTCCTCAGTGTCACCCCACATCCCTTTCCCCAGTGTCACCCCACATCCCTTTCCCCAGTGTCACCCCACATCCCGTTCCTCAGTGTCACCCCACATCCCTTTCCCCCGTGTCACCCCACATCCCGTTCCTCAGTGTCACCCCACATCCCTTTCCCCAGTGTCACCCCACATCCCGTTCCTCAGTGTCACCCCACATCCCTTTCCCCAGTGTCACCCCACATCCCGTTCCTCAGTGTCCCAACAGCACTTGCCAGTGTCCCAGTAAAAAACAAGGGGTTGGGTAAAGATATTATAAGCAACCCCATTTGAGAGGAAAGGACTTGGTTGACTTTGCATGTACAGTTCCATGCTGCTATCAAGATGCTCCTTAGATGCCTCCTGGGTGCTGGGAAGAGAATGAGGGCTGGGGGTCTCCACAGGACCATCGGAGGGCCAAAGTTACCCCTCAGCAGAGATGGAAACGTTGTGGGATATTCAAGAAAACAAATCTGGAGTTTAGTGTATTGGAGATTAGTTTAGCTTGTTTTGTTTTTAATGAATGTTCATTACATTAGGCCTGATACAATCACTGGCGACACAAATCTATAGTGCTGGACAGGCTTATTAGCTTCATTTTAAGATGTTTAACAAATTATGTTAAATAATCTATACATTGTATTAGCAGAATTGCAGGTACATGCCAAAATTAGGAGACTAATGTGTTTTAAATGAGTCTGTGGAGTCTCCTGTTTATGACATCACCTGTGGCGTCTCCTGTTCATGACATCACCTGTGGCATCCCGTTTATGACATCACCTGTGGCGTCCCGTTTATGACATCACCTGTGGAGTCTCCTGTTTATGACATCACCTGTGGCGTCTCCTGTTCATGACATCACCTGTGGCGTCTCCTGTTCATGACATCACCTGTGGCGTCCCGTTTATGACATCACCTGTGGAGTCTCCTGTTTATGACATCACCTGTGGCGTCTCCTGTTCATGACATCACCTGTGGCGTCTCCTGTTCATGACATCGCCTGTGGCGTCCCCTGTTTATGACACCACCTGTGGAGTCCCCTGTTGATGACACCACCTGTGGCGTCCCCTGTTGATGACATCACCTGTGGCGTCCCCTGTTGATGACACCACCTGTGGAGTCCCCTGTTGATGACACCACCTGTGGCGTCCCCTGTTTATGACATCACCTGTGGAGTCCCGTTTATGACATCACCTGAGGAGTCCCCTGTTGATGACATCACCTGTGGCAAATGAACTGCTTTTTAATGTGTAATTTGCATATCAAGCCACAGGTGATGTCATAAACAGGAGACACCACAGGTGATGTCATAAACAGGGGACGCCACAGGTGATGTCATAAGCAAGATACTCCACATTTCACACACATTAGTCTCCTAATGAAGCTGCTGACATGATGTATAGATCATTTTCATTCTCTATAGTCACATTACAAGCAATGTGTAGGGTGCCAAAAACAAGATCCGTTTTAATCCATGAAATAGTAACATTATTATACCAGACCCAAGATTCATTCCCTAATGTAATGCGGCTGGTGACCGTTATTCATTTAATTATAATATGTTACACAGGCGGTGTGTGTGTGTTGCTGGTTAAAAAGTGTATAGATTTTATTTTTTTAAGCATTCACGGCAATGACTTCCTAATTATTCATTTAATTAAATTGTTTTCAAGACCATGGTTGATTAAAATAATGAAATATCACACTGCTTTCAGGGACACCAAGCCTTGGTGTAGCTGGAACACAAAAGAAGCCGTTTTTAGCGTTTTAATTGAATGATGGCTAACCTTGGCACTGCACATGTGCGGGAACTACATATCCCATGATGCTCATCCATCTGCAGTGCCAAGGTTGTTTAGAATCCTTCATGAAGAGACTGAATACTTCAATGTGAAATGACATAGACCTGAATCTCTTTACAGTTTGCTAGATAAGGCTTTCTCTGGATTCCTCTGCAGACGCCACACATCTCGCACGGCCCGCCTGGCAGTGTTAATCTCCTGGAAGCCGTGTAAATGTCCATGCTCTCTGTATCTGTGTAGGGCATCCTGGAGGACGGTAACAGGGATGCTGAAGTTGAGATGGGGGTATGCTGCTCCAGTGCTGTTATCCCTGGTGTTACTTGCAACAATGCCTAGAAAATAAACAAGAAATTCAAAATTACAACTGAACGTGTTAGTGTAGGTGGGACCTGCCCCTTCACGAGAAATACTAAAATCTCACATAAAGTCCCACAGAAACATCACTTCAGTAGCACCTTGTTACCTGCGACTCCTCTATAAATTCCCCCGTATGTATATTTTAACCCTGGACTATTATACTGGTGTAGAAGGCATCATTCACGTGACCGGCACTATTATACTAGTGTAGAAGGCATCATTCACGTGACCGGCACTATTATACTGGTGTAGAAGGCATCATTCACGTGACCGGCACTATTATACTGGTGTAGAAGGCATCATTCACGTGACCAGCACTATTATACTGGTGTAGAAGGCATCATTCATGTGACTGCCACTATTATACTGGTGTAGAAGGCATCATTCACGTGACCGGCACTATTATACTGGTGTAGAAGGCATCATTCACGTGACTGCCACTATTATACTGGTGTAGAAGGCATCATTCACGTGACTGGCACTATTATACTGGTGTAGAAGGCATCATTCATGTGACCGGGACTATTATACTGGTGTAGAAGGCATCATTCACGTGACTGCCACTATTATACTGGTGTAGAAGGCATCATTCACGTGAACGGCACTATTATACTGGTGTAGAAGGCATCATTCACGTGACCGGCACTATTATACTGGTGTAGAAGGCATCATTCATGTGACTGCCACTATTATACTGGTGTAGAAGGCATCATTCACGTGAACGGCACTATTATACTGGTGTAGAAGGCATCATTCACGTGACTGGCACTATTATACTGGATTAGAAGGCATCATTCACGTGACTGGCACTATTATACTGGTGCAGAAGGCATCATCCAAGTGACTGTCACTATTATACTGGTGCAGAAGGCATCAATCACGTGACTGGCACTATTATACTGGTGCAGAAGGCATCATCCAAGTGACTGTCACTATTATACTGGTGCAGAAGGCATCAATCACGTGACCAGCACTATGATACTGGTGTAGAAGGCATCATTCACGTGACCGGCACTATTATACTGGTGTTGAAGGTATCATTCACGTGACTGGCACTATTATACTGGATTAGAAGGCATCATTCAAGTGACTGTCACTATTATACTGGTGCAGAAGGCATCAATCACGTGACCAGCACTATGATACTGGTGTAGTAGGTAGAACAAGAACAGTGCCGTTTTTATTACCAAGAAGCTGTCCAGACTGAGTCGCAAACAATGGCCCTCCACTTGAGCCTCCGTGGACAGCACATGTCGTCTGAAGCATGACCGGCTCGTTCCCCACGCAAATAACAGCCGACAGCACGCCCGACGTCACAGACGGCCCACAGTTCTCACCAAAGGCTCCATATCCCAGAACACACACGTCCTCACCTTGCGAGAGAACAGAAAGCAAGAGAACAGATGAAAATCCACGAACTGTCTGGTTCTCCATCACCTGGCCACCACAACAGAGAGCATCGTTCAAGACGCTATTCATGGTTGATTTGGAAACCAATCACGGACGTCCAGGCTGACATGTCATGGATTTGCTTCTCCGAGACCGGACGGCGCCGACACCAAGAAAAAAAACATGGCCAAGAAATCAAGTCACTAACGGGATAATATTTCTGTAAATTTCAGGTATATCCCAGGGCTTGACTAATATATCTAGGCTTTAGAAGCTAAAGATGTCATTTCAGGAGCCAGCCTAGATAGATCATTTTAAGAGCTCCCTGGCTCGAGAACCTACATTTTGCACAGACCTGGATATGACAATAGGGGGGGGGGCGGCTGAGCAGAAGTTCAGGTTGGTACCCACCTACACAATAGGTCGATGCCAAGACCGGCTCTTGAATTCCATGAAAGGATTCTTCCACTTCCACCAGTGCGATGTCATAAGGAGAATCTTCATCGCTAGAAAAGACCACCTGTGCAGTGACCCCTCGATACCTGGAATGATAGATGAAATCATTGTGATTAAGCAGCATTAGTCACAAATCAGGATGGTCACACGGCACACTAATGAAAGATCCTGATTTGTAATAAATCGGGGGACCATCACTGAAATATTGGCGTAAAGGGGGCTCCATCACCTAAACTGTGATCCTAGCCGAAGGATAAATTAGAGTGTCCAGTCAGGAAGGGATATTCTCTGGTTTTCAAAAACATCCAGGGGGTGTTACTATTAAGAGTGAAAGTTCCAACGGGGTTATTTTCTGTATGTTTAATATACGAAATGCACGTATTGCTACTTTAAAACAATTTCCAGTTCTCCTATAGTTTTACATTGAAAATAATATCAGCGGGGCTTCTGAATTCAGTGACATCACATGAGGAGGGGCTTCATGGGACTTACGGGGCTGTTGCTATAGCAACATCAATTTCAGGAGATAGGAAGGGTCGAGGATTAAACTGTTTATTTACACCGTGCAGTACTTACAAAAATATTCACAAAAATAATTGTAAAATAGTATTGACAAACGTAAACCTACTTGTCTGCTGTAGGAGATCTGATTCTCACGGTCACCCTGGATGCACCTCTTACAACATGTCGGCAGGTCAGCACAAGGTTTGCATTCAAGAAAACGCCGGACCCCCAAACTTGACCAGAGTCTACCAAAACAACAGACAACCTCCAGGCTTCTGTGGGTTCCAGACATGGGGTAAGGTCGGCAAGCGAATCTTCCACTGGCATCAGTTGTGAAATGTAGCCTCCCCCAGCCATTCCGGTCTTCTCTAGAGCCTCGATAAGGTTGTCCAAAACGTGGCTGACGGAACAGGCCAAGGTCAGGCCTACCCATTCGTTGGCCTTCCAGCAAAGTGGCGCAACGATTAGCCCCACTAAATGCAGGACACCACCTTGGAAAGCAAATATCCCACCTCCTTCGGAGCCTGGCAAGCAACGGGCATCAGTCAACAGAACTACATTGTGCTTTCCAGCCAGATTACTTACAACCCCTCTACTAATGGTATTAAGAAATATATCGGGGTAGAAGGAGCCGAAGGGGGATCCGCAAGCATACACAGGACCGCCTTTCAGCAGCTTGGAGGCCGGCATGAAGCTTATTCTAGCAGCCTCGTTAGACACAGGGCTTTGTAACTTGAGCACTGCAAACCAGTGTAAGTAAGCTAGATCGTTTCGCAATTCAACATACTCTTCCTCACTGGAGAAAACCCAGCCATCTGATTTGTTAAACAACTTTGAGAAGGCCCTCTGGAAGTCAGGGCAGGGAACAAGCATTAGAAGCTGAGCCTCAAGCTGCTTCCTGCCTGCCCCGACCCCGGCTTGGTTTGACATGGGCACTAGACCGAGCCCCGGTTGGGGTTCGGCGACCCTGCCGCCTTGGTTATTCTGCTCAGCAGAGCACTCTACGCGTACGGCTAGATCCCTCGGAAACTCGCCGGCCAAAATAACATCGCGCGCGGCCAGGGCCACATCTCGGAATTCCCTATTAAGGAAAGGAAAAAATATAGCGCCGTGACAGAGCGCGACGCCTAAACGGGGGTCTACTATTACCCCGCTGCAGCTCCACCTCCCATCGCAGTCGCCTTTAGATGCATTATGGGAGGGGGGCGCAGGTCTATTCTCCGCCTCAGGGTCGTTATAAAGGGTCCCATTGGTTTTTTGGGGGGCCGGATTCTTTTGGAAGGCGGTCACCACACAGCAATGAGCCTGGGCCGGCTGCAGCTGGGATTCCAGCATCATTAATGGAAATAATGAAGGATCAGTGCAGATTTAGGCATGCATGGGTCTGTATGTGAGTTACAGAGTCTCTGCTGCTGCTAGGCCATGGGAAGTGGCCATTAAATCACACAGTGCCGAGGGCAGGTATCACCATACAGCGCAGCCATCAGAGCCAAAGGTCCCTGCTTGGAACGCGGAAGTGGAGACAGCCCGGCGCGCGATCTGATTGGCTCACATTCACTGCTGCTATGCGTCGGGCTGCGTCATTGGTTGAGGACAGTGCACGCGCGAGATACACGCTCGGTGATTGGCTGCTTTGGCAGGTGCCGGTGGTGGGCGTGTCTGACTCCTGTTATTAGATGTGTTAGAGCAGTGTGTGTGTTAGCAGGCTGGGGATGGATAATAGGATGCTAACCTTGGCACTGTTTGTGAAGTACATAGCCCAGGCTGACTGAGCATCATGGGATATGTAGTTCTCACACAGTGCACAGGTTGGCTATCTCTGGGTGATTTCCAGGGACACATTTTGTTGCTCTTGCTGCAGAAAGAGCATGCAAAGTGCAGCCCGGTGTTGTCAAATTAAGCGCAAGACGTAAGAATGTGCGAGAGCGTCACTTCCTGCGACGCGCGATCCGCTGACTGATAGGGCCGCCACCTGTATACCTGACGGTATTTTATTTGGTAGAAAAGGCGGCAGCCCTAACTATGCATATACCCCCCATCAGCTGGCGGAAGATATCAATAAATTATTTACGGCGCTCGGAAACAGTGTTTCTGCTACATTGAAGGGGGTCCATTTATATTGGGGGGCACAGTTAATACAAAGGACACTTTACATGAATTGGATTGTGTGTGTGTGTATATATACATCCTACATACTGCCAGGCTGCACTTTACATGAATTGGATTGTGTCTGTGTGTGTATATACATCCTACATACTGCCGGGCTGCACTTTACATGAATTGGATTGTGTGTGTGTGTATATACATCCTACATACTGCCGGGCTGCACTTTACATGAATTGGATTGTGTGTGTGTGTATATACATCCCACATACTGCCGGGCTGCACTTTACATGAATTGGATTGTGTGTGTGTGTGTGTATATACATCCTACATACTGCCAGGCTGCACTTTACATGAATTGGATTGTGTGTGTGTATATACATCCTACATACTGCCGGGCTGCACTTTACATGAATTGGATTGTGTCTGTGTGTATATACATCCTACATACTGCCAGGCTGCACTTTACATGAATTGGATTGTGTGTGTGTGTATATACATCCTACATACTGCCGGGCTGCACTTTACATGAATTGGATTGTGTGTGTGTGTGTATATACATCCTACATACTGCCGGACTGCACTTTACATGAATTGGATTGTGTGTGTGTGTATATACATCCTACATACTGCCAGGCTGCACTTTACATGAATTGGATTGTGTGTGTGTGTATATACATCCTACATACTGCCGGGCTGCACTTTACATGAATTGGATTGTGTGTGTGTATATACATCCTACATACTGCCGGGCTGCACTTTACATGAATTGGATTGTGTCTGTGTGTGTATATACATCCTACATACTGCCGGGCTGCACTTTACATGAATTGGATTGTGTGTGTGTGTATATACATCCTACATACTGCCGGGCTGCACTTTACATGAATTGGATTGTGTGTGTGTGTATATACATCCCACATACTGCCGGGCTGCACTTTACATGAATTGGATTGTGTGTGTGTGTGTGTATATACATCCTACATACTGCCAGGCTGCACTTTACATGAATTGGATTGTGTGTGTGTATATACATCCTACATACTGCCGGGCTGCACTTTACATGAATTGGATTGTGTCTGTGTGTATATACATCCTACATACTGCCAGGCTGCACTTTACATGAATTGGATTGTGTGTGTGTGTATATACATCCTACATACTGCCGGGCTGCACTTTACATGAATTGGATTGTGTGTGTGTGTGTATATACATCCTACATACTGCCGGGCTGCACTTTACATGAATTGGATTGTGTGTGTGTGTATATACATCCTACATACTGCCAGGCTGCACTTTACATGAATTGGATTGTGTGTGTGTGTGTATACATCCTACATACTGCCGGGCTGCACTTTACATGAATTGGATTGTGTGTGTGTGTATATACATCCTACATACTGCCGGGCTGCACTTTACATGAATTGGATTGTGTGTGAGTATATACATCCTACATACTGCCGGGCTGCACTTTACATGAATTGGATTGTGTGTCTGTATATACATCCAACATACTGCCGGGCTGCACTTTACATGAATTGGATTGTGTGTGTGTGTGTGTATATATACATCCTACATACTGCCGGGCTGCACTTTACATGAATTGGATTGTGTGTGTGTATATACATCCTACATACTGCCGGGCTGCACTTTACATGAATTGGATTGTGTGTCTGTATATACATCCAACATACTGCCGGGCTGCACTTTACATGAATTGGATTGTGTGTGTGTGTGTGTATATATACATCCTACATACTGCCGGGCTGCACTTTACATGAATTGGATTGTGTGTCTGTATATACATCCAACATACTGCCGGGCTGCACTTTACATGAATTGGATTGTGTGTGTGTATATATACATCCTACATACTGCCGGGCTGCACTTTACATGAATTGGATTGTGTGTGTGTGTATATACATCCTACATACTACTGGGCTGCACTTTACATGAATTGGATTGTGTGTCTGTATATACATCCAACATACTGCCGGGCTGCACTTTACATGAATTGGATTGTGTGTGTGTGTGTGTGTATATATACATCCTACATACTGCCGGGCTGCACTTTACATGAATTGGATTGTGTGTGTGTGTATATACATCCTACATACTACTGGGCTGCACTTTACATGAATTGGATTGTGTGTGTGTGTGTATATACATCCTACATACTGCCAGGCTGCTCTTTACATGAATTGGATTGTGTGTGTGTGTATATACATCCTACATACTGCCGGGCTGCACTTTACATGAATTGGATTGTGTGTGTGTGTGTGTGTGTGTGTGTATATACATCATACATACTGCCGGGCTGCACTTTACATGAATTGGATTGTGTGTGTGTATATACATCCTACATACTGCCGGGCTGCACTTTACATGAATTGGATTGTGTGTGTGTGTGTGTATAAACATCCTACATACTGCCGGGCTGCACTTTACATGAATTGGATTGTGTGTGTGTGTGTGTATATACATCCTACATACTGCCGGGCTGCACTTTACATGAATTGGATTGTGTGTGTGTGTGTATATACATCCTACATACTGCCAGGCTGCACGTTACATGAATTGGATTGTGTGTTTGTGTGTGTATATATACATCCTACATACTGCCAGGCTGCACATTACATGAATTGGATTGTGTGTGTGTGTATATACATCCTACATACTGCCGGGCTGCACTTTACATGAATTGGATTGTGTCTGTGTATATACATCCTACATACTGCCGGGCTGCACTTTACATGAATTGGATTGTGTGTTTGTGTGTGTATATATACATCCTACATACTGCCAGGCTGCACATTACATGAATTGGATTGTGTGTGTGTGTATATACATCCTACATACTGCCGGGCTGCACTTTACATGAATTGGATTGTGTCTGTGTATATCCATCCTACATACTGCCAGGCTGCACTTTACATGAATTGGATTGTGTGTGTGTGTATATACATCCTACATACTGCCAGACTGCACTTTACATGAATTGGATTGTGTGTATGTGTGTATATACATCCTACATACTGCCGGGCTGCACTTTACATGAATTGGATTGTGTGTGTGTGTATACATCCTACATACTGCTGGGCTGCACTTTACATGAATTGGATTGTGTGTGTGTGTGTATATACATCCTACATACTGCCGGCTGCACTTTACATGTATTGGATTGTGTGTGTGTGTGTATATACATCCTACATACTGCCGGGCTGCACTTTACATGAATTGGATTGTGTGTGTGTGTGTGTGTGTGTGTATATACATCATACATACTGCCGGGCTGCACTTTACATGAATTGGATTGTGTGTGTGTGTGTATATACATCCTACATACTGCCAGGCTGCACTTTACATGAATTGGATTGTGTGTGTGTGTATATACATCCTACATACTGCCAGACTGCACTTTACATGAATTGGATTGTGTGTATGTGTGTATATACATCCTACATACTGCCGGGCTGCACTTTACATGAATTGGATTGTGTGTGTGTGTATACATCCTACATACTGCTGGGCTGCACTTTACATGAATTGGATTGTGTGTGTGTGTATATACATCCTACATACTGCCGGGCTGCACTTTACATGTATTGGATTGTGTGTGTGTGTGTATATACATCCTACATACTGCCGGGCTGCACTTTACATGAATTGGATTGTGTGTGTGTGTGTGTATATACATCCTACATACTGCCGGGCTGCACTTTACATGAATTGGATTGTGTGTGTGTGTGTGTATATACATCATACATACTGCCGGGCTGCACTTTACATGAATTGGATTGTGTGTGTGTGTGTATATACATCCTACATACTGCCAGGCTGCACTTTACATGAATTGGATTGTGTGTGTGTGTATATACATCCTACATACTGCCAGACTGCACTTTACATGAATTGGATTGTGTGTATGTGTGTATATACATCCTACATACTGCCGGGCTGCACTTTACATGAATTGGATTGTGTGTGTGTGTATACATACTACATACTGCTGGGCTGCACTTTACATGAATTGGATTGTGTGTGTGTGTATATACATCCTACATACTGCCGGGCTGCACTTTACATGAATTGGATTGTGTGTGTGTGTGTATATACATCCTACATACTGCCGGGCTGCACTTTACATGAATTGGATTGTGTGTGTGTGTGTGTGTGTGTATATACATCATACATACTGCCGGGCTGCACTTTACATGAATTGGATTGTGTGTGTGTGTGTATATACATCCTACATACTGCCGGGCTGCACTTTACATGAATTGGAATGTGTGTGTATATACATCCTACATACTGCCAGGCTGCACTTTACATGTATTGGATTGTCTGTGTGTGTGTGTGTGTGTGTGTATATACATCCTACATACTGCCGGGCTGCACTTTACATGAATTGGATTGTGTGTGTGTGTGTGTGTGTGTGTATATACATCATACATACTGCCGGGCTGCACTTTACATGAATTGGATTGTGTGTGTGTGTGTGTATATACATCCTACATACTGCCGGGCTGCACTTTACATGAATTGGATTGTGTGTGTGTGTATATCCATCCTACATACTGCCGGGCTGCACATTACATGAATTGGATTGTGTTTGTGTGTGTGTATATACATCCTACATACTGCCGGGCTGCACTTTACATGAATTGGATTGTGTGTGTGTGTGTGTATATACATCCTACATACTGCCGGGCTGCACTTTACATGAATTGGATTGTGTGTGTGTGTGTGTGTGTATATACATCATACATACTGCCGGGCTGCACTTTACATGAATTGGATTGTGTGTGTGTGTGTATATACATCCTACATACTGCCAGGCTGCACTTTACATGAATTGGATTGTGTGTGTGTGTATATACATCCTACATACTGCCAGACTGCACTTTACATGAATTGGATTGTGTGTATGTGTGTATATACATCCTACATACTGCCGGGCTGCACTTTACATGAATTGGATTGTGTGTGTGTGTATACATACTACATACTGCTGGGCTGCACTTTACATGAATTGGATTGTGTGTGTGTGTATATACATCCTACATACTGCCGGGCTGCACTTTACATGAATTGGATTGTGTGTGTGTGTGTATATACATCCTACATACTGCCGGGCTGCACTTTACATGAATTGGATTGTGTGTGTGTGTGTGTGTGTGTATATACATCATACATACTGCCGGGCTGCACTTTACATGAATTGGATTGTGTGTGTGTGTGTATATACATCCTACATACTGCCGGGCTGCACTTTACATGAATTGGAATGTGTGTGTATATACATCCTACATACTGCCAGGCTGCACTTTACATGTATTGGATTGTCTGTGTGTGTGTGTGTGTGTGTGTGTATATACATCCAACATACTGCCGGGCTGCACTTTACATGAATTGGATTGTGTGTGTGTGTGTGTGTGTGTATATACATCATACATACTGCCGGGCTGCACTTTACATGAATTGGATTGTGTGTGTGTGTGTGTATATACATCCTACATACTGCCGGGCTGCACTTTACATGAATTGGATTGTGTGTGTGTGTATATCCATCCTACATACTGCCGGGCTGCACATTACATGAATTGGATTGTGTTTGTGTGTGTGTATATACATCCTACATACTGCCGGGCTGCACTTTACATGAATTGGATTGTGTGTGTGTATATACATCCTACATACTGCCGGGCTGCACTTTACATGCATTGGATTGTGTGTGTGTGTGTATATACATCCTACATACTGCCAGGCTGCACTTTACATGAATTGGATTGTGTGTGTGTGTGTGTGTATATACATCCTACATACTGCCGGGCTGCACTTTACATGAATTGGATTGTGTGTGTGTATATACATCCTACATACTGCCGGGCTGCACTTTACATGAATTGGATTGTGTGTGTGTATATACACCCTACATACTGCCGGGCTGTACTTTACATGAATTGGATTGTGTGTGTGTGTATATACATCCTACATACTGCCAGGCTGCACTTTACATGAATTGGATTGTGTGTGTGTGTATATACATCCTACATACTGCCGGGCTGCACTTTACATGAATTGGATTGTGTGTGTGTGTGTGTGTGTGTATATACATCCTACATACTGCCGGGCTGCACTTTACATGAATTGGATTGTGTGTGTGTGTATATACATCCTACATACTGCCAGGCTGCACTGTGTGTGTGTGTATATACATCCTACATACTGCCGGGCTGCAATTTACATGAATTGGATTGTGTGTGTGTGTGTATATACATCCTACATACTGCCGGGCTGTACTTTACATGAATTGGATTGTGTGTGTGTGTGTATATACATCCTACATACTGCCGGGCTACACTTTACATGAATTGGATTGTGTGTGTGTGTATATACATCCTACATACTGCCGGGCTGTACTTTACATGAATTGGATTGTGTGTCTGTGTGTATATACATCCTACATACTGCCGGGCTGCACTTTACATGAATTGGATTGTGTGTGTGTGTATATACATCCTACATACTGCCGGGCTGCACTTTACATGAATTGGATTGTGTGTGTGTGTATATACATCCTACATACTGCCGGGCTGCACTTTACATGAATTGGATTGTGTGTGTGTGTATATACATCCTACATACTGCCAGGCTGCACTTTACATGAATTGGATTGTGTCTGTGTGTATATACATCCTACATACTGCCGGGCTGCACTTTACATGAATTGGATTGTGTGTGTGTGTATATACATCCTACATACTGCCGGGCTGCACTTTACATGAATTGGATTGTGTGTGTGTGTATATACATCCTACATACTGCCGGGCTGCACTTTACATGAATTGGATTGTGTGTGTGTGTATATACATCCTACATACTGCCGGGCTGCACTTTACATGAATTGGATTGTGTGTGTTTGTGTATATACATCCTACATACTGCCAGGCTGCACATTACATGAATTGGATTGTGTGTGTGTGTATATACATCCTACATACTGCCGGGCTGTACTTTACATGAATTGGATTGTGTGTCTGTGTGTATATACATCCTACATACTGCCGGGCTGCACTTTACATGAATTGGTTTGTGTGTGTGTGTATATACATCCTACATACTGCCGGGCTGCACTTTACATGTAGAACACTTTAGTCTCCCTGGTAACATGGCCAATGTCGGTAAGTATGTAAGACGGCTGAGCAAAGCTTTCTCTGTAACTCCAGTAATCTATAATCTAATGTTCCTGAATATGGTGCAGATCCTGTTTATGTTTCAATAACAGACTATTTGATCCCCGGGCAGTTACTTGGGAAGGAGATTTTATAGCATGTTTTGAAAACAAGGCAATAAGAAATCCAATACCCGGACACATGATCAGCACATATTGAAATGATCTTCTGCATTCCAGGGGAGAGACTGTGTTAGTAAGAATTCATTCTGTATTTAATATATTAATCCTTTCACTAGGGAAAATCAGACATTCTGATAACCTAATATTTTGCCAAATATGTTTATGTTGAATAAAAAAATTGCACCAATGAGAAAAAACCTCATTGAGCCTTCTTTGTGCAGTATAGCTCTATCAGGGAGCGGACATGTTGTTTAGAATCTTTGCTCTGTGTAGCTCTATCAGGGGGCGGACATGTTGCTTAGACTCTTTGCTCTGTTTAGCTCTATCAGGGAGCGGACATGTTGTTTAGAATCTTTGCTCTGTATAGCTCTATCAGGGGGCGGACATGTTGTTTAGAATCTTTGCTCTGTATAGCTCTATCAGGGGGCGGACATGTTGTTTAGAATCTTTGCTCTGTATAGCTCTATCAGGGAGCGGACATGTTGTTTAGAATCTTTGCTCTGTATAGCTCTATCAGGGGGCAGACATGTTGTTTAGAAACTTTGCTCTGTATAGCTCTATCAGGGAGCGGACATGTTGTTTAGAATCTTTGCTCTGTATAGCTCTATCAGGGAGCGGAGATGATGTTTAGAATCTTTGCTCTGTATAGCTCTATCAGGGAGCGGACATGTTGTTTAGAATCTTTGCTCTGTATAGCTCTATCAGGGGCGGACATGTTGATTAGAATCTTTGTGCAGTATAGCTCTATCAGGGGGCGGACATGTTGATTAGAATCTTTGTGCAGTATAGCTCTATCAGGGGGCGGACATGTTGTTTAGAATCTTTGTGCAGTATAGCTCTATCAGGGAGCGGACATGATGTTTAGAATCTTTGCTCTGTATAGCTCTATCAGGGAGCGGACATGTTGTTTAGAATCTTTGCTCTGTATAGCTCTATCAGGGGCGGACATGTTGATTAGAATCTTTGTGCAGTATAGCTCTATCAGGGGGCGGACATGTTGATTAGAATCTTTGTGCAGTATAGCTCTATCAGGGGGCGGACATGTTGATTAGAATCTTTGTGCAGTATAGCTCTATCAGGGGGCGGACATGTTGATTAGAATCTTTGTGCAGTATAGCTCTATCAGGGGGCGGACATGTTGATTAGAATCTTTGTGCAGTATAGCTCTATCAGGGGGCGGACATGTTGATTAGAATCTTTGTGCAGTATAGCTCTATCAGGGGGTGGACATGTTGATTAGAATCTTTGTGCAGTATAGCTCTATCAGGGGGCGGACATGTTGATTAGAATCTTTGTGCAGTATAGCTCTATCAGGGGGCGGACATGTTGATTAGAATCTTTGTGCAGTATAGCTCTATCAGGGGGCGGACATGTTGATTAGAATCTTTGTGCAGTATAGCTCTATCAGGGGGCGGACATGTTGATTAGAATCTTGGGCATGCCTTCCAACTGTAGCGTGGGATTGTACCAATTTCGGGGGGGCTGTCCTGCTGAGCTCTACCTCTTGACTTGACGTGACTTATGGCAATCAGATCATCTTCAGCCCACTGATAGAGCTTTACATGCAGGGAGGGCTCAGTTGTATTGCTATTCTTTAATTAAATGCCAAAACTTGAGATGCAATTAGGGTTCCCACCCAGTAAGCATTTTGCCGGCAGGTGATAAAAAAAAAAGTTGTCCTGAGGCCATTGTTAAGTCTATGACGGCCATCTTTCAGTTACACAGAATTATTATTACCGTTAAGTTGTTGGTGAGACGTTGGGGGCGTGGCTTGGGAGCGGAAGTGTCAGCTCTACTGCGCGTGGTCGATATTCTTTCTTAGTGTCCCGAACAATCGCATCATTACAGTTGTGATCGCAAGACAAGCAGGGACTTCGAACAGGAAGCATTGCTGAAAAATGTCACTTGGTGCCTGGAGTGTCCCTTTCATCTGCTAATAGCATATTTACAACATCAAGGTGGTCACATTCTAACAGATTGTGACCACTGGCCACCAAATCATGTCACAATTCATGACTTCTTTATTACAAAGGATGGCGCAAGCGAAATAGGAAAAAATGGCCAGAAAAATCCACCCTGCATTTGTTGCACGAAAGATACAATAGTAAAGTGCAAAGCCGTCTCTCTTACCTTCCAAACAAATCAGAATCGACACTCAGGTGGCTGTAATCTAATTACTTTAATTATACACCACGACAGCAGCTTCTAATTTTGGAAAAGTGCGAAAGAAAAGCAACAAAATGACAAAGCAGGTTACAAATGGTCCTAAAAGCTATGGTTTACACCCCAACTTCGGGAGATTTGAGGAGCGAGCAATATTATGGTAAGCCTACCACTGCGCCAAGTTACTCCAAAATTGGTGGAACCGAACACTAACGGGCTTTGTTCATGAAAGAGAGGCTTGTGGGGAATTGAGAAGGCAATGGCAACTTTAAAGTCAAAGTAGCCGATTTGGAACAAAAAAAATTCTCCCAGTTATATTTCAGATGGTATTATATTACCCTTAATTTTGCCATTGCCTCTTCATTCCTAAATCTTTCTGGGGGGAGCTCGACAGGTGGTGTTCAGAAGGTACCAGTTCGGGGTACCCCAATTCATAAAACAATCTACTATTTGCCAACGATTGTGTAGCTATGTCACGGGGCGGACATATTGTTTAGAATCTTAGGTCAAATTAAGAGAGATCTTGCCCAAGATGTTCACCCCTTGATACAAGCAAAGAGAGGATAATAAGGTACTTTATGTGTATTCTTTCATTAAAACATTTCTATATATAAAATACCTACACTCGTTACAATCTTTCAATTAAACACAACTGTATTGTCCTCTAATTTAGCTGGTACAGGATTCTCTCCATGATTGGTTCGTCCTACACACATACTACACGGGAGCAGGTAGATCTCATGTGTCCAGGAAATAATGGGCACTATGACAAGCCTACTTATCAATGCATGTACCTTACGTAGTGGTTCACATGTAACATTTTTTCATATTTAATAAATATTATTGAAAAAATGCATTTCTTGTTTTTATTTTCATCCTCTGTCCTCCTACATTATAGTTCACACCTTTCATTATGGCCCGCACATCATATCACCAGCACCGCCTTCACCCAGGAGGCACACGTTTAAACTTGATCCTGGGTGCTACCGATGGATATACTGATAATCTCCTTTCATTTTGGAACAAGACTTTTAATGAGGTTAGGCACCGATATTGATCAGGCCTAGCTCGCAGTTGGTGTTTTCAGTGGGGTTGAGAGCAGGCCAGTCTTGTTCTTTGTGCACACCATCAAGCTGAAACCGAAGAGGACCTTTCTCAGAGACTGTTCTTCTAGAATATCATGGTTAACTAAAAAGAAATCTCAGTGTTGCAGTCAAAGTATAGGACCTAGCCCAAACTGCATTAAGTCAATACTCTTCCTTCATCAGACTTGGCACTGCAGTCAATCAGGTGACTAACTTCACATTGGCCAAACCCAAATTGCGATATGGTGGAGCTTGATTCATCACCCAAGTGACTAATTGGCACAAAGAGGATTTGTCCAGCAGCTTTGAGCTAACGAACAAGTGCTGCACATTCGAGTCGATAACTTTTAAACTCTATAAGTTTCACCAGTAAACTATCCCCGTCTTATGAGTTAGGGTAGCGTACCACTTCTCAGCTTTCTAGTAGAGGTTTCTTTTACATATGTTCCTAATTGACCAGGCAGTACCAGTAAGTAGGAAAGTTGATTTGTTGGAAAAGGTTCAACAAATCCGATGTTGAAAAGAAAAAAATCAAATCACTGACCTGTTCAGTTACAGCCAATGGTTTCACGATTCTGCACTTGTAATCGGATACATCTGAAGGAGAAAGATGGACCTTCTTCGGGACATCTAGCACACCTCTGTTTCAGTTGTGTCATACCTCACCTACAGTAACATTAATAAAAGCCTTTTCGAAAAGGCAATTTGTAGAGCATGGTGCATACAGCATTACCAATAAGGAACACACCCTTCCAAAGCTTGTGTTGCAAAACAGAAAAAGAAAACGCATTTATTCCTTTGGTTTTTCCACCTTGGTTCTGTCCTTTTAAAAGTTACCCAGTCACCTAAACGCTACATTTAACTTTGGAATATACTTTTTTTTTTTTTTTTTGAAGCCAGCCCCTTATTTGCAGATGAAGGTCATTGACAGGAGCCATTTTATTCTCTTAATCCATGCACTTACTGTATATACATCCAGAGAGAAAATGGATTTAAAATGGTGTCTTTCTATGATATCACCACTCCTAAAAGAGACTTAATTTTGCATTTTTTGACACCTTTGACACAAGGTGATGTATTAAACGGGAGACACATTTACTCTTAATCTATGCAGTTGCTTGTAATAGTGGTATTGTATTTACATTGACTGCATAATGGCATTTATATTGCAAAACAGACATCAAAACCAATTCAAAGTCCCAAAAAAGATGTAAGTATTTTAATTTATTAAATGGAGAAGCACAAACATCCAACAGTATCTATTAATTAGAAAGTGGCAGCATAATGAGCTATAAGACTGGGTGACAGGTAGGCCAGACTCCATTCGTTCGCCGTAAGAACCATACCACATAAGCTGCTAGGACTGAAAACCAGAATGCTAAGGCGAAAACAAATGACCTGTTATCCCAATGATAGGCTGCACTCCCTCCCTAATTTAAATGAGGGGTGTAGTCTATAATTGGGGTTTTGGGACAATGTTGTTTGTGCTTTCTATAATCTGTTCGCACAGACAGACTGAGCTGATTAAGTAACTAGCTCTGGTGGTAGCGTGGATCGTCTTCTAATGTTGTCCCCCCAGAAACGAAAAAGTGTAGCACTTTTGTTCCCGAGAGCTGCTCTACAAGACGGGCCACCATACCGTTTGAGCGCAGTGTGGAAAGACTAAAGCAGAGCACTTGGGGCACATTACTTCTCCGCACCCGACATCCTGAATTGTCACCGATTATAGACTCCGCATTCTTGCCTAATTTAAACCCTTAAATTCGGGGGGTGCAGCTTAGAAAACTCGGTAGTCAGCGTGAACGATAAAAAAAAAACAAAAAAAAAAAACATTTATTGTATTAAATGAATAGATTAAAAGCAACAGTAGGAATATTCATACAGGTGCCAACACCTGTCGTGTTTAACAGAATACAATAAAAGGGGTTATGACTTTATAGCCAGACCTATAGATAATTTTAATATAAAAAAAAAAAAACAGACCTATTAGAGAGCAAATGTAACTAAAATATTCCTTAAAAAGCTGTTCCACCTAACTTCTAGGACACGTTTCATGTACTTTGACAATGAAAATCATTTCACCGGGGTCTCTGGATTCTGCGACACCGGGAGGTCTTGTTGCTATAGTAACTGTATAGCTGTATGCCATGTCACATGCAAGTAAGAAAGCGTTGAAGGATAATTAATATATATATATATATATATTGGTTTAATATTAAATCCCCCCACAAAGAAAAAAACCATGTCACAGAAGTACGTATGTCTGAGTGTTTTTCCTTTATTGCAAATTCTATACGGGTTGCAAAGTGGGACTGGGCAATCCAGTGGTTTTAAAAAGCAACTGAAACAGTGACGGGTGTGGGGGGGGGGGGCAATACAAAATAAGCTGGTTATAGCCTTTTTCCAATGTATCAATCCTCTCACTACTGTTGAGAGTACATTTTTGTCCTAAGATGCCATTCGAGCCTTTGCTACCAGAGGACCTGCCAAAACATATCCTTGGGGAGAAAAACAAAAAATAAAACAAAATAAAATAAAAAACTAAGCTTAGAGCAGCATGATTGGAAGAGGAAAAAAAATGGCAGTAACCTGTATCCCTTCTCAAGTCATCTTCACTCTGAGTGAAACTAAAAACAGAAGCAAGCTTCCCCCCTCCATCCCAAATAGAGTAAAATCACTGTAGGAGCACAGGCCAGCCCAAACTATGTTTATTGCAGACTTCTAATGCCAAGAGAGATGGTTTAGTACTTTGTAAGATATGTAAATACCATTAAATAGTGTAAAGAAAAAAAAAAAATATATATATATAAAGCCGAATACGAACGCTGGACCAAACAGGAGGATTAAAAAACAAAAAACAAAAAAAAAAATTAAAGGAGGAGGAGGGGGGGGGGGGGAATGTAGTTATAACTTTGACACGTTCTTTAAAAAATAGAATTGCTTTTTGTTGAAATCACTCGGCTCTGGACCAGGGACAGGCGCCTCACAAGACTCCTGGTTGTTGTATTGTGTAAATCACTGCCTATGTGAGCTTCCCCTGCGCTGATAGAGAAGTGATGATCAAGTCTGGAGGAGTTGAACTCCGTAGAGCATGGTTTTTGTTTACTTGCCGGGTTGAAGGAAGGGATGGGACGAGAAGAAGGAAAAAAAAAAAATCAAGAATCCAAAAAACGTTTCAGTCAATGTACTGTGAGAGCCAGCGGAACCCTTCTCCATAACCCTGCCGCTTCAGCACGCTGCACATAAAAACCTCCATGGGGCGGGCGTTCAGGTCCTTCAGTGGCACGTTACCCTGTGGAAGAAGAAATGGATCTTTAATACTGCATGCGGGCTGTAAACACACCATCCGCCAAATTAGATTCCTGTACGGGGCTTGCGGTGGAGCAAATGGGAATTTTCGTTAACACAGCAAGAGGTGCAAACTCCCGACGTAGGGGGCGATTGCCAAACACACCTCCATGCGCGCCTGCCTAACGCCCTGATTCCCTCACATAGGAAACGCGGTTTGCGAGGGAGGAAGTGAGCAGGGCACGCACACCCCAAACCTTTGGCCATGGTGGCTACTCGTCAATCCCAACGGCATGGTCAGAGAAGTTAGGCGCAGGGCTTGACAAATCCCTACTGCTGGCTCCTAACTTTCAGGTTGTTTTACATGGATGTCTGTGGAAGGATCATTTACCTGACTAGAGAGCCAATCAGAGGGCTCCGCCATAAGGACATCCCCTGCTCTGTGCAACTAGAGAGCCAGAGGGCTTCCCCATAAGGACATCTCCTGCTCTGTGCAACTAGAGAGCCAATCAGAGGGCTCCGCCATAAGGACATCCCCTGCTCTGTGCAACTAGAGAGCCAATCAGAGGGCTCCCCCATAAGGACATCCCCTGCTCTGTGCAACTAGAGAGCCAGAGGGCTCCCCCATAAGGACATCCCCTGCTCTGTGCAACTAGAGAGCCAATCAGAGGGCTCCCCCATAAGGACATCCCCTGCTCTGTGCAACTAGAGAGGCAATCAGAGGGCTCCCCCATAAGGACATCCCCTGCTCTGTGCAACTAGAGAGCCAATCAGAGGGCTCCCCCATAAGGACATCCCCTGCTCTGTGCAACTAGAGAGCCAATCAGAGGGCTCCCCCATAAGGACATCCCCTGCTCTGTGCAACTAGAGAGCCAATCAGAGGGCTCCCCCATAAGGACATCTCTTGCTCTGTGCATCTGTAGAGCCAAAGTTGAGTGCTTCCCCTTAAGGACATCCCCTGCTCTGTTCACCTAGGGAACCAATCAGAGGGCTCCCCCATAAGGACATCCCCTGCTCTGTTCACCTAGGGAACCAATCATATGGTGATGCATTAGGTGACCCACTTAGGTTAAAACAACACAACTTTGTATCATGCCTGGAATATCCCTTTCCATTCTACAGAAATTCAGAGAAACCCCATTGCAATGTAAGCTCATTCTCTGGATTTTGTGTTGAAAAGAATGGGTTTAATCCTGGGCATGCACACCATGTTGGCCTCACACAACACACAGACGTTAGGTTTTTGTATCTTACTTTTCCTGTGGTCTGGCCGTACAGGCCAAAGATTTCTCTCAGTCTCTCCTCACTGATGGCTTCAGGTCGGTCAATTTTATTTCCCAAGATAAGAATTGGCACATTGGATATCGTTTCATCTGTCATTAGAGACTGTTAAAAAAACCAAAGAGCAGAATATTAGGATTTGTGTGATATCAGTGGTCACTCAGGGCTATAAATACTAGAACAAACATTTATATACAAAATGGCTTCATCAGGAAGTTTTTTTTGCTGCCATCTTTTGGAACAAAGCAGGAATGATCGGTCGAAGGGCTGATACTATGCATGCAATCCTTACTACACAGGTCATTGCTATACTTCATAACATACAGATCACACGTGGTTCTAGTTTTTAAAGGTGAGAACACATACCTCAAGCCATTTCTAAGAACTTCTGGCGGATTATAAAAAAATCAGTTATTTGAGGTTGAGATTAGCACTCATTTCGACTTTCAACCTCAAACAGACTTGCTCCCCACCCTCCCTGCTCGGATGCCTCATCTTGACCTCCCACAAGGGTATTCACCAAGTGTTTTTCAAAAGATCGAGATGAGGTGAATCCTGCTGAAATGAATGGGAGCGCTCCTATTCAAAAATGGAAAAATAATACTTTTCAGGCTCTGTCAGTCAATCAGAAGCCTCCCTGTCCCAGCCCTACTAAAAAAAAAAGCCTCCACGTGATGCAATCTTTCAATTAAACAAAGCTAATGTGATATATTTTTTATCGGGACACAAGAACACTAGATCATAGAATGAGATCTTTTTTTTTCTCCCGTGATACACGGCTGCAAAGTGATGCCAAACGCTTTACATTTAAACCCATATCAATAGAAGAAAGCTGCTTACATTGAGCTCAACTTTGGACTCCATAAGGCGCGAATGGTCTAAACAGTCCACAAGGAACACAATTCCGTTGATTGCTGGCAAGTAATTCTTCCAAACACGACGGGCTGTAAAAAAAAAAAAAAAAATATATATATATAAATGAAAAATAAACACATTCACCAATACACTTCACTAATATCTATCCATATCTATGATATAATGTCCACCCATTTATGGGGCAGTACCATCCACAGACTTTGAAATATATATATTTTTTAGATTTTTTTTTTAGTACTGTATCATGTAACCCCGGTGAAATTATTTCACTACATGAAAACTGGAAAATGTAAGTAAAGATAAGCACATACAGTATACAGAAAATTAGCTAGGTGAATGTGTCCTTTTTAAACGGTTATCTTCTCTGTCCAATGCTGCTCAGATCCCATCAATAAGCAACTCGCGGCTTGTATTTAGTCTATATAAAAAGGAGGATTATTTTGCAGTTTGCACACCTTGCTCATGTCCACCAAGGTCAAAGGTTGTGAAGGTCATTCCAGCAATTGTCAACTCCTCTGATGCTGCAAAAAAAATTATTATTATTATAGCATTTATTTAAAAATGGAAAAAAAAACAAAAAAAAACCACAACACTTTTCTTAAAAAAAAAATAATATATATATATATATATATATATTTTTTTTTTTTCTGGTACCAAATAAGATGGGCAGAAACCGCTAACTTTTAAAACGGTCCACTGCTACCCTTTCCATGCATTTTAAAGTTAATGTATGTGTGTATTATATATTAACATCTACATAGGTTTCTTTTTTCCACAAGCTGCTAGTGATCCTCACACTCTCAGCATTTGGCCAGCACTGGGAGGGGGGAAAAAGCAACATTGTTAAGTGATTTTTTTGGAACAAAGTCTCACAAATGGTAATGATACTGGCAATGTGTGCAGTTATCTTTTCTTTGCACTCCACATAAAACGTTTACAAGCTCCCCTGCAGAAGGTAGAATGCCAGCATGCCATTGGGGAAACAGTTAATTAATCACGGTAGCTCCTACGGGATTACACTCCTTGATTAATTAACTGCTTCTCCCTGGACATGCTTGTATTGTACATTTTGGAAGGAGGATGCATGGAATCAGAAATAGACGATAAAGCTAAAATCTGTTCTGGTTACCATCTAGCAACACCAAGTGTGATTGAGAGGGGTGGCTTAGGGTACAAGTAACACAAGTTTAAGGAAAAGGGTTTTGATTGGGTCTTTAATAGGTACAAATGCAATAAACATAGAAACATAGAATGTGTGTGTCTGTCCAATTTTCTAAATACTTTTATTAGTCCCCAGTTCCTTATCTTATATCTAGGATAGCCTTATACCTATCCCATGCATGCTTAAACTCCTTCACTGTATTAACCTCTACCACTTCTACTGGAGACTATTCCATACATCCACTACCCTCTCAGTAAAGAAATACTTTCATTAGTCCCTGGCCTTATCTTATATCTAGGATAGCCTTATACCAATCGCATGCATGCTTCAACTCCTTCACTGTATTAACCTCTACCACTTCTACTGGAAGACTATTCCATGCATCCACTACCCTCTCAGTAATGTAATACTTTCATTAGTCCCCAGTTCCTTATCTTATATCTAGGATAGCCTTATACCTATCCCACGCATGCTTAAACTCCTTCACTGTATTAACCTCTACCACTTCTACTGGAGACTATTCCATACATCCACTACCCTCTCAGTAAAGTAATACTTTCATTAGTCCCTGGCCTTATCTTATATCTAGGATAGCCTTATACCTATCGCATGCATGCTTCAACTCCTTCACTGTATTAACCTCTACCACTTCTACTGGAAGACTATTCCATGCATCCACTACCCTCTCAGTAATGTAATACTTTCATTAGTCCCCAGTTCCTTATCTTATATCTAGGATAGCCATATACCTATCCCATGCATGCTTAAACTCCTTCACTGTATTAACCTCTACCACTTCTACTGGAAGACTATTCCATGCATCCACTACCCTCTCAGTACAGTAATACTTTCATTAGTCCCTGGCCTTATCTTATATCTAGGATAGCCTTATACCTATCCCACGCATGCTTAAACTCCTTCACTGTATTAACCTCTACCACTTCTACTGGAGACTATTCCATACATCCACTACCCTCTCAGTAAAGTAATACTATCATTAGTCCCTGGCCTTATCTTATATCTGGGATAGCATTATACCTATCCCACACATGCTTAAACTCCTTCACTGTATTAACCTCTACCACTTCTACTGGAGACTATTCCATACATCCACTACCCTCTCAGTAAAGTAATACTTTCATTAGTCCCTGGCCTTATCTTATATCTAGGATAGCCTTATACCTATCGCATGCATGCTTCAACTCCTTCACTGTATTAACCTCTACCACTTCTACTGGAAGACTATTCCATGCATCCACTACCCTCTCAGTAATGCAATACTTTCATTAGTCCCCAGTTCCTTATCTTATATCTAGGATAGCCTTATACCTATCCCATGCATGCTTCAACTCCTCCACTATATTAACCTCTACCACTTCTACTGGAAGGCTATTCCATACACCCACTACCCTCTCAGTAAAGTAATACTGTCATTAGTCCCTGGCCTTATCTTATATCTAGGATAGCCTTATACCTATCCCACGCATGCTTAAACTCCTTCACTGTATTAACCTCTACCACTTCTACTGGGAGACTATTCCATGCATCCACTACCCTCTCAGTAATGTAATACTTTCATTAGTCCCTGGCCTTATCTTATATCTAGGATAGCCTTATACCTATCCCATGCATGCTTAAACTCCTTCACTGTATTAACCTCTACCACTTCTACTGGAAGGCTATTCCATACATCCACTACCCTCTCAGTAAAGTAATACTTTCATTAGTCCCTGGCCTTATCTTATATCTAGGATAGCCTTATACCTATCCCATGCATGCTTAAACTCCTTCACTGTATTAACCTCTACCACTTCTACTGGAAGACTATTCCATGCATCCACTACCCTCTCAGTAAAGTAATACTTTCATTAGTCCCCAGTTCCTTATCTTATATCTAGGATAGCCTTATTCCTATCCCATGCATGCTTAAACTCCCTCACTGTATTGACCTCTACCACTTCTACTGGAAGACTATTCCATGCATCCACTACCCTCTCAGTAAAGTAATACTTTCATTAGTCCCTGACCTTATCTTATATCTAGGATAGCCTTATACCTATCCCATGCATGCTTAAACTCCTTCACTATATTAACCTCTACCACTTCTACTGGAAGACTATTCCATGCATCCACTACCCTCTCAGTAAAGTAATACTTTCATTAGTCCCCAGTTCCTTATCTTATATCTAGGATAGCCTTATACCTATCCCATGCATGCTTAAACTCCTTCACTATATTAAACTCTACCACTTCTACTGGAAGACTATTCCATGCATCCACTACCCTCTCAGTAAAGTAATACTTTCATTAGTCCCTGGCCTTATCTTATATCTAGGATAGCCTTATACCTATCCCATGCATGCTTAAACTCCTACACTGTATTAACCTCTACCACTTCTACTGGAAGACTATTCCATGCATCCACTACCCTCTCAGTACAATAATACTTTCATTAGTCCCTGGCCTTATCTTATATCTAGGATAGCCTTATACCTATCCCACGCATGCTTAAACTCCTTCACTGTATTAACCTCTACCACTTCTACTGGAAGACTATTCCATACATCCACTACCCTCTCAGTAAAGTAATACTTTCATTAGTCCCTGGCCTTATCTTATATCTAGGATAGCCTTATACCTATCCCACGCATGCTTAAACTCCTTCACTGTATTAACCTCTACCACTTCTCCTGGAGGACTATTCCATACATCCACTACCCTCTCAGTAAAGTAATACTTCCTGATATTACTTTTAAATCGTTGCCCCTCTAATTTCAGACTATGTCCTCTAGTTGTGGTAGTTTTTCTTCTTTTAAATATACTCTCTTCCGTTACTGTGTTGATTCCCTTTATGTATATAAATGTTTCTATCATATCCCCCCTGTTACGTCTTTCCTCCAAGCTATACATGTTAAGATGCTTTAAACTTTCCTGGTAAGTTTTATCCTTCAACCCATGAACCAGTTTAGTAGCCCTTCTCTGAACTCTCTCCAAAGTATCAATATCCTTCTGGTGATCCGTTCTCCAGTACTGCGTACAATACTCCAAGTGAGTTCTCACCAGTGCTCTGTACAATGGCATGAGCACTTCCCTCTTCCTACTGCTAATCCCTCTCCCTATACAACCAAGCATTCTGCTAATCCCTCTCCCTATACAACCAAGCATTCTGCTAATCCCTCTCCCTATACAACCAAGCATTCTGCTAATCCCTCTCCCTATACAACCAAGCATTCTGCTAATACCTCTCCCTATGCAACCAAGCATTCTGCTAATACCTCTCCCTATGCAACCAAGCATTCTGCTAATACCTCTCCCTATGCAACCAAGCATTCTGCTAATACCTCTCCCTATGCAACCAAGCATTCTGCTAATACCTCTCCCTATGCAACCAAGCATTCTGCTAATACCTCTCCCTATGCAACCAAGCATTCTGCCAATACCTCTCCCTATGCAACCAAGCATTCTGCTAATACCTCTCCCTATGCAACCAAGCATTCTGCTAATACCTCTCCCTATACAGCCAAGCATGCTGCTAATACCTCTCCCTATACAACCAAGCATTCTGCTAATCCCTCTCCCTATACAACCAAGCATTCTGCTAATCCCTCTCCCTATACAACCAAGCATTCTGCTAATACCTCTCCCTATACAACCAAGAATTCTGCTAATACCTCTCCCAATACAACCAAGCATTCTGCTAATACCTCTCCCTATACAACCAAGCATTCTACTAATACCTCTCCCTATACAACCAAGCATTCTGCTAATACCTCTCCCTATACAACCAAGCATTCTACTAACACCTCTCCCTATGCAACCAAGCATTCTGCCAATACCTCTCCCTATACAACCAAGCATTCTGCCAATACCTCTCCCTATACAACCAAGCATTCTGCTAATACCTCTCCCTATACAACCAAGCATTCTGCCAATACCTCTCCCTATACAACCAAGAATTCTGCTAATACCTCTCCCAACACAACCGAGCATCCTGCTAATACCTCTCCCTATACAACCAAGAATTCTGCTAATACCTCTCCCTATACAACCAAGAATTCTGCTAATACCTCTCTCTATTCAACCAAGCATTCTGCTAATACCTCTCCCTATACAACCAAGCATTCTGCCAATACCTCTCCCTATACAACCAAGCATTCTGCTAATACCTCTCCCTATACAACCAAGCATTCTGCTAGCATTTCCTGCTGCTCTATTGCATTGCCTACCTACCTTTAAGTCCTCTGAAATTATTACCCCTAAATCTCTTTCCTCAGATGTTGAGGTTAGGACTGTACCAAATAGTCTATATTCTGCTTTTGGGTTTTTACGCCTATCATGGCAATCATTATCGGGATTACATAATAGTCCAAAATAAAGTTATAGGCAACACACATGTTTGTTACGTAATCTTTGAGAAGATCAGGGACCTGGTCGTATGACCTTTAAATAGAATCGTATGATCATAACGTGTTTAGTAAATAGAAACTCAGTAAGGGCAGCGACTGACCCAATATAACCCTGGGCACACAAACATAAGCTTCCCAGGGACTGGAACATAAAAAAATAAAAATCACAAAACCGAAACCCATGGCTGCTAAGAATATAGTAGATGCTGAAGTGCTAAATTGGGAAATGGAGTTCGGTGGTGAAATATTTTCCTATATCTGCACTTTAATGAAGAATAATGGAAATTCACATAGTACCAGCAAATGCATAAACTTAAACCACATCTAAAAGGCGAAAAAAAAAAAGTTCTGTTTAATTGAAAGACTGCGTCAAGGTTGGGAATTTTAAATAGAAATTCTTTAATCAAACAGTATAAATAGTAACTAATTGAGCCCTTTTTGCTCCCTACAGCTCCCATCAGGGGGGGGGGGGGGGGGGGGGACATGTTTAGACTCTTGGGTCAGCTCTTCCTTCATGCAACCCAAACGATTCTAAGAAACATGTCCGCCCCTTCAGCGAAGAGGACTCAATTAGTAACGATTTATACGGTTTCTATTTAAAATGCCTGAGATTCAACAAAACAGAACTTCATTTTTCGTGTGGACATATTGGTTAGAATCTTGGGTCATGGAGGAATGAAGATTTGACCCAAGATGTCAGCCCCCATGATAGTGCTGGAAGGAGCAAAGAGGGCTCAATAATATACTTTATTTGTATTCTTCAGTTAAAGCAATGTAAAATGTCTACACTTGACGCCATCTTTCAGTTAAACACAAGTTCATTCTTAGCCGATGGGTGTCCTTTAAAGAGATTAGTGTCTAAATATCGTTTTAATCAGACAGAAGTCTACTTTTGCCTGAACAGTATGCCTGTTCCATAGTGAGCACTGTGTAAAAGATTTGTTTGAATGTATACTTAAGATGATCTTATCAGTTAATGAAAATTGGTGCATGACACGCGGGACACGGCTCTTGGTGGGAGGAGTTATTGATGCCCACGCACCAATGAGAGAAAGGAGAGTTTAAACAGCAGACTGGTGGTCTTAAGTTAGACTTAGAAAGGGGCACGCAGCGAGCACTATTTGTTTTCATCCGGGTTTTCTGCTTGATTTAAACAATATTTAGAGCTTAGTAACGCTATTAAGGTATCACAAGTTATACGTACTTGGATGTAGTGTAGGAACGTGCTGACCGAGGCGATCGTCCTTCAGCATGTGTAGAAGTGTTGTTTTTCCTGCATTGTCCAAGCCTAAAAACACTAGCTTCCCAGACTTTTTGTATAATCCTGGAAAACAAAACAACGCGGGTATTAGCGCTAAATAGAAAACCACAGGCGAGTCGGGTCAGGTCGCTGTTCTTTTGAAGAGTCGGCATCACGGACAGACGTGCAACTCACCTAAAAACTGCAGCACGCTGCTGAAGCCATTATAAATCCATTCAAATATGAAAGACATTTCTGTATCTGTCCTGGAACAAAAGAAAGCCCAGAGAAATGGTTAGAAATACTAATACCGGGCAACTGTACAAAATGCAAGTCAACTAGATGTGAACAATTAAAAAAAAACTGTTGGCAAAATATGAATTGTGTTTAATTGAAAGATTGCACCAGGTGACAGCATTTTAAATAGAAATGCTTTAATAAAAGAATACAAAAAAAAGCACTGTATAGAGCTCTCTTTTCTCAAATATATCCAACAGGAGGCAGACATGTTGTTTAGAATCTTGGGTCAGATGAAGGAAGATCTGACTCAAGATGTCTGCCCCATGATTGCTATGTAAAACAAAGAGGGCTTAATAAGTTCCTTTTTTGTATTTTTCCGCTCCGTTTTTTGACTGATTTACATAGAGGTCATGGGGTTGTAGGCTGGCTCCTGAGGCCTAGGATTATTTGTTACGTCGGATGGCGAGTGCGTCACAGTCTAGGTCTCCTCCCCTTTTAAAAAAAAAAACAGCAAGATATTATAGCCTATAGGTCATTGGGACTGCGATATTAATATACTAAAATCGATTTATTTTTTCTTCGTATATATATTGTGACTTCATAAGGATCCAGTCCCACGTGTAGTGACGTTTAAGTTAATGACTAAGCTGCTACCCATGAAGCAGCTTAACAAAAAAAACAACAACAAGTAGAAATAAAATAAAAAACTATAAAACATTTTAAACATAAAAAACTTGTTTTTGTTTCCTTTTATTTGCCAATCTGCCCCCAGACTTGCCAAAGCATCCATACACTTGCCAATCTGGCCCCCAAAGCTTAGCCCTCTGACCCCCCAGAGTCCCTGGTGTCTAGTGGGGGCAGCCGATGGATGAATGCAAGCAGACATCCTCCAGTGCTGCCCGACACTTCCCGGGGCATCTATGACTGAACGCCAGGAAGTCACATGACCCCAGCATACCGCGATGGAAGCGTATGTGTGTGTGTATGTACACACACATACATACACACACACACACACACACACACACATGACATTTTGGGTTATTTGGAAATTTTGATGTATTTTGATCTTCCAAAAGGTTTTCTATGAAGATTTCCAAATACAGATGATGAGACTTAACCCAATATGTCACGGGTACAGAAAGCCATGTGGAAATGTAGAACAGAGAGCAAGGAACCATGTATGTAGGTAGAAAGTCTAACTTGTCATGACCAGAAAGCAACGCAATAAATATAAAAAGCAAAGTGTGCAATTCAACATTCCTCGATCATCAGGCAATGCCAAAGTTTAAATCCACAAAGGACTGCGGTGATTACACAATGACTCAACATGAATACTTGTGTTCACGTAAATAGCAGAGTTAATGCAGAAAGTGAGAAAACACATTCTTTGCAACAAAGAGACAACAAACCCCAAGGCTTGACAAGCGTTTGCAGACCTTAGTAGCCAGCCTACTCAAATGTAGGGGCCAGGGAGGTTGTACTACTTTGTAAAGACATCAAAAAAAGCATAGAGGGGACTACATACTATGTTAGATGAACAAGAATCCAACGATACATGAGGGAGAGAGCTTTGCTCACAGAGCTTACAATCTAGATAAAATACAAACTCAACCAAATTAACTGCCGAGCACACACGGGCTAGGAGACTGCTGGTCCCATCTGTTGTTTACAATAAATAAAACCGTAAAGTGGAAAATCAAGAGTTCGTTTACTCCAAAACAGATCTTCTCAACTATGCCACAAAGTAATGTAAAATCTTCAAACTGCTACCAAAAGCGTCTTATCCAAGAAGAGGAAAGTGACCGTTCTGTGAACACATCCCAAAACAAGAGATAATCGTGGATCACAATCCAACTCCAAAGCATCCAAGTGCTTCATAAAAACAAAAATGAGACTAGCGCACATGATGACTTGTAATGAGTCCACACATCAGGGTTTGACCAGCTTAACCGTCATCGGGGACACACAAACTGGTAATACGAAGGAAAGGGGTCTTTTTATACAAAAAGAAACATTTCCTGCTCATCTCCCCCTACATTCACCGGGTTAGAGACCATCTATACACACCCAAGTTGCTGAGCCAATCATATTGTTGGTTGAGCATTACGGGATTTGAAGCCCAAAAACCAAGGGAGCGGAAGAAATCCAAGAGAATGGCTGAAGACGGGCCAGCTTTCCTCTGGTGTCCAGTCTAGTGAGTTATGCTCAGACATATAGCGATCTGATGCAAAGCTCCCCCACAATGGCACAGAGAGCTAACCCGTGCTCCCTCGCAGATGCCATCAACAATCACTGCAGGGAACAGCAAAACCGGGGTTGCCTGGTCACCATGGTCAGAAAAATGGCCGAGCATACTGCTGTATGCAAAGAATGAAAAGTAGGAGGAGTTAAGATCTATTCTGGTTAATAGCAAGAAAACCAAAGCAATTCAGAACGAGTGATGGAGAACGAGTAATGTGCCAATTTATAAACTAAACTACACGCACACGCTCGAATAAAAGACCAAAACTTTGGACCTTGACCAAGGGGGTGTCTTGTGGGGCACCTCGGGGATGTCAGTGCGCACAGACATCATCCAATGCTGCCTGACACTTCCATTTCAGATACAAAGACACATGGCCCCGACGTTCTGTCTCAGAAGCCCTGGCGGAAGTGTCTGGCAGCAATGGAGGAGGTCTGTGCGCACTGAGCAACGCACAAGCATGTGAGGATCAAGGTCCCCTGCAGCTCTGCTCTGTTTGAGGTCTGATTATAAAAATGAATATGAGAAAATATGCTGTTATGTTCCAGCAAATATGGAATACAGGTTGAGTATCTCTTATTCCAAATACTTGGGGCTGGCGTTTTTTTTTGACAACAGATACGTCCGGTTAACAGATCATTTTGGCAGCATCGGTTCTTTAAATGTTTGACATTACCCAAATCCAATGACTGGAGCATCCGACATTCCCTTCTCTAAATGATCCGCCCCATCCCGATAGTCCCTACCTACGCTTGCAGCATTGCGGGAGCTACGTTTACCATGAGCGCTTTCTCATGTAAGTACAGTGCCCCCGGCAGAGTTGAACAATGGAGTGTTTGAGTGATTTGTCAATTTGGGAATTGTCTGCTTGGGATAGAATTCTGCCAGAATTCCGAATATAAATTGGTTGGTTTTGGGGTATTATTCAATTGCATGTGATTTTAATAACTATTAAAGTGAAACACAGCAGTGAAAATGATTGCGCCATATTAATTCATCCAAAACCATGAACTACAACAGAGGGCCTGGCTCCTAAACACTTTAAAGCTGGTCCCTAAAGAAGTGGCTGCTAAAAATTACCAGGCTGGCTCCTGAACAACCCTGTCTGGCTCTTAAAGTCTACAAATATTTGTCAAGCCCTGCCTTGGTTGCAACATACTCTTGCCAGGATTTATTCATGGATTTTTGTTGATCCCATGGACAGGTTTCGCTTATTTTATTTCAAAAATGTATGATTAAAAATATGATCACAGCCAGGGCTTGACAAGTAACCAGGCTGGCTTCTGAATTGGTCAACAGAAATGTTACGCCCCAATATAAATACACCTCATGCTCCCCAGATAAAGGCATTAGGAGGCTGAAAGCATGCTCTTGAGAAATACAATGTGCCGCGAAGAACTAGGATACTGTATCCTGTTATAGCGATACTAGGAGATCACTGGAAGATCTGGACTGCACAAAAAGGATTCTTCCAAGTCTTAATCACTTGCCCTTTGCGTCCTGGTCACAGACCTCTCAATATTAAAAGGAACAATAAATATTGTTTAACACGAAGGAAGCCAGGGTTAAACAAAACATGTCCCAGTACAATTAATTAAACCCGACGTGTATCTTAATAGATCCACGTGGGGTTACTATCTGCTGTGTCTCACACGTGAGACACAGCACTTCCTGACAAATGTGAGGGTCTCTCGCTGCTAGCGCAGAGAGAGAGACCCTCGTTTTTGCATTGGATTAGCAGGGGGACCAAGTTAAGGAGAGCTAGTTCCTTCCTATGGAAACATGGCAGCTGTCAGTCAGAGGATAATCTTTGTGTTGTATCAAAAGTACTATCAGAAGTACCCACCAGCTCATCCTCATACTGGGGACAACTAACATTTCACTTGTGCTTCTATATTAGAGACACAAGTGAAAAATAATATTTAGTGTCCGTTTAACAGCTGCAACAAAACAGTATGACTGTTACGAAATAGTGATGTGGTCTGTGGTGTGTTCATTTTATATTGAGGTGCCGGGGATATGATACTTCCATAGAGTTGTATGTTAGGAGCCAGCAGTAGGGATTTTAGCCATCGCTCCCTGGCTTGTGTTCAAGTAACCCTTATTTTACTCAATAATCATAATAATAATATTATTTTTAAGTATACAGCGTTCGCTACTATGTGCAGTTTTTATTCATCCGAAGGGTGCAGCTTGGAGCCTTCCCCAACGGGTATGTTTTTTTTTTTTTTAATTCTTTACAGTACTCCTTCTCCTGCAGTGTCAGCTAACCTTGGCATTGCAGATGTTACCCATTGCAATGCTAGATCAGCAGCTCAGTAGCATGGTCCCTGCCTGCCACAGTTGTGAAGAGAAGGTGACCCTGTAGAGTAATGATGGACCAGACCCGGGAAATGTTTAGACTAGATGTGACAATATATTTATCAACATGATTTCTTGTTGGTAAATGCAAACCAAGTAATGGAGATAAGCCAGCATTTGATAAATCCAGAGAACCAAGAAACAAGACCTGGTGTCTGGGTACTGCCAGTCAGTTAGTTAGTGTGGGTGGTGTGCAAAGGAGAGTACTTATCCACAACAATATGACATCATGCCCACACACTGCATCATCGAAGTGCGTGGGGGAGGTCCTGTGCAAGCACCCTGTGCTGCACTAGATAGCAAGAAGCAATGAAATACTGCAAAGTATACCAGTATACCAACTTACACAACAAGTATAACAGGTAATCAAATGACTTCTAATTACTACAGCTGTTTGGAGAAGAGTAAATTTGCTCACCCGTAGTAATACCAGGCAATAAAGAACTGTCACCCTCACAATAACACATGTACCATGACTGGCGGGGGTCACAGGAGGTGATGGGGTAAGCTGGAATCTGAGATCGGATTAAAAGACAATCTTGCCTTTTTCACAAATCTTTTTTAGCCTTACGCTCAAGTGAATACACTATACCCAGGCTTAGCAAACTTCTGGAGACTTTAAGAGCCAAACAGAACAATTTAAGAGTAAGCCTAGTTATTTTCAGGAGCCAGGACTCCCCCGATTTCTCCTGCAGTATACAGACAGATGTTCAGAATACTGATAGACAGCACAACAGTAAACACAAACCTCCATGCATGTACAATACCATATGGATCCGCAAGTTCTATACATTCTGTGCTAAAGCACCAGGGTCATGCAACTTATCTCAGTAAAAGAGGAGTTGCAGGCAAGATTAGCATTCGTCTCACCAATTTATTAATACGTTGTCCAGGGACAAACCTGGTGAGTTTACCCCACTTTATAGCCCTCTATGGCTTTTATGGTTCACTAAACATTATATTCCATTTCTAATATGGAAGCATAAGTGAAAAGTTAGTTATCCCTAGTGTGAGCATAAACTGTACTTTTGATGGTACATGTCAGATTATCCTCTGACTGGCAGCTGCAAATTCAAGGACCCCCCCCCCCCCCCCAAGCTGGTGCCATGCAAAAACAAGGGTCTCTCTCACAGCAGAGAGTAACCCGCCTGTATCTATTATCGTTTCAAAGAGGTAAACTATGACATTTTTTTTTTCTGTGTCTTCATTGGTCTGTGCCGTACGGACCAGACTGGAAATGCCATCCTGAGAGCGGGCAGACCAGACTGGAAGTAACCTCCAGCCCCTACAATGAGGTAAAGCTGCAGGGAGCAGGGGACACATTGAATCATGCACATTTTCTTAAAAAAAAAAAAATAAACAGCTGGCTTGCGACTGTCAGTGAGATTGTCTCTGTCTGTGTATGTGCTGTTGTCTGGCTCCTAGATTTTTTTTTTTTTTTTGCTAGCTCCTAAAATTAAATTACAATTATCAAGCCCTAGCATAGTGAATAGGACAACTGCTAAAACATTATCTGGCTTAGTTATTAATAATTCATATTGGTAATAACAGGTCATAAAATTTAAGATACACCCAACATGTGTGTAAGACATTTAAAGCAAAAACTAAACAATGCTGCGTACCAGACATTGACACAATAATAAAAATAAAAAAACTGTCTCATTGAACTCCCTGGTTCACTACTTTTCACTCATCTGTAAACTCCATTGAATATAAGGGAATCCTAATAATACAGCAGAGCTCCTTAATGTTTACCCAGGGCAGGGGTATCAAAACTAGGGCTCTCCAGCTGTTGGAAACAAAATTTGCCAAACTCCCCTGTCAGCCTAATACCTTAATTTAAGACAGATCTTTCCCACTAATTCCCCCCCAAACAACACACATTTAGTTTGCTGCACAGAAAAACAGGCTGCTTCCCCAAATCATTTTTATACACATAATGCCTATGAATAATAGACCCTCAAAAGACCCTTTACAGCTTGGCCCTCTGCATTCAGCAGCCCACAGCCAATATAATATAATTATATATATATATATATATATATATATATATGCCATTTTTCTGCTGATCCCCTGCTCACAAGGGTTGTGTCATCACATACGTATTTATTGATAAAGCCTTATACCCAGAAAGGATACACTGAGCTGGCATTGTTACATTGGGTACACTATATTAGACACACTAATTATCAATATATATATACACACTAGTAACGTGGCACAGACACCGCGGGGCATCATGGGAAATCTAGTCCAGCCATCACTGGGCGATAGGGCCAGTAAATGGGGCGATAGGGCCAGTAAATGGGGCGATAGGGCCAGTAAATGGGGCGATAGGGCCAGTAAAAGGGGCGATAGGGCCAGTAAAAGGGGCGATAGGGCCAGTAAAAGGGGCGATAGGGACAGTAAAAGGGGCGATAGGGACAGTAAAAGGGGCGATAGGGACAGTAAAAGGGGCGATAGGGACAGTAAAAGGGGCGATAGGGACAGTAAAAGGGGCGATAGGGACAGTAAAAGGGGCGATAGGGACAGTAAATGGGGCGATAGGGACAGTAAATGGGGCGATAGGGACAGTAAATGGGGCGATAGGGACAGTAAAAGGGGCGATAGGGACAGTAAATGGGGCGATAGGGACAGTAAATGGGGCGATAGGGACAGTAAATGGGGCGATAGGGACAGTAAATGGGGCGATAGGGACAGTAAATGGGGCGATAGTGAGAGGAAGGGCTGATTAACGTACCGCCTGCGTGTCACTTCCCCGGGGCCTCCTGTCCTCACCCAGCCCCAGCATCCGGGTCTCTCCCCCTTTCTGACTGACTCCCCCCTCTCTCTCACACCCCCCACCCTGCCCCTGCTCTTACCTCCTTCCGCTCTCCTCTTCAGCCGGCCCGGGGCCCTGTGAGCGTTAACAGGCAGCAGGAAAGCGAACTAGCGACGCGGAGACCGCACACCGGAAGTACGTCGCAGAGAGAGGGCAAAAGCCGGTTCGGAGCCAGGAGGCCAATCGGATAAACGGCTTCGGGCGGCCGGAGTGCGCAGGCGCCGGCGGGTTCGGAAGGGGCGGCTGGGCGCATGCGCTCGTGCGCGCGCGAGGAGTGTGCGCGTGTCACCTGCCGACGAATGATGATGCAGCTAGGGCTGCGTGGCTCTTTTCCTTTCCTCCAGTCACGTGATGGTGCAGTGACGTAGGCTGCAGAAGGTTGCTGGCAGTGCCTGCTTGGACAGGATGCAGTGTGCTGTATATAGTGTGTATATATAGGACAGGCAGGGGATATACTGTATATACAGGACAGGCAGGGGATATACAGGACAGGCAGCAGGGTATATACTGTATATACAGGACAGGCAGGGGATATACTGTATATATAGGACAGGCAGGGGATATACAGGACAGGCAGCAGGGTATATACTGTATATACAGGACAGGCAGGGGATATACTGTATATACAGGACAGGCAGGGGATATACAGGACAGGCAGGGGATATACTGTATATACAGGACAGGCAGGGGATATACAGGACAGGCAGCAGGGTATATACTGTATATACAGGACAGGCAGGGGATATACTGTATATACAGGACAGGCAGGGGATATACAGGACAGGCAGGGGATATACAGGACAGGCAGGGTATATACTGTATATACAGGACAGGAAGGGTATATACAGGGGACAGGCAGGGTATATACTGTATATACAGGACAGGCAGCAGGGTATATACAGGACAGGCAGGGGATATACTGTATATACAGGACAGGCAGGGGATATACAGGACAGGCAGCAGGGTATATACTGTATATACAGGACAGGCAGGGGATATACTGTATATACAGGACAGGCAGGGGATATACAGGACAGGCAGGGGATATACAGGACAGGCAGGGTATATACAGGACAGGCAGGGTATATACTGTATATACAGGACAGGAAGGGTATATACAGGGGACAGGCAGGGTATATACTGTATATACAGGACAGGCAGCAGGGTATATACAGGACAGGCAGGGTATATACTGTATATACAGGACAGGCAGGGTATATACAGGACAGGCAGGGTATATACTGTATATACAGGACAGGCAGGGTATATACAGGTCAGGCAGGGTATATACTGTATATACAGGACATGCAGTGTATACACAGGACAGGCAGGGTATTATACAGGCAGGGTATATACTGTATATACAGGACAGGCAGTGTATATACAGGACAGGCAGGGTATATACTGTATATACAGGACAGGCAGGGTATATACAGGACAGGAAGGGTATATACAGGACAGGCAGGGTATATACTGTATATACAGGACAGGAAGGGTATATACAGGGGACAGGCAGGGTATATACTGTATATACAGGACAGGCAGGGTATATACAGGGGACAGGCAGGGTATATACAGGACAGGCAGGGTATATACTGTATATACAGGACAGGCAGGGTATATACAGGTCAGGCAGGGTATATACTGTATATACAGGACATGCAGTGTATACACAGGACAGGCAGGGTATTATACAGGCAGGGTATATACTGTATATACAGGACAGGCAGTGTATATACAGGACAGGCAGGGTATATACAGGACAAGCAGGGTATATACTGTATATACAGGACAGGCAGGGTATATACAGGACAGGAAGGGTATATACAGGGGACAGGCAGGGTATATACTGTATATACAGGACATGCAGGGTATATACAGGACAGGCAGCAGGGTATATACAGGACAGGCAGGGTATATACTGTATATACAGGACAGGCAGGGTATATACAACCTATACATTAACTGCAACATCAGCCAGTGGAGCAAAATACTAAAAACTATCAAAAGCATGTGTTAAACCCCCTCAAAAAAAGTTCTTGTCAGGCAGAAGTTTGCTTCAGATTGATAACACTATCAAAAGCGTGTGTTAGACCCTCTCAAAAAAGTTCTAGTCAGACACATTTTGAACCATGCAGGTACATGCAGAAGATGTGTAAAAAGCAACTAAACATTTTTCTTTTACTTTTAATTGTATTATAAAGAAGCAAAAGTTAAAGAAAAGAAAACAAGTTTAATGTGAAGTTAAATGACTCGTCTGGCTTTCCATGATCATATCTGATGTCAAGTTCAATAAAACACACCTTCATTCTTGGCTGGCCATATAATAACCAAAGAACTCTATTTACTTACCTGTTAAAACCCTGAGGAAGCCTCAGGAACAAAAACGCGTCAGGTCATCTGAAATGCTCATGTTCAAACTCTTCATGTGTACTCTGGTTTTGTATGAGTTTTGCAGTTCTAGTCAGGCAGAAGTTCGCTCCAAATGACCTACCTTTTCATGCAAGGATGCAGGATCGTAGTAGAGGAACATCCCTTTTTGAAGGTGTGTTCAACACAGGGATGCCATCAAAAAATGTGGGGCCCCTTACAGACCAAAAGGGTCTGGGTCATTCCGTTCCCATCCATCCCCTCCCCATTTCTCCTTTTGTTATAGCCCCCACATTCCTTGCTTGCCATAGCACCTCCTTGCAAACTCAGGAATGACCTCAGTAGACATGTGCAAAACTAAAATTTTCGTTTCGTTTTCGTCCATTCGGACGAAAATGTTATTTATTTCGTCTAAAACGAATTTCGTTCATTAGTGCATTCGTTTCAGACGAAATTCGTTCATTATTTTCGTTTCGTTAATTTTTTTCGTTCGTTTTATAGAATACAATGTAATACTATTGGCTTTCTATAAACCGAACGAGAGCCCCATTCATAAGAAATTCTTATGAATGGGGCTCTCGTTCGGTTCATAGAAAGGCAATAGTATTACTTGTATTCTATAAGCCGAAAGTCTATAAACCGAACGACTTTCGGTTTATAGACTTTCGGCTTATGGAATACATGTATTCCTATTGCTATTCTATAAACCGAAAGTCGTTCGGTTTATAGAATAGCATTAGGAATACATGTATTCCATAAGCCGACAGCCTATAAACCGAACGTTCGGTTTATAGGCTGTCGGCATTTTACTACACGGAGACAGAGTCTCCATTCATAAAATTATGAATGGAGACTTTGTCTCCGTGTAGTAAAATGCCGACAGCCTATAAACCGAACGTTCGGTTTATAGGCTGTCGGCTTATGGAATACATGTATTCCTATTGCTATTCTATAAACCGAAAGTCGTTCGGTTTATAGTTTAGCAATAGCATTACATGTATTCTATAAACCGAACGTCGTTCGTTTTAAAGACTTTCGGCTTATAGAATACTATTGGCTTTCTATAAACCGAACTAGAGTCGAGTCCCCATTCATAAGAAATTCTTATGAATGAGGAGGGACTCTAGTTAGGTTTATAGAATGCCAATAGTATTCTATAAGCCGAAAGTCTTTAAAACGAACGACGTTCGGTTTATAGAATGCATGTAATGCTATTGCTGTTCTATAAGCCGAATGTCTTTCGGCTTATAGAACAGCAATAGCATTACATGTATTCTATAAACCGAACGTCGTTTGTTTTAAAGACTTTCGGCTTATAGAATACATGCTGCTATTGGCTTTCTATAAACCGAAAGAGTCCCCATTCATACGAATAGGTCAATTGACCTATTCGTATGAATGGGAACTCAATTTCGGTTTATAGGAAGCTAATAGCATTACATGCATTCCATAAACCGAAAGTCATTCATGTCGGTTTATGGAATGTAGTACAATGCTATTGGTATTGTAAACCGACTCTATTTCGGTTTAGAATGCCAATAGCACGAATGGACGAATGGACGAATGAACGAATGTTTTTCGTTTATTAACCATTCGTTCATTCGGATTTTGTTAGTTAAAATTTTCGTTATTCGTTTTTCGGACGAATGGACGAAAATGCTATTTTCGTCCGAAAATGCATTCGTCCGAAAACGAATGCACATGTCTAGACCTCAGTCAGTACCCACTTTGCATCCAAGGATATTGCCCAGCACATGCCGAATCACCCACATTGCACACTCAGGAGTCACCCCATAACCACATTGCACACCCAGGACTTACCTCAGGACCGCACAGGACATGCCCGATCCCCCACAATGCATACCCAAGACTTAACCCAGCAACCCCGACATGTCCCCTCACCCACATTGCACACCTAGGACCTAATCCAGCAGCCCAGAACATGTCCCATCACCCATATTACACACCCAGAACTTATCCCTGCACATGCCCCATCACCCACATTTCACACCTACGACCTAACCCAGCACCCCAGGACATGTCCCATCACCCATATTACACACCCAGAACTTACCCCCAGCACATGCCCCATACCCACATTGCACATCCAGGACTTACCTCAGGACATGCCCCATCACCACACTGGACTCCCAGAAGGTAATCCAGCACCCCAGGACATGTCCCATCACCTATATTACACACCCAGGACTTACCCCAGCACACGCCCCATCACCCACATTGCACATCCAGGACTTACCTCAGGACATGCCCCATCACCCACATTGCACATCCAGGACTTACCTCAGGACATGTCCCATCACCCATATTACGCACCCAGAACTTACCTCAGGACATGCCCCATCACCCACATTGCACATCCAGGACTTACCTCAGGACATGCCCCATCACCCACATTGCACATCCAGGACTTGCCTCAGGACATGCCCCATCACCACACTGGACTCCCAGAACTTAACCCAGCACCCTAGGATATGCCCCATCACCACATTACACTCCCAGAATTCCCCCCAGCCAGCACCCAGAGATCCCTGGTGTCTAGTGGCAGCCTCTCACACTCCGTGTCTGAAGTCTGAGTGCCGGCAGGTTACGTGACTGACAGCGCTCTGACCCCAGACACACGAGGGGAGCATGAGAGGCAGCATGGTAGGATGTCTGTACTCCTGGGCAGCACACAGAAACCGTGCTACCTGTTCGCCTGGCAGACGACTGGTGAGGGGAAACCCCAGGGCCACTGGGCCTGTGACCAGTGTATCACCAGTCACCCCCCAATGATGCCCTGGTTCACCATCACAGATGCTCCCCACCAATCGCTGCTGGGAGGTCACGGGAGCCAGCAGTGCAATATGGCAGCCTGGAAGTCATCCAGAGACTTCCAAATTAAATACAAGCTTCCCAAGTGTCCCTGTGAAGAAAGGGAATGTCACCCAAAGTGAAATAGGCCCTCCATGGTGTTGGATATAAGACAAATGTATTCCAAAATTTTGTAGGGCAATTGACAGATGGGCAAAGAAAAAGGATAGGCCTTACGTATTTCACACCTGAGGGCTCTTAGTCAAGCTTATGATGCCCTCAGGCTTGAAACGAGTGAGCCTATCTTAAGACCGTAGAGTCCCTATTTCTCTTTGTTCTTCATACTCTATTCGGAGTTCTGCCAAGCGCCCCAGCTGAACAGCGCCCACGCCGTAAAGCATTCCCCCCCCTCCCCCCCGCTGCCTACCAGGAGCTGGAGCCTGACCTTTCCTCATTCTCTACATGTCCCCCTATGTTTGCCTCCAATCCTACTGTATCACTTTCATCCTGAGTGTATCACAGAGCTCAACGCAATAACACCCACCATAAAGAGCTTTATACATGAAAAGGAAGTGCAGGGAACTGACAAGGGTAAATCAAACATTGTTTATATATAGCGATAAAAGGATTGAAAATGATCAATGATCACCAAGTCAATCCTTCTTCCTCTCAATTTGTGAAAAGTTATCCAAAATGCTAGAATTGCCAATCGTCATGGGAGGAGACCCAGCCGTAGACTCCTCATCAGGACAGACTACTCTAGGACCTCACAGGGTATACGTTTCCTGATGGCCCAACTGAATTTAATAGACAAATGGCGCCTAACACATAACTCTGCTAGAGAATACACACATCATTCTCATGATAGTCAAGCAAGAATAGATAGCACGTTAGTCTCACCGCATCTCCTTACGGCAAATACCGAAACTCATATACTAACCAAAGTCATCAGATCAGATCATTCACCCGGAACACTGACCTTGGAAATGGGTAACTGAGGGAGAATATAACAGAAATACATAGTACAGGGCTACAGGACAGAGGCAAAACATAAGCAAGATAAAGCAGAAACTAAACTAAGGGTAAACAATACAAGGCACGGGGTTAAGGAACACAAGAGAAACATATAAAGGAACAAACATAAATACAGGAACTAGTCTAACACTAACGATGGTAAAGGTGGGGGTTTGGGTCACTTATTGGCCAATTAGATGTTAGCTTGCCAACCACGTCAAGGTACCCCACATTAGGCAAGGTACCCCACATTTAGGCAAGGTATCCCACATTAGGCAAGGTATCCCACATTAGGCAAGATACCCCACATTAGGCAAGGTACCCCACATTAGGCAAGGTAACCCACATTAGGCAAGGTATCCCACATTAGGCAAGGTCCCCCACATTAGGCAAGGTATCCCACATTAGGCAAGGTCCCCCACATTAGGCAAGGTACCCATCATTAGGCAAGGTATCCCACATTAGGCAAGGTATCCCACATTAGGCAAGGTACCCCACATTAGGCAAGGTATCCCACATTAGGCAAGGTCCCCCACATTAGGCAAGGTATCCCACATTAGGCAAGGTCCCCCACATTAGGCAAGGTCCCCCACATTAGGCAAGGTATCCCACATTAGGCAAGGTCCCCCACATTAGGCAAGGTACCCCACATTAGGCAAGGTATCCCACATTAGGCAAGGTCCCCCACATTAGGCAAGGTATCCCACATTAGGCAAGGTCCCCCACATTAGGCAAGGTACCCATCATTAGGCAAGGTATCCCACATTAGGCAAGGTATCCCACATTAGGCAAGGTACCCCACATTAGGCAAGGTATCCCACATTAGGCAAGGTCCCCCACATTAGGCAAGGTATCCCACATTAGGCAAGGTCCCCCACATTAGGCAAGGTCCCCCACATTAGGCAAGGTATCCCACATTAGGCAAGGTACTCCACATTAGGCAAGGTCCCCCACATTAGGCATGGTACCCCACATTAGGCAAGGTCCCCCACATTAGGCAAGGTATCCCACATTAGGCAAGGTATCCCACATTAGGCAAGGTACTCCACATTAGGCAAGGTACCCCACATTAGGCAAGGTACTCCACATTAGGCAAGGTCCCCCACATTAGGCAAGGTATCCCACATTAGGCAAGGTCCCCCACATTAGGCAAGGTATCCCACATTAGGCAAGGTATCCCACATTAGGCAAGGTACTCCACATTAGGCAAGGTATCCCACATTAGGCAAGGTATCCCACATTAGGCAAGGTACCCCACATTAGGCATGGTACCCCACATTAGGCAAGGTAACCCACATTAGGCATGGTACCCCACATTAGGCAAGGTACTCCACATTAGGCAAGGTACCCCACATTAGGCAAGGTCCCCCACATTAGGCAAGGTACCCATCATTAGGCAAGGTATCCCACATTAGGCAAGGTACCCCACATTAGGCAAGGTATCCCACATTAGGCAAGGTATCCCACATTAGGCAAGGTACCCCACATTAGGCAAGGTATCCCACATTAGGCAAGGTATCCCACATTAGGCAAGGTACCCCACATTAGGCAAGGTCCCCCACATTAGGCAAGGTATCCCACATTAGGCAAGGTCCCCCACATTAGGCAAGGTACCACACATTAGGCAAGGTCCCCCACATTAGGCAAGGTATCCCACATTAGGCAAGGTACTCCACATTAGGCAAGGTCCCCCACATTAGGCATGGTACCCCACATTAGGCAAGGTCCCCCACATTAGGCAAGGTATCCCACATTAGGCAAGGTATCCCACATTAGGCAAGGTACTCCACATTAGGCAAGGTACCCCACATTAGGCAAGGTACTCCACATTAGGCAAGGTCCCCCACATTAGGCAAGGTATCCCACATTAGGCAAGGTCCCCCACATTAGGCAAGGTATCCCACATTAGGCAAGGTATCCCACATTAGGCATGGTACCCCACATTAGGCAAGGTAACCCACATTAGGCATGGTACCCCACATTAGGCAAGGTAACCCACATTAGGCATGGTACCCCACATTAGGCAAGGTACTCCACATTAGGCAAGGTACCCCACATTAGGCAAGGTACCCCACATTAGGCATGGTACCCCACATTTAGGCAAGGTATCCCACATTAGGCAAGGTATCCCACATTAGGCAAGATACCCCACATTAGGCAAGGTACCCCACATTAGGCAAGGTACCCCACATTAGGCAAGGTATCCCACATTAGGCAAGGTCCCCCACATTAGGCAAGGTATCCCACATTAGGCAAGGTCCCCCACATTAGGCAAGGTACCCATCATTAGGCAAGGTATCCCACATTAGGCAAGGTATCCCACATTAGGCAAGGTATCCCACATTAGGCAAGGTATCCCACATTAGGCATGGTACCCCACATTAGGCAAGGTAACCCACATTAGGCATGGTACCCCACATTAGGCAAGGTAACCCACATTAGGCATGGTACCCCACATTAGGCAAGGTACTCCACATTAGGCAAGGTACCCCACATTAGGCAAGGTACCCCACATTAGGCATGGTACCCCACATTTAGGCAAGGTATCCCACATTAGGCAAGGTATCCCACATTAGGCAAGGTACCCCACATTAGGCAAGGTACCCCACATTAGGCAAGGTATCCCACATTAGGCAAGGTCCCCCACATTAGGCAAGGTATCCCACATTAGGCAAGGTCCCCCACATTAGGCAAGGTACCCATCATTAGGCAAGGTATCCCACATTAGGCAAGGTATCCCACATTAGGCAAGGTACCCCACATTAGGCAAGGTATCCCACATTAGGCAAGGTCCCCCACATTAGGCAAGGTATCCCACATTAGGCAAGGTCCCCCACATTAGGCAAGGTATCCCACATTAGGCAAGGTCCCCCACATTAGGCAAGGTATCCCACATTAGGCAAGGTATCCCACATTAGGCAAGATACCCCACATTAGGCAAGGTACCCCACATTAGGCAAGGTACCCCACATTAGGCAAGGTCCCCCACATTAGGCAAGGTACCCATCATTAGGCAAGGTATCCCACATTAGGCAAGGTATCCCACATTAGGCAAGGTACCCCACATTAGGCAAGGTATCCCACATTAGGCAAGGTACCCCACATTAGGCAAGGTATCCCACATTAGGCAAGGTATCCCACATTAGGCAAGGTACCCCACATTAGGCAAGGTCCCCCACATTAGGCAAGGTATCCCACATTAGGCAAGGTCCCCCACATTAGGCAAGGTACCACACATTAGGCAAGGTCCCCCACATTAGGCAAGGTATCCCACATTAGGCAAGGTACTCCACATTAGGCAAGGTCCCCCACATTAGGCATGGTACCCCACATTAGGCAAGGTCCCCCACATTAGGCAAGGTATCCCACATTAGGCAAGGTATCCCACATTAGGCAAGGTACTCCACATTAGGCAAGGTACCCCACATTAGGCAAGGTACTCCACATTAGGCAAGGTCCCCCACATTAGGCAAGGTATCCCACATTAGGCAAGGTCCCCCACATTAGGCAAGGTACCCCACATTAGGCAAGGTAACCCACATTAGGCATGGTACCCCACATTAGGCAAGGTACTCCACATTAGGCAAGGTACCCCACATTAGGCAAGGTACTCCACATTAGGCAAGGTACCCCACATTAGGCAAGGTACCCCACATTAGGTATGGTACCCCACATTTAGGCAAGGTATCCCACATTAGGCAAGGTATCCCACATTAGGCAAGATACCCCACATTAGGCAAGGTACCCCACATTAGGCAAGGTACCCCACATTAGGCAAGGTATCCCACATTAGGCAAGGTCCCCCACATTAGGCAAGGTACCCATCATTAGGCAAGGTATCCCACATTAGGCAAGGTACCCATCATTAGGCAAGGTATCCCACATTAGGCAAGGTATCCCACATTAGGCAAGGTACCCCACATTAGGCAAGGTATCCCACATTAGGCAAGGTCCCCCACATTAGGCATGGTACCACACATTAGGCAAGGTCCCCCACATTAGGCAAGGTATCCCACATTAGGCAAGGTCCCCCACATTAGGCAAGGTATCCCACATTAGGCAAGGTATCCCACATTAGGCAAGGTACTCCACATTAGGCAAGGTACTCCACATTAGGCAAGGTATCCCACATTAGGCAAGGTATCCCACATTAGGCAAGGTACCCCACATTAGGCAAGGTACCCCACATTAGGCAAGGTATCCCACATTAGGCAAGGTCCCCCACATTAGGCAAGGTACCCCACATTACGCAAGGTCCCCCACATTAGGCAAGGTCCCCCACATTAGGCAAGGTACTCCACATTAGGCAAGGTCCCCCACATTAGGCATGGTACCCCACATTAGGCAAGGTCCCCCACATTAGGCAAGGTATCCCACATTAGGCAAGGTATCCCACATTAGGCAAGGTACTCCACATTAGGCAAGGTACCCCACATTAGGCAAGGTACTCCACATTAGGCAAGGTCCCCCACATTAGGCAAGGTATCCCACATTAGGCAAGGTCCCCCACATTAGGCAAGGTATCCTACATTAGGCAAGGTATCCCACATTAGGCAAGGTACTCCACATTAGGCAAGGTATCCCACATTAGGCAAGGTATCCCACATTAGGCAAGGTACCCCACATTAGGCAAGGTACCCCACATTAGGCAAGGTCCCCCACATTAGGCAAGGTATCCCACATTAGGCAAGGTACTCCACATTAGGCAAGGTACCCCACATTAGGCAAGGTACCCCACATTAGGCATGGTACCCCACATTAGGCAAGGTATCCCACATTAGGCAAGGTATCCCACATTAGGCAAGGTACTCCACATTAGGCAAGGTACCCCACATTAGGCAAGGTACCCCACATTAGGCATGGTACCCCACATTAGGCAAGGTACTCCACATTAGGCAAGGTATCCCACATTAGGCAAGGTACTCCACATTAGGCAAGGTACTCCACATTAGGCAAGGTATCCCACATTAGGCAAGGTATCCCACATTAGGCAAGGTATCCCACATTAGGCAAGGTATCCCACATTAGGCAAGGTCCCCCACATTAGGCAAGGTCCCCCACATTAGGCAAGGTATCCCACATTAGGCAAGGTACTCCACATTAGGCAAGGTATCCCACATTAGGCAAGGTACCCCACATTAGGCATGGTACCCCACATTAGGCAAGGTACCCCACATTAGGTCAATTGACCTATTCGTATGAATGGGGACACTAACCCACATTTTGCTTCATTTTGCAGCCCTCTAGCCCTTTCCAGAACTTTTTTAGAGGCATTTTAGTGGCCAAAAGTTCGTGTCCCCATTGACTTCAATGGGGTTCGGGGTCAAGTTCGAGCACGGACCCGGACATTTTTTCGAAGTTCGGCCGAACCCGAACATCCAGGTGTCCGCTCAACTCTAAAGGTGATATATCAGTTTCGGAATGTTGTCCATGGCTATGTGGAACAAACATTTGGCATTCGTTTGGTCAACACCTTAGAATTCACCCTCTTTTGGCTATTCTAGCTGACCCGTCAGACATGCCAGCTTTACAAGAATCATCTCCGTTGTAACAAACAAAACCATTTTACAATTCTGGAAAACCAGGGATAAAACGTCCAATACAATCTTCAAAGCAAAACTCTTATATCTTTCGTATGACTTGGCTCGACACCCAACAAACTAAGACTGGGGGATTAGAGCGTTTATTTAAAGATTGGAGATTATACATCAACTCACTGTCTCTGGACCTAAAAAGAAATATTAAACAAGCCTTTCAAACCTCACCTTGGTACATGAACCACATTCTAAAATACCAAGATCCAATCTGTATACCATAACGACATGCCATGTTTGTCTGCACTATTGTACACAATACCTTGTAAAATATTACCTGATGTTTTGTAAGCGTCGGTAGACATCTCATGTCATCCGACATATACTATCACTTGTTATATATAAACACTATTAGATAATATAGAGTTAGTACATGTTATACATAATTAAACATATCAGTTGCTAGATCTTAAGTAGTAAACAATGTTAGGTAGCTATAGGATTGTTGCCATGTCATTTTGTGTCATTTCTTCTTGTACACAGATTGTATTAAATAATATATAAATTGAAAAAAAAAAATTAATATAAAAAAATAAATGAAACCATACTTTGTTTTTCCCCATCACTGTACGCCACACTTTTTTTTAAAATGATTTTTCAGTTCAGCCAGTAGATGGTGATCTTGTTTTATTTCACTACATCAAAGTCCCAAAAAATCAACCATGCATATTGCAAACCGTGGATATGACCATGTCAAATCTTTGTGGTGTGTCTGTAGAGTATAGCTATACCCCCATAATATGTGCAGTAACACCCGCTGAGTATAGCTATACCCCCATAATATGTGCAGTAACATCCACTGAGTGTAGCTATACCCCCATAATATGTTCAGTAACACCCACTGAGTGTAGCTATACACCATAATATGTGCAGTAACATCCACTGAGTGTAGCTATACCCCCATAATATGTGCAGTAACACCCACTGAGTGTAACTATACCCCATAATATGTTCAGTAACACCCACTGAGTGTAGCTATACCCCCATAATATGTGCAGTAACACCCACTGAGTGTAGCTATACCCCCATAATATGTGCAGTAACACCCACTGAGTGTAGCTATACCCCATAATATGTTCAGTAACACCCACTGAGTATAGCTATACCCCCATAATATGTGCAGTAACACCCACTGAGTGTAGCTATACCCCCATAATATGTTCAGTAACACCCACTGAGTGTAGCTATACCCCATAATATGTGCAGTAACACCCACTGAGTGTAGCTATACCCCATAATATGTTCAGTAACATCCACTGAGTGTAGCTACACCCCCATAATATGTTCAGTCACATCCACTGAGTGTAGCTATACCCCATAATATGTTCAGTAACACCCACTGAGTGTAGCTATACCCCCATAATATGTTCAGTAACATCCACTGAGTGTAGCTATACCCCATAATATGTTCAGTAACACCCACTGAGTATAGCTATACCCCCATAATATGTTCAGTAACACCCACTGAGTGTAGCTATACCCCATAATATGTTCAGTAACAGCCACTGAGTGTAGCTATACCCCCATAATATGTGCAGTAACATCCACTGAGTGTAGCTATACCCCCATAATATGTGCAGTAACACCCACTGAGTGTAGCTATACCCCCATAATATGTTCAGTAACACCCACTGAGTGTAGCTATACCCCCATAATATGTTCAGTAACACCCACTGAGTGTAGCTATACCCCCATAATATGTTCAGTAACATCCACTGAGTGTAGCTATACCCCATAATATGTTCAGTAACACCCACTGAGTGTAGCTATACCCCATAATATGTTCAGTAACACCCACTGAGTGTAGCTATACCCCCATAATATGTTCAGTAACACCCACTGAGTGTAGCTATACCCCATAATATGTTCAGTAACACCCACTGAGTGTAGCTATACCCCATAATATGTTCAGTAACATCCACTGAGTATAGCTATACCCCCATAATATGTTCAGTAACATCCACTGAGTGTAGCTATACCCCCATAATATGTGCAGTAACATCCACTGAGTGTAGCTATACCCCCATAATATGTTCAGTAACACCCACTGAGTGTAGCTATACCCCATAATATGTTCAGTAACATCCACTGAGTATAGCTATACCCCCATAATATGTTCAGTAACATCCACTGAGTGTAGCTATACCCCATAATATGTTCAGTAACACCCACTGAGTATAGCTATACCCCCATAATATGTTCAGTAACACCCACTGAGTGTAGCTATACCCCATAATATGTTCAGTAACAGCCACTGAGTGTAGCTATACCCCCATAATATGTGCAGTAACATCCACTGAGTGTAGCTATACCCCCATAATATGTGCAGTAACACCCACTGAGTGTAGCTATACCCCCATAATATGTTCAGTAACACCCACTGAGTGTAGCTATACCCCCATAATATGTTCAGTAACACCCACTGAGTGTAGCTATACCCCCATAATATGTTCAGTAACACCCACTGAGTGTAGCTATACCCCATAATATGTTCAGTAACACCCACTGAGTGTAGCTATACCCCCATAATATGTTCAGTAACACCCACTGAGTATAGCTATACCCCCATAATATGTTCAGTAACATCCACTGAGTGTAGCTATACCCCCATAATATGTTCAGTAACACCCACTGAGTGTAGCTATACCCCCATAATATGTTCAGTAACACCCACTGAGTGTAGCTATACCCCCATAATATGTTCAGTAACACCCACTGAGTGTAGCTATACCCCCATAATATGTTCAGTAACACACACTGAGTGTAGCTATACCCCCATAATATGTGCAGTAACATCCACTGAGTGTAGCTATACCCCCATAATATGTGCAGTAACACCCACTGAGTGTAGCTATACCCCCATAATATGTTCAGTAACACCCACTGAGTGTAGCTATACCCCCATAATATGTTCAGTAACACCCACTGAGTGTAGCTATACCCCCATAATATGTTCAGTAACATCCACTGAGTGTAGCTATACCCCATAATATGTTCCGTAACACCCACTGAGTGTAGCTATACCCCATAATATGTTCAGTAACACCCACTGAGTGTAGCTATACCCCCATAATATGTTCAGTAACACCCACTGAGTGTAGCTATACCCCCATAATATGTTCAGTAACACCCACTGAGTGTAGCTATACCCCATAATATGTTCAGTAACACCCGCTGAGTGTAGCTATACCCCCATAATATGTTCAGTAACACCCACTGAGTGTAGCTATACCCCCATAACATGTTCAGTAACATCCACTGAGTGTAGCTATACCCCCATAATATGTTCAGTAACATCCACTGAGTGTAGCTATACCCCCATAATATGTTCAGTAACACCCACTGAGTGTAGCTATACCCCCATAATATGTGCAGTAACATCCGCTGAGTGTAGCTATACCCCCATAATATGTTCAGTAACACCCACTGAGTGTAGCTATACCCCCATAATATGTGCAGTAACACCCACTGAGTGTAGCTATACCCCCATAATATGTGCAGTAACACCCACTGAGTGTAACTATACCCCATAATATGTGCAGTAACATCCACTGAGTGTAGCTATACCCCCATAATATGTTCAGTAACATCCACTGAGTGTAGCTATACCCCCATAATATGTGCAGTAACATCCACTGAGTGTAGCTATACCCCCATAATATGTTCAGTAACACCCACTGAGTGTAGCTATACCCCCATAATATGTTCAGTAACACCCACTGAGTGTAGCTATACCCCCATAATATGTTCAGTAACACCCACAGAGTGTAGCTATACCCCCATAATATGTGCAGTAACATCCACTGAGTGTAGCTATACCCCCATAATATGTTCAGTAACACCCACTGAGTGTAGCTATACCCCCATAATATGTTCAGTAACACCCACTGAGTGTAGCTATACCCCCATAATATGTGCAGTAACATCCACTGTGTGTAGCTATACCCCCATAATATGTTCAGTAACACCCACTGAGTATAGCTATACCCCATAATATGTTCAGTAACATCCACTGAGTGTAGCTATACCCCCATAATATGTGCAGTAACATCCCTTGAGTGTAGCTATACCCCCATAATATGTGCAGTAACATCCGCTGAGTGTAGCTATACCCCCATAATATGTGCAGTAACATCCCTTGAGTGTAGCTATACCCCCATAATATGTGCAGTAACATCCGCTGAGTGTAGCTATACCCCCATAATATGTTCAGTAACACCCACTGAGTGTAGCTATACCCCCATAATATGTGCAGTAACACCCACTGAGTGTAGCTATACCCCCATAATATGTGCAGTAACATCCACTGAGTGTAGCTATACCCCCATAATATGTGCAGTAACATCCACTGTGTGTAGCTATACCCCCATAATATGTTCAGTAACACCCACTGAGTATAGCTATACCCCATAATATGTTCAGTAACATCCACTGAGTGTAGCTATACCCCCATAATATGTGCAGTAACATCCCTTGAGTGTAGCTATACCCCCATAATATGTGCAGTAACATCCGCTGAGTGTAGCTATACCCCCATAATATGTTCAGTAACACCCACTGAGTGTAGCTATACCCCCATAATATGTTCAGTAACACCCACTGAGTGTAGCTATACCCCCATAATACGTGCAGTAACATCCACTGAGTGTAGCTATACCCCCATAATATGTGCAGTAACATCCACTGAGTGTAGCTATACCCCCATAATATGTTCAGTAACACCCACTGAGTATAGCTATACCCCATAATATGTTCAGTAACATCCACTGAGTGTAGCTATACCCCCATAATATGTGCAGTAACATCCCTTGAGTGTAGCTATACCCCCATAATATGTGCAGTAACATCCGCTGAGTGTAGCTATACCCCCATAATATGTTCAGTAACACCCACTGAGTGTAGCTATACCCCCATAATATGTTCAGTAACACCCACTGAGTGTAGCTATACCCCCATAATATGTTCAGTAACACCCACTGAGTGTAGCTATACCCCCATAATATGTTCAGTAACACCCACTGAGTGTAGCTATACCCCCATAATATGTGCAGTAACACCCACTGAGTGTAGCTATACCCCCATAATATGTGCAGTAACATCCGCTGAGTGTAGCTATACCCCCATAATATGTTCAGTAACACCCACTGAGTGTAGCTATACCCCCATAATATGTTCAGTAACACCCACTGAGTGTAGCTATACCCCATAATATGTGCAGTAACACCCACTGAGTGTAGCTATACCCCCATAATATGTTCAGTAACACCCACTGAGTGTAGCTATACCCCCATAATATGTTCAGTAACACCCACTGAGTGTAGCTATACCCCCATAATATGTGCAGTAACATCCGCTGAGTGTAGCTATACCCCCATAATATGTTCAGTAACACCCACTGAGTGTAGCTATACCCCCATAATATGTTCAGTAACATCCACTGAGTGTAGCTATACCCCATAATATGTTCAGTAAAACCCACTGAGTGTAGCTATACCCCCATAATATGTTCAGTAACACCCAATGAGTGTAGCTATACCCCCATAATATGTTCAGTAACACCCACTGAGTGTAGCTATACCCCCATAATATGTGCAGTAACACCCACTGAGTGTAGCTATACCCCATAATATGTGCAGTAACACCCACTGAGTGTAGCTATACCCCATAATATGTGCAGTAACATCCACTGAGTGTAGCTATACCCCCATAATATGTTCAGTAACACCCACTGAGTGTAGCTATACCCCCATAATATGTTCAGTAACATCCACTGAGTGTAGCTATACCCCATAATATGTTCAGTAACACCCACTGAGTGTAGCTATACCCCCATAATATGTTCAGTAACATCCACTGAGTGTAGCTATACCCCATAATATGTGCAGTAACACCCACTGAGTATAGCTATACCCCCATAATATGTGCAGTAACATCCACTGAGTGTAGCTATACCCCCATAATATGTTCAGTAACACCCACTGAGTATAGCTATAACCCCATAATATGTTCAGTAACACCCACTGAGTGTAGCTATACCCCCATAATATGTTCAGTAACATCAACTGAGTGTAGCTATACCCCATAATATGTTCAGTAACACCCACTGAGTGTAGCTATACCCCCATAATATGTTCAGTAACACCCACTGAGTATAGCTATACCCCATAATATGTTCAGTAACACCCACTGAGTGTAGCTATACCCCCATAATATGTTCAGTAACACCCACTGAGTGTAGCTATACCCCATAATATGTTCAGTAACACCCACTGAGTGTAGCTATACCCCCATAATATGTTCAGTAACACCCACTGAGTGTAGCTACACTCCCATAATATGTGCAGTAACATCCACTGAGTGTAGCTATACCCCCATAATATGTTCAGTAACACCCACTGAGTGTAGCTATACCCCCATAATATGTTCAGTAACACCCACTGAGTATAGCTATACCCCATAATATGTTCAGTAACACCCACTGACTGTAGCTATACCCCCATAATATGTTCAGTAACACCCACTGAGTGTAGCTATACCCCCATAATATGTGCAGTAACATCCACTGAGTGTAGCTATACCCCCATAATATGTTCAGTAACATCCACTGAGTGTAGCTATACCCCCATAATATGTTCAGTAACATCCACTGAGTGTAGCTATACCCCATAATATGTTCAGTAAAACCCACTGAGTGTAGCTATACCCCCATAATATGTTCAGTAACACCCACTGAGTGTAGCTATACCCCATAATATGTGCAGTAACACCCACTGAGTGTAGCTATACCCCCATAATATGTTCAGTAACACCCACTGAGTGTAGCTATACCCCATAATATGTTCAGTCACACCCACTGAGTGTAGCTATACCCCCATAATATGTGCAGTAACATCCACTGAGTGTAGCTATACCCCCATAATATGTTCAGTAACACCCACTGAGTATAGCTATACCCCCATAATATGTGCAGTAACATCCACTGAGTGTAGCTATACCCCCATAATATGTTCAGTAACACCCACTGAGTGTAGCTATACCCCCATAATATGTGCAGTAACATCCACTGAGTGTAGCTATACCCCCATAATATGTGCAGTAACATCCACTGAGTGTAGCTATACCCCCATAATATGTGCAGTAACATCCCTTGAGTGTAGCTATACCCCCATAATATGTTCATTAACACCCACAGAGTGTAGCTATACCCCATAATATGTTCAGTAACACCCACTGAGTGTAGCTATACCCCATAATATGTTCAGTAACACCCACTGAGTGTAGCTATACCCCATAATATGTTCAGTAACATCCACTGAGTGTAGCTATACCCCCATAATATGTTCAGTAACACCCACTGAGTATAGCTATACCCCATAATATGTTCAGTAACACCCACTGAGTGTAGCTATACCCCATAATATGTTCAGTAACACCCACTGAGTGTAGCTATACCCCCATAATATGTTCAGTAACACCCACTGAGTGTAGCTATACCCCCATAATATGTTCAGTAACACCCACTGAGTGTAGCTATACCCCATAATATGTTCAGTAACACCCACTGAGTGAAGCTATACCCCCATAATATGTTCAGTAACACCCACTGAGTGTAGCTATACCCCATAATATGTTCAGTAACACCCACTGAGAGTAGCTATACCCCATAATATGTTCAGTAACACCCACTGAGTGTAGCTATACCCCCATAATATGTGCAGTAACACCCACTGAGTGTAGCTATACCCCCATAATATGTTCAGTAACACCCACTGAGTGTAACTATACCCCCATAATATGTGCAGTAACATCCGCTGAGTGTAGCTATACCCCCATAATATGTGCAGTAACACCCACTGAGTGTAACTATACCCCCATAATATGTTCAGTAACACCCACTGAGTGTAGCTATACCCCCATAATATGTGCAGTAACATCCACTGAGTGTAGCTATACCCCATAATATGTTCAGTAACATCCACTGAGTGTAGCTATACCCCCATAATATGTTCAGTAACATCCGCTGAGTGTAGCTATACCCCCATAATATGTGCAGTAACACCCACTGAGTGTAACTATACCCCCATAATATGTTCAGTAACACCCACTGAGTGTAGCTATACCCCCATAATATGTGCAGTAACAACCACTGAGTGTAGCTATACCCCATAATATGTTCAGTAACACCCACTGAGTGTAGCTATACCCCCATAAAATGTTCAGTAACACCCACTGAGTGTAGCTATACCCCCATAATATGTGCAGTAACATCCACTGAGTGTAGCTATACCCCCATAATATGTGCAGTAACATCCACTGAGTGTAGCTATACCCCCATAATATGTGCAGTAACACCCACTGAGTGTAGCTATACCCCCATAATATGTGCAGTAACACCCACTGAGTGTAGCTATACCCCATAATATGTTCAGTAACACCCACTGAGTGTAGCTATACCCCCATAATATGTGCAGTAACATCCGCTGAGTGTAGCTATACCCCCATAATATGTTCAGTAACATCCACTGAGTGTAGCTATACCCCATAATATGTTCAGTAACACCCACTGAGTGTAGCTATACCCCCATAATATGTTCAGTAACACCCACTGAGTGTAGCTATACCCCATAATATGTTCAGTAACACCCACTGAGTGTAGCTATACCCCCATAATATGTTCAGTAACACCCACCGAGTATAGCTATACCCCCATAATATGTGCAGTAACACCCACTGAGTGTAGCTATACCCCCATAATATGTTCAGTAACACCCACTGAGTGTAGCTATACCCCATAATATGTTCAGTAACATCCACTGAGTGTAGCTATACCCCCATAATATGTTTAGTAACACCCACTGAGTGTAGCTATACCCCCATAATATGTGCAGTAACACCCACTGAGTGTAGCTATACCCCCATAATATGTTCATTAACACCCACTGAGTGTAGCTATACCCCATAATATGTTCAGTAACACCCACTGAGTGTAGCTATACCCCCATAATATGTTCAGTAACACCCACCGAGTGTAGCAGAAGTGTAAAAAAACAGCCTCTGTTCTACGTTAAGAAAAACAGTCTTGTCGTTAATGGTTTAAGGGGCACTCCCCTAATTCAAAAATATTTATAGGTAAGTGTTGCATCATTTAAATTAACGACCTGTGGGATCTGTTGTTGTACTTGACACTTTCCCATCTTCCAAAATCTGCAAATAAAGCTATATCAAAAAGTCCTGACGATTGATTAGTAAAAATAATAATAAACCAAGTTTGATGATGCTGCAACCACAAGAAATAGGATAGGCCTCACAACATTGAAACACCACGTGGTCTACTCTTGTGGCTTAGTGAGCTGAGTAAAGGAGCCAAGATGTTGCCTATACTCACATCTATAGGCTTTGTGCATACACTATCAGATCCATGGCATGGGGTCAGTCTTGGACAAGAGAGAAAAATACAAACAAATAAAACAGAATTGAAAAAATATCTACTGCATATGAAGCCCCCAAGGCTTGTTTTTCAAGTTGGACTCTGAACATGGGCAATCCTCAAAGCAGAAAAAGAAGCACAGCGGGAATCTGACATCTTGGGTCAGATGGGTCACCTCTTCCTAAATCTGACCCATGATTCTAAACATGTCTGCCCCCCTGATTCTAAACATGTCTGCCCCCAGCAGGCCTTGGTCACGCCAGGAAAAAAAAAAAAAAAATATTCCCTTGTTTAAGCCGGTCCGCGGCTGTGAGGGAAGCGTTGTGCACTCCCCTCCAGCCGCGCGGCTTCAATAAAGTTTGTTAGGAAAAAAATGAGACCAGAGTTAAGGGGGGAGGAGGGTGGCAAACGAGCATAACGCTGGCATACTGAGGGGCAAAATCCTGACATACTGAGGGTCAGACTCCTGGCACATTGAGGGGCAGAATCCTGGCATATTGAGGGGCAGAATCCTGGCATATTGAGGGCAAAAGAATGGTATATTGAGGGGCAGAACCCTGGCATATTGAGGGCAAAAGAATGGCATATTGAGGGGCAAAATCCTGGCATATTAAATGGCAAAATCCTGGCATATTGAGGGGCAAAATCCTGGCACATTGAGGGTAAGAATCCTGGCATATTGAGAGGCAGAATCCTGGCATATTGAGAGGCAGAATCCTGACATATTGAGGACAAAATAATGGTATATTAATTGGCAAAAGAATGGCATATTGAGGGGGAGAATACTGGCATATTAAATGGGGAAAGAATGGCATATTGAGGGACAAAATCCTGGCATATTGAGGGGCAAAGTCGTGGCATATTGAGGGGCAATATCGTGGCATATTTAGGGGCAATATCCTGGCATATTGAGGGGCAAAAGAATGACATATTGAGGGGCAGAATCCTGGCATATTAGCTGGCATTTTGAGGGGAAAAATACTGGTATATTGAGGGGCAAAATGCTGGCATATTAAATGGCAAAAGAATGGCATATTGAGGGGCAAAAGAATGGCATATTAAGGGGCAAAATACTGGCATATTAAATGGCAAAAGAATGGCATATTGAATGGTTAAAGAATGGCATATTGAGGGGCAAAATACTGGCACATTAAATAACAAAAGAATGGCATATTGAATGGCTAAATACTGACATACTGAGTGGCAAAATACTGGCATATTGAGTGGCAAAATATTACTGGCATATTGACCAACTGCTCCCAACCACCCTCCATATTACAGTAAACCGGGATAACATGCTTGTGAGGGTAGGTGGGGCGGGTGGGCGATATTGTCGGGGGGGCTCAGAAAATTTGTTCAGTAAGGGGCCCTGAAATTCCTGGTGGCGGCCCTGCCTGTTAGAGCTGTTGAGCAAAGAGTCTGTTGAGCTGGGAACACAAAAATGCAGCTTTGGTGCTTTTTCTTTAAGGACTCAAATACCATGGAGCGTTAAGAGATGATTTGGACATTTGCGAACAGCAATAAATTATTCATCTGAGGTTTTGATTAGGAGAACACATGACTTTATCCATCCCCGCCTTCTGTTCATTTAGTATATCTGCAATCACATCCTTTATTTGTAATGAGACGTGTTTCACAGTTCTATTGAGCACTCAATCATTTTCTCTTTAAAAAAAACTCTGATTTTTAAAGGTTTAGCTGCAGAGAACATAAAACAAAGATATATCTGGATTATTTAAATAAATTGGCTTTATCGTGTTCAGTACTGTGCTTTAGAACCCTTGAAATTCAACACTTCACATGCAAAAATCGATGCAGTCTGTACCTCGGTGCTTAGAGCTCTGTCAGCCGCCAAATCAACTAAGTGCAGGTCAGCGGTGGGATAATGATCCAGCTTTTGCTCTGATTCTAATTAGATTGTAAGGAGGAATATAACCTGGGTCAATGATCAGAGTTAAAGGGATAGAACATTAAATCAATTAGCAAGAGCTAAATACATTTTAAAAGGAGCCTTTTTTTCCCCCCAGAGAGCTTTTATATGCTATATTAGTGACCTCATTTATGGGCTAACTGCGTAGATTTAAAAAGCAAGCTTGTTGTGCCTGAAGAAGAGACCTGAGAGACAGCTTGCGCTCTAATTCCACGCAGTCAGCCAAATTAAAGTATAAACTCAGCTGTTTGTCTCATGTGTTTCTGTGTCTGTGGTACAAACTGTCACATACTTTTATACTATAGTTACAGAGCTGAAAGATATCACATTTCTGTTGCAACTCTTATTTATTTGTTTTTTTAAAAGCAAATGTTTGAATTTGAAATATTTCAGAAAGGTAAATAGGATGAAGATAATGGTTGTTCTAAAAAGTCTAGTCCCAAATGTTTATTGGACCATCCAGATAAGAAAGGTAATCAGTCTGTGAGTGTGTAGACGGTGAAAAAAAGAAGAGACCATTAGTAAAGGGACTCTCCCACCTAAATATTGTTTATTCTGTGAATGTAGAGAATTAAAAAATATCTATTTTTTGATCGATACCATATGTGTTAGCAAAATGCATAGATTAGAAAAAAAAAAGTGTGGTGTCTCCTGTATATCACTTCACCTGTGGCTTGATATGTGTCAGGGATTCTCTGCTGGTTCAAATAGAAACCCTTTCCTTCAGTGAGATAACCAGCTGGTATTAACAAGCTGTTACCATGTTTACTCACCTGGCTGCTAAGGGGCATTAGTCAGCCCCTTTGCTGCTCAGACCAGGTATTTAAGCAGCTAATATTAGTAGCTCATTTGCCCTTGTGTTGTTTCTGGCTTCCTGACCCGGCACATTGACGTCTCTTCTGGTTCTTGATTCCTGGCTTTGTTCCAGACTCTGGCTCATCTGACGTCTCTTCTGGTTCTTGATATCCTGGATTTGTTCCTGACTCCGGCTGGTCTGATGTCCCTTCTGGTTCTTGATTCCTGGCTTTGTTCCAGACTCTGGCTCATCTGACGTCTCTTCTGGTTCTTGATTCCTGGCTTTGTTCCTGACTCCGGCTGGTCTGATGTCCCTTCTGGTTCTTGATTCATGGCTTTGTTCCAGACTCTGGCTCATCTGACGTCTCTTCTGGTTCTTGATTCCTGGCTTTGTTCCGGACTCTGGCTCATCTGACGTCTCTTCTGGTTCTTGATTCCTGGCTTTGTTCCTGACTCCGGCTGGTCTGATGTCCCTTCTGGTTCTTGATTCCTGGCTTTGTTCCTGACTCTGGTTAGTCAGACTACCCGCTTCCGTTCTTGACCCTGGCTTGCTCCCTGGATATTGCTATTGGAGTATTTTTACCTTTTTTTGCTATTTATTAATAATAAAGGTATTTTTGCATTTTACCTTCTCTGGTTCCTGGTCCCTAAAGCTGTTAACTCCACGCTGTGGAGTACTTGGACGCGTGTGATGGAGCATTGTCCTGCATGAAAATCATGTTTTTCTTGAAGGATGCAGACTTCTTCCTGTACCACTGATTGAAGAAGGTGTCTTCCAGGAACTGGCAGTAGGACTGGGAGTTGAGCTTGACTCCATCCTCAACCCGAAAAGGCCCCACAAGCTCATCTTTGATGATACCAGCCCAAACCAGTACTCCACCTCCACCTTGCTGGCGTCTGAGTCGGACTGGAGCTCTCTGCCCTTTACCAATCCAGCCACGGGCCCATCCATCTGGCCCATCAAGACTCACTCTCATTTCATCAGTCCATAAAACCTTAGAAAAATCAGTCTTGAGATATTTCTTGGCCCAGTCTTGACGTTTCAGCTTGTGTGTCTTGTTCAGTGGTGGTCGTCTTTCAGCCTTTCGTACCTTGGCCATGTTTCTGAGTATTGCACACCTTGTGCTTTTGGGCACTCCAGTGATGTTGCAGCTCTGAAATATGGCCAAACTGGTGGCAAGTGGCATCGTGGCAGCTGCACGCTTGACTTTTCTCAGTTCATGGGCAGTTATTTTGCGCCTTGGTTTTTCCACACGCTTCTTGCGACCCTGTTGACTATTTTGAATGAAACGCTTGATTGTTCGATGATCACGCTTCAGAAGCTTTGCAATTTTAAGAGTGCTGCATCCCTCTGCAAGATATCTCACTATTTTTGACTTTTCTGAGCCTGTCAAGTCCTTCTTTTGACCCATTTTGCCAAAGGAAAGGAAATTGCCTAATAATTATGCACACCTGATATAGGGTGTTGATGTCATTAGACCACACCCCTTCTCATTACATAGATGCACATCACCTAATATGCTTAATTGGTAGTAGGCTTTCGAGCCTATACAGCTTGGAGTAAGACAACATGCATAAAGAGGATGATGTGGTCAAAATACTCATTTGCCTAATAATTCTGCACTCCCTGTATTAACCTCTACCACTTCTACTGGAAGACTATTCCATGCATCCACTACCATCTCAGTAAAGTAATACTTTCATTAGTCCCTGACCTTATCTTATATCTAGGATAGCCTTATACCTATCCCACGCATGCTTAAACTCCTTCACTGTATTAACCTCTACCACTTCTACTGGAAGGCTATTCCATGCATCTACTACCCTCTCAGTAAAGTAATACTTTCATTAGTCCCTGACCTTATCTTATATCTAGGATAGCCTTATACCTATCCCACGCATGCTTAAACTCCTTCACTGTATTAACCTCTACCACTTCTACTGGAAGACTATTCCATACATCCACTACCCTCTCAGTAATGTAATACTTTCATTAGTCCCCGACCTTATCTTATATCTAGGATAGCCTTATACCTATCCCATGCATGCTTAAACTCCTTCACTGTATTAACCTCTACCACTTCTGCTGGAAGACTATTCCATACATCCACTACCCTCTCAGTAATGTAATACTTTCATTAGTCCATGACCTTATCTTATATCTAGGATAGCCTTATACCTATCCCACGCATGCTTAAACTCCTTCACTGTATTAACCTCTACCACTTCTACTGGAAGACTATTCCATACATCCACTACCCTCTCAGTAATGTAATACTTTCATTAGTCCCTGGCCTTATCTTATATCTAGGATAGCCTTATACCTATCCCACGCATGCTTAAACTCCTTCACTGTATTAACCTCTACCACTTCTACTGGAAGACTATTCCATGCATCCACTACCCTCTCAGTAATGTCATACTTTCATTAGTCCCTGGCCTTATCTTATATCTAGGATAGCCTTATACCTATCCCATGCATGCTTAAACTCCTTCACTGTATTACCCTCTACCACTTCTACTGGAAGACTATTTCATGCATCCACTACCCTCTCAGTAATGTAATACTTTCATTAGTCCCTGGCCTTATCTTATATCTAGGATAGCCTTATACCTATCCCATGCATGCTTAAACTCCTTCACTGTATTAACCTCTACCACTTCTACTGGAAGACTATTCCATACATCCACTACCCTCTCAGTAATGTAATACTCTCATTAGTCCCTGACCTTATCTTATATCTAGGATAGCCTTATACCTATCCCATGCATGCTTAAACTTCTTCACTGTATTAACCTCTACCACTTCTACTGGAAGACTATTCCATACACCCACTACCCTCTCAGTAATGTAATACTTTCATTAGTCCCTGGCCTTATCTTATATCTAGGATAGCCTTATACCTATCCCATGCATGCTTAAACTCCTTCACTGTATTAACCTCTACCACTTCTACTGGAAGACTATTCCATACATCCACTACCCTCTCAGTAAAGTAATACTTTCATTAGTCCCTGACCTTATCTTATATCTAGGATAGCCTTATACCTATCCCACGCATGCTTAAACTCCTTCACTGTATTAACCTCTACCACTTCTACTGGAAGACTATTCCATACATCCACTACCCTCTCAGTAATGTAATACTTTCATTAGTCCCTGGCCTTATCTTATATCTAGGATAGCCTTATACCTATCCCATGCATGCTTAAACTCCTTCACTGTATTACCCTCTACCACTTCTACTGGAAGACTATTTCATGCATCCACTACCCTCTCAGTAATGTAATACTTTCATTAGTCCCTGGCCTTATCTTATATCTAGGATAGCCTTATACCTATCCCATGCATGCTTAAACTCCTTCACTGTATTAACCTCTACCACTTCTACTGGAAGACTATTCCATACATCCACTACCCTCTCAGTAATGTAATACTCTCATTAGTCCCTGACCTTATCTTATATCTAGGATAGCCTTATACCTATCCCATGCATGCTTAAACTCCTTCACTGTATTAACCTCTACCACTTCTACTGGAAGACTATTCCATGCACCCACTACCCTCTCAGTAAAGTAATACTTCCTGATATTACATTTAAATCGTTGCCCCTCTCATTTCAGACTATGTCCTCTAGTTGTGGTAGTTTTTCTTCTTTTACATATACTCTCCTCCTTTACACGGCCATTAAAATAGGGGGAAAAAAATCAATTTTGTCCGTACTTTCCCCTTAAAAATATCCTACAAATTGCTGAATGAAGTCTCCTGAAAGCACAGAGTTATCGGACAAGCCATCACTGTTTGTGATGATTCTCCCTATTTTACTGGAAGTATCATGTTAGTGTGATATATGGGATGGTTTAGAAAGTACAAGATCCAAGTGTCTAGCTGTAAAACACAGCTTTTAGGAGAGGGAGACAAACTATCTCGTTGATTTGTTGCAAACCCAAAGCTCTTATAAAATGTTTCTTGCATTTCTCACAAAAAACATAAATTTGCCATTCCTTATATCAAAATATACAGCTATACAGCCCGTGCCCTCTGGACCAGCATCTCTGTATAGGTTACAAATACTATTTATAATATTTCTTTAAGGGCAGGTATTTTAATTTCATTTACATCAGCAATAAAACTCACAGTAATGTGCAGTGTGTGAGTGTATCACAGTAATGTGCAGTGTGTGAGTGTATCACAGTAATGTGCAGTGTGTGAGTGTATCACAGTAATGTGCAGTGTGTGAGTGTATCACAGTAATGGGCAGTGTGTGAGTGTATCACAGTAATGTGCAGCATGTGAGTGTATCACAGTAATGTGCGGTGTGTGAGTGTATCACAGTAATGTGCGGTGTGTGAGTGTATCACAGTAATGTGCAGTGTGTGAGTGTATCACAGTAATGTGCAGTGTGTGAGTGTATCACAGTAATGTGCAGTGTGTGAGTGTATCACAGTAATGTGTGGCGTGTGAGTGTATCACAGTAATGTGCAGTGTGTGAGTGTATCACAGTAATGGGCAGTGTGTGAGTGTATCACAGTAATGTGCAGCGTGTGAGTGTATCACAGTAATGTGCAGTGTGTGAGTGTATCACAGTAATGTGCAGTGTGTGAGTGTATCACAGACTCCACAGCAATAAAACTCACAGTAATGTGCAGTGTGTGAGTGTATCACAGTAATGTGCAGTGTGTGAGTGTATCACAGTAATGTGCAGTGTGTGAGTGTATCACAGTAATGTGCAGTGTGTGAGTGTATCACAGTAATGTGCAGCGTGTGAGTGTATCACAGTAATGTGCAGCGTGTGAGTGTATCACAGACTCCACAGCAATAAAACTCACAGTAATGTGCAGTGTGTGAGTGTATCACAGTAATGTGCAGTGTGTGAGTGTATCACAGTAATGTGCAGTGTGTGAGTGTATCACAGTAATGTGCAGTGTGTGAGTGTATCACAGTAATGTGCAGTGTGTGAGTGTATCGCAGTAATGTGCAGTGTGTGAGTGTATCACAGTAATGTGCAGCGTGTGAGTGTATCACAGTAATGTGCAGCGTGTGAGTGTATCACAGTAATGTGCAGTGTGTGAGTGTATCACAGTAATGTGCAGTGTGTGAGTGTATCACAGTAATGTGCAGTGTGTGAGTGTATCACAGTAATGTGCAGTGTGTGAGTGTATCACAGTAATGTACAGTGTGTGAGTGTATCACAGTAATGTGCAGTATGTGAGTGTATCACAGTAATGTGCAGTGTGTGAGTGTATCACAGTAATGTGCAGTGTGTGAGTGTATCACAGTAATGTGCAGTGTGTGAGTGTATCACAGTAATGTGCAGCGTGTGAGTGTATCACAGTAATGTGCAGTGTGTGAGTGTATCACAGTAATGTGCAGTGTGTGAGTGTATCACAGTAATGTGCCACGTGTGAGTGTATCACAGTAATGTGCAGCGTGTGAGTGTATCACAGTAATGTGCAGTGTGTGAGTGTATCACAGTAATGTGCAGTGTGTGAGTGTATCACAGTAATGTGCAGTGTGTGAGTGTATCACAGTAATGTGCAGTGTGTGAGTGTATCACAGTAATGTGCAGTGTGTGAGTGTATCACAGTAATGTGCAGCGTGTGAGTGTATCACAGTAACGTGCAGCGTGTGAGTGTATCACAGTAATGGGCAGTGTGTGAGTGTATCACAGTAATGTGCAGTGTGTGAGTGTATCACAGTAATGTGCAGTGTGTGAGTGTATCACAGTAATGTGCAGTGTGTGAGTGTATCACAGTAATGGGCAGTGTGTGAGTGTATCACAGTAATGTGCAGTGTGTGAGTGTATCACAGTAATGTGCAGTGTGTGAGTGTATCACAGTAATGTGCAGTGTGTGAGTGTATCACAGTAATGTGCAGTGTGTGAGTGTATCACAGTAACGTGCAGCGTGTGAGTGTATCACAGTAACGTGCAGTGTGTGTGTATCACAGTAATGTGCAGTGTGTGAGTGTATCACAGTAATGTGCAGTGTGTGAGTGTATCACAGTAATGTGCAGTGTGTGAGTGTATCACAGTAATGTGCAGTGTGTGAGTGTATCACAGTAATGTGCAGTATGTGAGTGTATCACAGACTCCACAGCAATAAAACTCCCAGTAATGTGCAGTGTGTGAGTGTATCACAGTAATGTGCAGTGTGTGATTGTATCACAGACTCCACAGCAATAAAACTCCCAGTAATGTGCAGTGTGTGAGTGTATCACAGACTCCACAGCAATAATACTCACAGTAATGTGCAGCGTGTGAGTGTATCACAGACTCCACAGCAATAAAACTCACAGTAATGTGCAGTGTGTGAGTGTATCACAGACTCCACAGCAATAAAACTCCCAGTAATGTGCAGAGTGTGAGTGTATCACAGTAATGTGCAGTGTGTGATTGTATCACAGACTCCACAGCAATAATACTCCCAGTAATGTGCAGTGTGTGAGTGTATCAGACTCCACAGCAATAATACTCACAGTAATGTGCAGTGTGTGAGTGTATCACAGACTCCACAGCAATAATACTCCCAGTAATGTGCAGTGTGTGAGTGTATCACAGACTCCACAGCAATAATACTCCCAGTAATGTGCAGTGTGTGAGTGTATCAGACTCCACAGCAATAATACTCCCAGTAATGTGCAGTGTGTGAGTGTATCAGACTCCACAGCAATAATACTCACAGTAATATGCAGTGTGTGAGTGTATCACAGACTCCACAGCAATAAAACTCACAGTAATGTGCAGTGTGTGAGTGTATCACAGACTCCACGGCAATAAAACTCACAGTAATGTGCAGTGTGTGAGTGTATCACAGTAATGTGCAGTGTGTGAGTGTATCACAGTAATGTGCACTGTGTGAGTGTATCACAGTAATGGGCAGTGTGTGAGTGTATCACAGTAATGGGCAGGGTGTGAGTGTATCACAGTAATGTGCAGTGTGTGAGTGTATCACAGTAATGTGCAGTGTGTGAGTGTATCACAGTAATGTGCAGTGTGTGAGTGTATCACAGTAATGTGCAGTGTGTGAGTGTATCACAGTAATGGGCAGTGTGTGAGTGTATCACAGTAATGTGCAGCGTGTGAGTGTATCACAGTAATGTGCAGTGTGTGAGTGTATCACAGTAATGTGCAGCGTGTGAGTGTATCACAGTAATGTGCAGTGTGTGAGTGTATCACAGTAATGTGCAGTGTGTGAGTGTATCACAGTAATGTGCAGTGTGTGAGTGTATCACAGTAATGTGCAGTGTGTGAGTGTATCACAGTAATGGGCAGTGTGTGAGTGTATCACAGTAATGTGCAGCGTGTGAGTGTATCACAGTAATGTGCAGTGTGTGAGTGTATCACAGTAATGTGCAGCGTGTGAGTGTATCACAGTAATGTGCAGTGTGTGAGTGTATCACAGTAATGTGCAGTGTGTGAGTGTATCACAGTAATGTGCAGTGTGTGAGTGTATCACAGTAATGTGCAGTGTGTGAGTGTATCACACTTCTTGGGATCTCCAATATCTTGCAAGGCAGATCTTGAAAGCCAGCAAGTCATTAATCAATAAGTATTTGATGTGTCTATCACCTGATCACCTGGAACAAAAAAGTCCGAGGCTTTAAGTTCATGTCCCTGATCTAAAACGGATGTAAAATGTTGAGATTTTTTATGTTTGATTGTATCCAGCCTGGAGCGTTTCCACTATATTTGGAATTTATCATCACCGCTAGCAGGACCGATCACTAGTTCTTACCTGGAATTTGGCTAGACGGGAAGGGACCAGGTACCACCTGTGAGAGAGTTTATAATAATGTTCGTGCAGGCTGATACCATGCTCTGTGTCATGCTTGAGTGGGGAAAGTGATCTCCAAGTCTGTTCCCATTCCTTGAAAGCTTTCGTCTTGTCTACGTCGGTGGAATTGGCTTGGGCAGTGGAGAGTGTAGCCATTAAGTTCTTTATTGGAGGTGAGACCATTAGGTCCTCCCCTTCTTTTGGGTCTGGTTCGTAGAAAAATAAAATATTTGAGATTGATATATTTAACCCCTTAGTGACAAGACATTTTGACCTTGACATTCCCTGGATGACCAGGGTTGTTTTTACATTTCTGGGGTGTTTGTGTCTAGCTGTAATTTTCTTCTCTCTCACATACTGTACTCACACAAATTATATGCTGTTTTTATCGTCATAAGAAGGGATTTTTCTAACTTTGACCTAAAATATAATTTACACAAATACATTCGTTAAAAAAGACCCCATCTAAATAGTTTCTAAATGTTGACCCGAGTTCAGAAATATGCATGTTTCCATGTTTATCTGCATTTTTTTGCGAGTTATGGGGCAAAACCCAATAATAGTGTTTTTTTTTCCTAAATTGACCTTTTGACCCCAACCCAAACCGTAAATGTAACCCTAACTCTAAATTTTACCTCAGCACTAACCCTTATATAACCCTTAATATATTTTAATTTATTTTTAACCCTATCCCTTATGCTAACTCTAATTTAATTTTAACCCTAACAGCTAATCTAACCCTAAACCTGGATTTTAGCTAATGAGGTCTTTTTATTTTTTTTTTTTCATTGCAATGTTGCTGACTGCCTCTAGGGGCAGTCAAGCAACATATTCAGAGCGACGGAAGTGAATCTTTGACCACAAGAGGGCATAGCCATATTGCAGGAGCATGTCCAGAGTCCGAAATTTCGGTGCTGACTATTTCCTCGACATCGAGGCATTAGACCAGCACCGTCAGAGTGATTTGCACTCCCCGGCATCTAGACCAACGATAAAAGCGCAGGGATCAATGCAGGGAGTCCAGACGCCAGGTTGAAGCCCACGAAGGGGCGAAACGCTTAGCGGACTGGACTTACCTGCTTTCTTCAAACCGGATTCTATGTCATTTTTATTTTCTATTTAAAGTTTTTATCTGTAAATTATTGCTGGAGGATCCGTCCATTTGCGTCTGTGTGGCGCCCACTCCGTGTATGTAAGCAGGGCCGGACTGGGAACAAAAACCAGCCCTGGAAAAAATTTAGATACCAGCCCCATCGCATAAGATTTTTAAACCAGCCCATAGCATAATATAATTTTTTTATTCATAGAAGGGAAAATCATGCATTTTAAAAAGCACATCTGAACAGTGTATTATTTATAGATGAGACTGATATATAAGCCTGTCTAGGGCAATATATATACCTCCAGTATGTACACAGAGTTATATGAATTGCCCTGTGCAGAGGTATATATCAGGGCAGTGTGTGAGACATATCCTGTAGCCTGTCTCTCTCTCTCTCTCTCTGTGGCGTCTCTCTCTCTCTGTGGCGTCTCTCTCTCTCTGTGGCGTCCCTCTCTCTCTGTGGCGTCCCTCTCTCTCTGTGGCGTCCCTCTCTCTCTCTCTGTGGCGTCTCTCTCTCTCTCTGTGGCGTCTCTCTCTCTCTCTGTGGCGTCCCTCTCTCTCTCTGTGGCGTCCCTCTCTCTCTCTGTGGCGTCCCTCTCTCTCTCTGTGGCGTCCCTCTCTCTCTCTGTGGCGTCCCTCTCTCTCTCTCTGTGGCGTCCCTCTCTCTCTCTCTGTGGCGTCTCTCTCTCTCTCTCTGTGGCGTCTCTCTCTCTCTCTCTGTGGCGTCTCTCTCTCTCTCTCTGTGGCGTCTCTCTCTCTCTCTCTGTGGCGTCTCTCTCTCTCTCTCTGTGGCGTCTCTCTCTCTCTCTCTGTGGCGTCCCTCTCTCTCTCTCTGTGGCGTCCCTCTCTCTGTCCTTTCTGTGGCGTCTCTCTCTCTGTCCTTTCTGTGGCGTCTCTCTCTCTCTCTCTGTGGCGTCCCTCTCTCTCTCTCTGTGGCGTCCCTCTCTCTCTCTCTGTGGCGTCCCTCTCTCTCTCTCTGTGGCGTCCCTCTCTCTCTGTGGCGTCCCTCTCTCTCTGTGGCGTCCCTCTCTCTCTGTGGCGTCCCTCTCTCTCTGTGGCGTCCCTCTCTCTCTGTGGCGTCTCTCTCTCTCTGTGGCGTCCCTGTCTCTCTGTGGCGTCCCTCTCTCTCTGTGGCGTCCCTCTCTCTCTGTGGCGTCCCTCTCTCTCTGTGGCGTCCCTCTCTCTCTGTGGCGTCCCTCTCTCTCTGTGGCGTCTCTCTCTCTCTGTGGCGTCTCTCTCTCTCTCTCTCTCTGTGGCGTCTCTCTTCCCACCTTCCCCCTGTAGTCTTTCACCCCTTTCCCCCTGTAGTCTTTCACCCCACCCCACCCCCCCTAGTGTCTTTCACCCCCCCCCTGTGGCGTCCCTCTCTCTCTGTGGCGTCCCTCTCTCTCTCTGTGGCGTCCCTCTCTCTCTCTCTGTGGCGTCTCTCTCTCTCTCTGTGGCGTCCCTCTCTCTCTCTGTGGCGTCCCTCTCTCTCTCTCTGTGGCGTCTCTCTCTCTCTCTGTGGCGTCCCTCTCTCTCTCTGTGGCGTCCCTCTCTCTCTCTCTGTGGCGTCCCTCTCTCTCTCTCTGTGGCGTCTCTCTCTCTCTCTGTGGCGTCCCTCTCTCTCTCTCTGTGGCGTCTCTCTCTCTCTCTCTGTGGCGTCCCTCTCTCTCTCTCTGTGGCGTCTCTCTCTCTCTCTCTGTGGCGTCCCTCTCTCTCTCTCTGTGGCGTCTCTCTCTCTCTCTGTGGCGTCCCTCTCTCTCTCTGTGGCGTCCCTCTCTCTCTGTGGCGTCCCTCTCTCTCTGTGGCGTCCCTCTCTCTCTGTGGCGTCCCTCTCTCTCTGTGGCGTCCCTCTCTCTCTCTCTCTCTGTGGCGTCCCTCTCTCTCTCTCTCTCTGTGGCGTCCCTCTCTCTCTGTGGCGTCCCTCTCTCTCTGTGGCGTCCCTCTCTCTCTGTGGCGTCCCTCTCTCTCTCTCTCTCTGTGGCGTCCCTCTCTCTCTGTGGCGTCCCTCTCTCTCTGTGGCGTCCCTCTCTCTCTGTGGCGTCCCTCTCTCTCTGTGGCGTCCCTCTCTCTCTCTCTCTCTGTGGCGTCTCTCTTCCCACCTTCCCCCTGTAGTGTCTTTCACCCCTTTCCCCCTGTAGTCTTTCACCCCACCCCTCCCCCCCTGTAGTGTCTTTCACCCCCCCTAGTGTCTTTCACCCCCCCCTTCCCCCCCTGTAGTGTCTTTCACCCCCCCCTATAGTGTCTTTCACCCCCCCCCTTCCACCTCCCCCTGTAGTGTCTTTCACCCCCCTTCCCCCCCTGTAGTGTCTTTCACCCCCCTTCCCCCCCTGTAGTGTCTTTCACCCCCCCTTCCCCCCCTGTAGTGTCTTTCACCCCCCCTTCCCCCCCTGTAGTGTCTTTCACCCTCCCCTTCCACCCCCCCCTGTAGTGTCTTTCACCCCCCCTTCCCCCCCTGTAGTGTCTTTCACCCCCCCCTATAGTGTCTTTCACCCCACCCTTCCCCCTCCCCCTGTAGTGTCTTTCACCCCCCTTCCCCCCCTGTAGTGTCTTTCACCCCCCCTTCCCCCCCTGTAGTGTCTTTCCCCCCCCCTTCCCCCCCTGTAGTGTCTTTCACCCCACCCTTCCCCCTCCCCCTGTAGTGTCTTTCACCCCCCTTCCCCCCCTGTAGTGTCTTTCACCCCCCCCTTCCCCCCCTGTAGTGTCTTTCACCCCCCCCTTCCTCCCCCTGTAGTGTCTTTCACCCCACCCTTCCCCCTCCCCCTGTAGTGTCTTTCACCCCCCCCTTCCCCCCCTGTAGTGTCTTTCACCCCCCCTTCCCCCCCTGTAGTGTCTTTCACCCCCCCCTTCCCCCCCTGTAGTGTCTTTCACCCCCCCCTTCCCCCCCTGTAGTGTCTTTCACCCCCCCCTTCCTCCCCCTGTAGTGTCTTTCACCCCACCCTTCCCCCTCCCCCTGTAGTGTCTTTCACCCCCCCCTTCCCCCCCTGTAGTGTCTTTCACCCCCCCTTCCCCCCCTGTAGTGTCTTTCACCCCCCCTTCCCCCCCTGTAGTGTCTTTCACCCCCCCCTTCCCCCCCTGTAGTGTCTTTCACCCCCCCTTCCCCCCCTGTAGTGTCTTTCACCCCCCCCTTCCCCCCCTGTAGTGTCTTTCACCCCACCCTTCTCCCCCTGTAGTGTCTTTCACCCCCCCTTCCCCCCCTGTAGTGTCTTTCACCCCCCCCTTCCCCCCCTGTAGTGTCTTTCACCCCCCCCTTCCCCCCCTGTAGTGTCTTTCACCCCCCCTTCTCCCCCTGTAGTGTCTTTCACCCCCCCTTCCCCCCCCTGTAGTGTCTTTCACCCCCCCCTTCCCCCCCTGTAGTGTCTTTCACCCCCCCTTCCCCCCCTGTAGTGTCTTTCACCCCCCCCTTCCCCCCCTGAAGTGTCTTTCACCCCACCCTTCCCCCTCCCCCTGTAGTGTCTTTCACCCCCCCCTTCCCCCCCTGTAGTGTCTTTCACCCCCTCCCCTTCCCCCTGTATGTCTCACTCACCTTGCTTTCTCTGCTCCCCATCCCGCCGCCAGAACTGCTGCTGCAGCATCCGGCGGCAGCAGGCGAATTTCTTAAAGCGGCGACGGCCGCCGAAATGCTTAAAGTGGCCCACCGCCGCTTTAAGCAATTCGGCGGCCGTCGCCGCTTTAAGAAATTCGCCTGCTGCCGCCGGATGCTGCAGCAACCGAACTCTTAAAGTGGCGGCCGCCGCCGCTTCACTTTAAGTGGCCAAGGCGGCCCCGGGGCAGGCGGCCCACCGGGATTTTTCCCGGTATCCCGGTGGGCCAGTCCGGCCCTGTATGTAAGCAGATATTTTGTTCATTAAATGTGTCCATTTATCGGATGTCGGTTGTAATGTTTCTCCTGGTTTTAATTTCTAAAGATATTATTATTACACAACTGTCACCCAAAAAAGGTGTTGAATTTTTTTTACATCCACTTTATGTTTTTTTTTTTGTTCTGTGTATATTGTATTGTGTGTGGTTTAGGGACACACTGACTAAGTGCTGCTAAAGCTGAGCTTCCAGCGCTGGGTTCACCATTGCTTTTTTGTGTTGATTGTTATTATATATGTGCAAACTATGATCCCTCTGAATTTGCGCTCGAATCAGTCGTTTATTGTATTTTATTATATTCACATTTCAAAACTTGGACATCTGTAAATAAAAATAAAAAAGTAATTTGTTTAATAGAAAATTGCATCAAGTGTAGGTATTTTAAATAGAAATGTTTTAATGCTTGAATTAAATAAAGAACCTAATAGAGTCCATATAGCTCTATCTCGGGGCGGTCATGTTTAGAATCTTCAGTTGGACTTTTGTTTGCATTCTCCACCCCTCCTGTTCACATATATTTATGTTTAACAGGATGGGTGCATGGTGTTTGCATATGTATTATAGTTGCCAACACCGGCCATGTTTCCAGGGACACATATTTGTTCCACGTGTTGCAGAAAGAGCATGCAAAGTGCAGCCCGGCAGTATGTAGGATGGATATACGCACAGACACAATCCAATTAATTAATCATGGTAGGTCCTATGAGATCTCCACCCTGATTAATTCATTGGATTGTGTCTGTGCGTATATCCATCCTACATACTGCCGGGCTGCACTTTGCATGCTCTTTCTGCAGCATGTGGAACAAATATGTGTCCCTGGAAACATGGCCGATGCTGGCAACTATGATATATATGTGTGTGTGTGTTTGTGTGTGTGGGGTGTAGTTGGTGGCGTCTCAGGTGCAACGCATGTAGCGCTGTCACTACTCTAGTCGCTCACAGGAGCAGCAGATGCAGTTTGATGTGCGCTGAGCATGGCATCGCATTGTGTGAGTGCTTAGAGCTCTATGTACGGCGGCAAGCTGCAGGGATAGCTCTCCCTTTGGTCGGATGGGACTGAAGACGTGGAGGAAATGGAGTGAGCAATGCTGGGGAGGGAACTAGAGTAAGAATGGGCATGTCTTCATTTTAGAAGAAGGTTCTTCCATTGCCCTTTAACCCTTTAAGGACCAGGGATTTTCCAAGGCCAAGGACCAGAGAGTTTTTCAATTTTTAATACGCGGTTTTTGAAACATAATTTCCCTCTCTCTCATTTAACGCACCCATACAAGTTATATGTTGTTTTTTTAAAGGACAGTTAGAGCTTTCTTTTGATACCCTATACATAAAAATGATTTACATTTTAGTTTTAAAATATATATATAGAAGAGGAAATTTTTGAGGAAAAAAAAGTTTTTCCCCATTATTTTCCCAATAATCCTCCCAGTCATGGTATCCAGGTTTTTGCCAATGGGGTTTAAACACACCCAGCACATGCCCCATCACCCACATTGCACATCCGGGACTTACACCTGCCTCCCCAGGACATGCCCCATCACCCACACTGCACATCCAGGAATTACCCCTACCGCCCAAGACATGCCCCCTCACATACTATTTTCTTGCTCAGGAGGGGATGTCACACTCCTGGTGGATCAGATGGAGGCGTACCCTCTTCCTCTGCAGTTTGTAGGGTATCGTTCCAGGGGTCAGACAGGCACAGGGAGCCTGCGTCTCAGCCAATCCAGCTGCAGATAGAGTCAGGAGACTGGGCTTTGGCAGAGACCGACGGGAACCAGTAGTCCAAATAGGTAAATGCAAGAGTCTCTCCCTAACATTTTACTCAATTGGCGAAAATGGGTTTTAGTCCTATTAACTTCGTCATATCTCTTGAACACTTCTTTCGTTTTTATTTTACACAATACCATTTAATTCAAATCCACCTAGATCGGGAAATTCCTTTGCTATGGTGGCTTTGCCAGAAGACCAGATTTGTTTGAATTATTAACCTGTATAATGAGTGGAGAAAAAAAAAACCAGCACAATTTCTAACTAAGGTTTTTATGAAGAGTCATTTTATTTAATTGATTTGTTTCTGGAGACAAGACATCATGGTTGAAGGCTCTACCAAGTTTAAACCCCCAATAGTTTCTTTAATTATTTTTTATGTATTAAAAAAAAAAAAAAAAGTTTCAGATTTAATAAAAAATGATTGAAAAATGCATTTCTTGTTTTTATTTCCGCTCTCTGTACCCCTTCATTATTGCCCCCTTAGCAACCAGACTTGGCAATGCATGACCAAGACACGCCCCAGTGGGGACAGTATCGAACAATGTCTGTTAGGTGCGCACAGATATCTTCTGATGTAGCCCGACATTTCCGACGGGAGGTCACATGACCCCAGCGTTCAGATATGCTGGGCACATCTATTTGAGGTCTGATAAGACAATCTCGAGTAAATACTCCAAGAAACCAGGACCAGGGGCCGAGGTCAGGATAGGAGAGGCAGTAGGGAGAACCAGCAGTCAAAAGCCAGGAGATCCAAAAAAGCACAGTGAAAGGGTAACAATCCCTGTAGACAGCAACACACAGGGGAACGCAGACTTAACAAGGAAGGCAACCAAGCAAGGAATTCATTGTGCTCAGGGGTTTTATCATCTGCCAGGTCAAGGCCCCTCCCACTAGCGCCAGGGTACCAATCTTTTCTGGTTGGACCTGTGCATCTCCATCTCCCTCCAATGAGCTCACACCATCCTGCAGCAAGACGCCTTCAATATCGCGCGAAAGACGGGAATCTCATACTTAATGTCCAAACGCTGGATATATTCTCCCAGTCAGCTGAAGATTCCCAACCCAACGACTTTGGCCTTAAAAGAGCAGTTAGCCTAAACACTGCTTATACCGCGAACACTGAAAAAATGTAAATGTAGAGATATGATCTATACAATGTGTTGGCCTTATTGGGAAAAACGGTTTTAAATGCGTCTGTGGAGTCTCTATCTTATGACATCACCTTGTGACTTGATATGCAAATTACAGTTTATTTGCTTATCTAGCCACAAGTAATGTCATCGACAGGAGACAATGTATAGATCATTCTTCCTTTGTTTATTGTCTATTATCCCCACTATTCGGGAGGCTCGTTCACGAATAAAGCCCTATAATAGTTCAGCGTTTAAGAACGAGACTCCCTCTTTTTCGTTTCAACTGTTCTGGATAAAACCACACCGCTTACAACCCCTCCTAACTACCCAATTAAAAAATACACCCCTTATGTCAGTGTCGGAATACCCCAAAAATGAAACAAAACCAGATTTAACTCTGTCTTTTATTATTTTTCCAGTTTTATTATTATTATGATGATGATGCATGCCAATTCTGCCATCTTCTTTTGTAAAAACATTACTATAAAAAAAAAAAACACAAACAAACGGAGGAGGAGGAAGAGCTTGATTGGCCCAATTATCCAGCAAAGTCCAAATGGAAACCATGGATTGTTGCTGTTACAATGTGGAGACTACGAGTCCACGGTGGGGCTAATTACTGAGCTACCGCCCCGTTTGGCGTTGTAAAATCGTTGAAAAATGCAGTAGATTTGACGCCGCGTGAAGATGCCCAGCACTGGAAAGGGTTAAGCCGTCTTTCGTTCAGTCTCCGTCTTCCGATCGCATTTTATCCTGTGGATTCAGGAGCCGGGAGGATGGCATGCAGTAATTGCCGGAGGTCTTCATCGCCTTCTAATTAGTTCTTTTGGTAATAGTACCACTTGTCCACTGAGATGGGAGAAAAATGGGGGGGGGGGGGGAAAGAAATATGCAATGAACAGGCACAGCATGAAAAGGGAATAGATTATTTATAAATTCAGATCAGAAGGGTTTATTGATGGCATCCAGTGCTTTAAAACTGCAGGGGTATTTGGGAGTATTAAAAAGCAGTCTAGGATTAAGCCTTCAAAGGCGAAACGTGCGAGATGTGGTTTTTCTGCTGTTATTATTTTTTTTTTTTTACTACACTATAATAAAGCTATTATTTTTAGCCGCACCAGACTGCCTGGTGAGCTCCTATATGATCCCTGAACTGGTGGGGGAACGCCCAAAAAAATGAAAGTTATGTTTAATTGAACGATTGCATCAATTGTAGGCATTTTAAAACAGAAATTCTTTATTGAAAGAATACAATTAATGTACCTTATTTAACATTTGTTTTTCCATCAGGGGGCGGACATGTTGTTTAGAACCTTGGGTCAGATGAAGGAAGATCCGACCCATGTGACCAAACATGTCCGTTCCCTGATAATTACACAGAGCAAAGTGGGCTCAATAAGGTAGCTTATTAGTTTTTTTTCAATAAAGTTTTTCTATTGAAAAGGTCTACACTTGATGGGGGGGAGTGGCTTAGCATCAGGATAGCCAGAAGAAATATTTGGGTACAGTATTAGGTAAGCATCCTCTATGCCTTTCAGTATGACCATCCCTCCAGCAGCGAGTGGTAATGTTTGTCATGCAAGCTCATCTCAGAACCCCCCCCTACTCTCTCTTCTTACCAAACCCTTTCATCTCACAGACCAGTGATTGAGAACCCTGGCACCTACATATTCCATAATGCTCTAAACACTCAGGGATAGGCCAAGTGTTTTTACAACGATACCAGCGCCTGTGGCAAGCAGGCACCAACATGGTGCATGGGGGAAGTTTTCTGGGGTCTGTGACGGACAATTTATTGATGTTCTAAGGAACCTTCACTGACCTTGCCGCTGATACTGGTGGGTGACCTGGTACAGACACTTTGCATCTATCTGGTGGCAAGGTCACATAGAACATCATCAAATTATCCATTCCTACATCTGCAGTGCCAAGGTTAGCCTACAAAGTCATAGACCCTCCCCTTCTTTTAGAACTTACTTCCATCACCTCACTATAAAACTTTGTCTTCTTCTCTTCGCACCACCTTTCTTCATATCATCCCCCCCCCATTCTCCACACCTCCTTCTCAGTTTAGCACGTCTGTCATTTTGTAGGGCCCCCTCAAAACATCTTTCTGAAATCCTTCCTCCCCCATCTTCCTATTAGCCGCTGCAGATTGTCTAGCTTCCCCCCCGCCCCTTGCTGTACTATGGGGGTAATGCTTACCATTTTCAGGGGTAGGATTGTCAGGCCCACAAGCAGGTGCCTGGGGGAGGAAAACAAAAGAAGAAGTTTAGAGAGTTAAAATAAAGAAAACATTAACAACAACAAAAGATGTCACCGAAGGTCATTGGGAAAACGTGATTCATTCACATTTCTGAAAAAAAATTAGAAGCAACAGTGAACCACCCCCCGCCCCAAAAGGCCAAACAATGCCAGAGTACCTGAATTGGAGAATGTTCCCAACACTCCTTATTTTACTTTAAAGTGCCACTAAACTCCCCCCCCCCCCCCCAGATTATTGCAAATACGTACTTTTTAAAAAGTCCCTCTGACCGCCAGCTAAAGGCTACAGCTGTCACCGACAATCTCTCTCTTCAAGTGTAGAGAGAGGACCTTCGTTCTTGAATGACAGATTGGGTTTTAACTAGGGTGCCTCTGAGCGTGTCATGATAAACCAGAGAATGCGCTAGTAGACAGACCCCCCCCGCTCTGATTGGCCGAGCATACGCGCATGTGGTCAGCCTGTGTCATCTTATATAATGTGTGTGTGTGTGTATGTGTGTGTATATATACAAAGCTCCTACCACTAGCATGTTAGCAGCAGACGTGCATTCATTACGAGGCATATATTAGAAAATCAGTGCTTCATTGACATTCAACCCATTACAAACAAAGCAATCGGTAGACAGGAGATTTAATCTGTACCCCCCCTAGCTGCACCATACTAGAAATCTGTTTTTTTCTAAGTCTAAATTACTATGCTACTATATTACAGTCAGGTTAAAGGAGTACACAGCTTTGAGAAAAAAGGTTTGTAAATGCAGTGTTAAAATAAGTATAATCAATAAGAATATTTCTTACTTACTGTTGTACATGTGTTTTAATATATGTGAAATGCTTCTATTTTTAAAAACTTTAAATAAAATTACAGTTCCCCACTATAAATATCACCGGGCTGCTAAATTCAGTGGCATCCAATAAGGAGGGGCTTTGGGAGAGAGGGAGGGGCTTGGAGAGAGAGGGAGGGGCTTTGGGAGAGAGGGAGGGGCTTTGGGAGAGAGGGAGGGGCTTGGGGAGAGAGGGAGGGGCTTGGGGAGAGAGGGAGGGGCTTGGGGAGAGAGGGAGGGGCTTGGGGAGAGAGGGAGGGGCTTGGGGAGAGAGGGAGGGGCTTGGGGAGAGAGGGAGGGGCTTGGGGAGAGAGGGAGGGGCTTGGGGAGAGAGGGAGGGGCTTGGAGAGAGAGGGAGGGGCTTGGGGAGAGAGGGAGGGGCTTGGGGAGAGAGGGAGGGGCTTGGGGAGAGAGGGAGGGGCTTGGAGAGAGAGGGAGGGGCTTGGAGAGATGGGCGGGACTGTTGCTAGAGCTCCAATAATAATAGTGTTACACTTTCTTTGTAGCCAACGCCCTCTTGTACAAGCGTGGCAGCGAATTGTTCGACTTACGGCATTCACAATGGCTACCGCTTGGTCTTGCTTGCAGAGGAAGGTGCTTTCCTGTACCGTAGTGTTTGTGCTGTAGAAAGAAAAAAGTAATTAACCCTTTAAGGACCAGGGATTTTCCTGGGCCAAGGACCAGAGCGTTTTTCAATTTTTAATACGCGGTTTTTGAAACATAAATTTTCCTCTCTCTCATTTAACGGACCCATACAAGTTATATGTTGTTTTTTAGAGGACAGTTAGAGCTTTCTTTTGATACCCTATACATAAAAATGATTTACATTTTAGTATTAAAAAAATTAATATAAAAGAGGAAATTTTTGAGGAAAAAAAAAAGTTTTTCCCCATTATTTTCCCAATAATAAGCTACACAACTAGTGCAACACTAACCCACTTATCCCCCCCTAATTAACTAACTAATAAAAAAAGAAAAATATTGGTTCCCAAGCCCCCCCTAACAAAAAAGACAGAAAAAAACTCTGAAGAGTGCGATGTCAGATCAGTAAAAATCATGCAACAGGCAATGCAGGGGTTACATTTAAAATTAAAATTACCTTTATTTATTAAAAAAAACTTTATAAATTGTAAAAATAAAAAAATCTGTTAAAAAAAAACTAAATGAGGGCCATAAAGTGGAAGGAAACTGATCACAGTTAAAAACTGTGATCAGCAATGAAAGGGTTAATTTTTTTTTTTTTTACCTTTGTATTTAATTAATTTATTTTTATTTACAGGTCACTCTAAGATTGTGAAGCACAGAGAGTGAATTAGAGGCAGTGTGTGAACACACTGACTTTGCCATCTAATCTGCATGTTATCACGGTGATCACTCTATCACCGCGATCACATGCCCGGAAACTGACCGATCGGGTCCAGGAGCTTTGCCTCGGGTGCGAGGCTTAGTCCTGGACCCGTTGCAGACTAGCTGGCGGTGCCCACGGAGCGCACCGCCGGCTAGACTGCATGACGAGTTAACTCGTCATAAGGTCGCTAACGCGGCGGCTCTTATGACGAGTTAACTCGTCATAAGGACGGGAAGGGGTTAAGAAAAACGTTTAATTCAAACTTCCCTTTCTTTGGTTGCAGCCGATTAACAGCTCCAGAGCCAAGGGATTAAAGACGTCTTGATCAGGAATCAAACGAGGTTGGTTTTTATTACCCTGACTTAAGGCTTACACCGTAACACAAGACAGCTGGCTGCAAACCCTAGCATTTTGCCAAGGGATGGTGTGGAGAGAAGAGGGGGTCTTGCCAACTAGAGACCACCTAACATAATTAAACTGGATTCATGGGGCTTTCGGTTAATGTTTTGCTGGAAAGCAAGGTGGGACAGATTCCAAACAGACTACAACGGGCGTACAACACGCTCTTTGCTCTCTGTGCATAGCTCTATCAGGAGGCGGACATGTTGGGTGAGATGAAAGAAGATGACCTTACCCAAGATTCTAAACATGTCTGCCCCCTGACAAATCCACACAAGCAAACAGGGCTCACTAAGATACTTATTTCTATTCTCTTTCTTTAAAGCATTTTTATTAAAAAAAAAAAAATATATGCTTAATCCAATCTTTCAATTAAAACAGAAGTTAATTTCTTGCCTGCAGTTGTCCTTGAAGAAAGACTTCTCTTTAAATGGGCAATAGCCCATCAACGGATCGAGAAAGGGTTAACACTAGGAATTTATTTCATTATAATTTGAATACCAACGTATTAAAAACCCTCGGAGGGCAAAAAGCTTTTTAATTAGGAAGTAGATTTAAGAAACAACCTAAAAACACCTCCGTAAGAAGTCAGAAAAATGGAAAAACGAAATAGAAAATTACTTAAAACAAAATCCAACCCACCAATTTATTTCTCCTCCATCTGTCTTTTTCGTGACAAGGGCTTTCCACTGAGTATTGGTACTTTTGATTACCACGATTGCAAAATCCTGTATCAAGCAGATGGTGAACAGTAGATATTAGTAAGGTAAAAAACATGGCACTCCGTTCAGTCCTCACCTTCAATGACCAGAGCCAACTACTTTGCTGGCCTTCTCTAGTGTCGTAGAGTTGACCGATTTTGTAACCTCACACAGCTGTATGACGCATCTTATTTCATCGCTTTCTTCTTTGTCCCCATGCCGTGGTTTGTTTGCTTTTTTTATCTTGTGACCGTGATATAGACTCCTGAAGCGAATAAAAAGGCAATTACCTTATTCTTAAATTCTCCTTCAAAAGCAAACTGATTCTCTGGCTTTCCGTCGGGAACTTTGTACCTTCGAAACCAGTCAACGGTGGATTCAAGATAATTGGGTTTCAGTCGTCTGACATCTTCGATGTCTGATAGAACAAAGAGAGAGAGAGAGAGAGCGCTATTCCTCCAACACAATCCAATTAGCTGCATATCCAACGTTTGATTTCAGAGAGTGCGGACGTGCATGGGAAGACGCTGACCAATGTCAGCCAATTACCGTGTTAAACATGGACACGCTACAAGGAAAGTTTTCCAGACACACAAACAGAACAAGTCAGACTGGTGCATCGCTAGCCGGTACCATGGGATACTGGAAACAATACTGCGGTTTTTATTACTACTATCTACTAAAGAGGAATAATTGCTTGGGGTAAACAGAGGCAGTCTCTGACCGTGTCAATACCATAGCCACATATCATCACTGGCGAGTGTATTCTACGGTGCCGTCTGCTCGACAGACATTTCACCACAAATGGCTTGACGAGACTACTGGTGGTGCGCTATGCACAGAGGTCGGCCGCACCTCCTGCCAGAGTCCATTGTGAGCCCATGCGCTCATGTCAGTGTGAAGCCGCTACATGCCCCCCCCCCCCACCCCCCCCGGTGAGGGAGGAAATAAATAAATAAATAAATAAATCACACTGAACTTAACCAGAGAGGGACCAGATCATCGCTGCCTCCACTAGACCACCAGTGATAGGGTCCTTTACCCTCACCCCCCCTTTATCAGGTAGGCAAATGGACGTGGATGATTAGGGTGAATGATGGGCATTGATGCAGGGGCAGGTAATTGTGGCAAACCTAGCCACTTTAGGTCATATTGCAGAACATTTAAAAGTTGTCTGAAATAGCTGTGTTAACCTGGTGTAAAAATGTATTCGTGTTAATGTCAAAGTTATATATTCTTATGTTAAAACCCGGTTCTGCTGTACGGAGGGATAATCCACTTAACAGGGTTATCTAGTAGGAGTGCCCCTCCCGTACAGCAGGTGGGAGAAATGTCCTGTATTTTTAGTTTCCCCTGTAAGGGGAATAAGGAAACCCCTTGCATGGGGAATTGCATAAATGCTGGAGCTGTGAATAAACTTCTCAGTTGACTCCCAGAACTGTGTTTCGTCCGGTTACTGGGGGATTTGGGATATTGCCTTACTTTCCAGCGCTTTACTTGGATTACCTTATTTGACCAGCGGAGATATTTGGATTTAATATTGCAGCTCCGCTACAGTAATCATGGCTCACAAACTGATACATGGACATGTTATAGCTGGCTGAGCATCTTGGAAAGTGGCGTCCATATAGTTATATCCACAGATGGCCAGTTATCGCTCACTGGCTGGAGAAGTGTGCAGTCTGTAATATAGTCCATACAATAGAAGGTCACACAAGCCCAGCACAGTCTACCCCGTGATATAACATACCATTATACAGGGAAGCGTCCGGGTCTTCAATGTTGACTGCGATGATTTTCCAGTCTGTTTCCCCTTCATCGATCAAAGCCAGGGTCCCAAGGACTTTAACCTTTATGACCTCGCCTCTTTTACACACCTAGGAATGGTCCGTTACTAGTTACAAAAGCAGGACAGTATCTGGGGCGCAATGAATATACGCCGACATCAGTTACACTATAGGGCAGTCATGGCCAACAGACGTTTGGGAACTACCAATCCCATGATGCCCAGTCATTCTTAGGACAGGCTGAGCACCACGGGATATGTAGTTTACAAAAACAACTTTCAATGACAATGATAAAAATTGCTGCAATAGTTTAACATGTAAAGCTTGGGGGAAAGACGTAACAGGGGGGATATGATAGAAACATTTATATACATAAAGGGAATCAACACAGTAACGGAGGAGAGTATATTTAAATGAAGAAATACTACCACAACTAGAGGACATAGTCTGAAATTAGAGGGGCAAAGATTTAACAGTAATATCAAGAAGTATTACTTTACTGAGAGGGTAGTGGATGTATGGAATAGTCTTCCAGTAGAAGTGGTAGAGGTTAATACAGTGAAGGAGTTTAAGCATGCGTGGGATAGGTATAAGGCTATCCTAGATATAAGATAAGGTCAGGGACTAATGAAAGTATTACTTTACTGACAGGGTAGTGGATGTATGGAATAGTCTTCCAGTAGGAGTGGTAGAGGTTAATACAGTGAAGGAGTTTAAGCATGCATGGGATAGGTATAAGGCTATCCTAGATATAATATAAGGCCAGGGACTAATGAAAGTATTACATTACTGAGAGGGTAGTGGATGTATGGAATAGTCTTCCAGTAGTAGTGGTAGAGGTTAATACAGTGAAGGAGTTGAAGCATGCGTGGGATAGGTATAAGGCTATCCTAGATATAAGATAGGGAACTAGGGACTAATGAAAGTATTTCTATAATTGGGCAGACTAGATATCTGCTGGTACACATGTTATGTTTCTATAGTGGCTATACTATTTACATTAAATACATTAATTCTCTGTGCGACAAAGCACCTCATTTGGCCCTTGGCAAACATAACCGGAAGTATGATTACTTGTAAAGAAGCACAGTGCCTCTAAGTGTGAGCTTAACGTCCGATCAGACTCGGACAAATGTTTGTTCTTAAAATGTCAGGTCTGATTTTACCACTGACGGGAGCTGTGTATTGACATCTTCTATCACCTATGCTACCCCCCCCCGCCATGTCCGTAAAACACATCCAGCTGGCAAATAGAACCATTACTTGCTTCCTTAACTCATTTAGAAGCACAGGGGCCCGAGGGGAAGTAATTCATCAAATCAAGGAGAGCATCCCATAGGAACTGCCTTGATTATTTCATTGATTGCCTTCTGAAGACTTTTTGAATAGAGTTCTCATATTTCACCTGAGTGGTGGGCGCTGGCAGCGTAACACTTAGTCACACGATTTCTCTAACATAAATGGTAACAGGAAAAAAAAAAAAAAAAAATGAAGAACGATAGAGATTTTGATTACAATTATTTTACAGGGAAAATTGCAAAAAAACTTTTCCTGCACAAGTTAGTCACCGAAGGGAGCAAGATCGAAAGCGCATGTGCCCATCAACAGGTTGACAGAAGCTCATTTATACTGATTTGAAAAACATTTCTGCAATGACGGCAATTATCGTTTTCAACACATTACGCATCTAAACGCACTTAAAATACCTTGCTTCCGATGTCACACACGTCAATCGGATCATTATCCCCACCGAAGCCAGTGTTCTCGTCAATGTGAGCTGGATTCTCCCAGGTCTGGAAAGAGAGAAAAAAAACAAACAAAAACAAAAAAAAAAAGGGATTTGTGAGCTATTGAAAAGGTCTAATGACGCCATCTATGATGGAATTCTATAAATACTTCAAAAACTGTTCGACCTACGTTAAGAGGGTGACTGTCGGCAAAGGTTAAGTTTCGGATTTATTTAAAACATCTAGGAGTAGAAGTTTTAAATAGGCAAGTTTTTAAAAAGCACAATTAAAAGGTGAGCCCCTCCACTGGCTGGATGACCCAGCCAGTGGACAACGACACAACGGGTGCCAGAATCCAGATGAGGCTAATTTCCAGCGAGTCTGCTGTGCCGCTCCAGTATTTCTGGTCAGTCTGCTGTGCCGCTCCGCTCCAGTATTTCCGGCGGGTCGGCTGTGCCGCTCCAGTATTTCTGGTCAGTCTGCTGTGCCGCTCCGCTCCAGTATTTTTCCGGCAAGTCGGCTGTGCCGCTCCGCTCCAGTATTTTTCCGGCATGTTGGCTGTGCCGCTCCGCTCCAGTATTTTTCCGGCAAGTCGGCTGTGCCGCTCCGCTCCAGTATTTTTCCGGCAAGTCGGCTGTGCCGCTCCGCTCCAGTATTTTTCCGGCAAGTCGGCTGTGCCGCTCCGCTCCAGTATTTCCGGCAAGTCGGCTGTGCCGCTCCGCTCCAGTATTTCCGGCAAGTCGGCTGTGCCGCTCCCACATTTTGCATGAGTAATCGTCGGTTTGGACAGCAGAGTTTCCCTGCCCAAATATAACCGGAGTGCAAAAACCACAAGTGAAAATGTAATTTTCCCTAACACATAGTACATGCCAGTTTATCCTGACCGGCTGCTGCCTTGTGTATCTGGGAAGCCGGCAGCCTGGTCTGCTCTCTAGCGAATCCAGAGGCCCTTGATATTTTTACATGCCACCTTAAATTGGACCCCTCTGCTGTACCCCCATAAAAAAAAAACCCAAAGGTTTCTCGCTGTGTTAGTTCAATTCAGACGAGCATGGCGAACCTCCGCTGGGATCCGTGGGGCGCATGCTGCCACTGTCTTCAGTAGAGCTCCGGGCCTTTGGAGAAGGGGGGGCAGCACTTTTTATAACCCTTCATCCTTTGACCCGTATTGTACATTCAGAAGGAATAAACGGCAGACCGAGGACAGCTTTCATATTCTCGCCGGGAAGAGGAACAAGTTACTCCCAGTGAAAAATACACTGCAAGGTCTTGGAAAGAGGCATTTTGCCTTCTCATAACTACATTGAATTTTACCAACAGCGTCTCTTCCTCATCCTGTCCCCTCCGGCTCAGCTTTCTCAATTTGCAACTCAGTGACGGAAGGTCATCTCTGAATACCCGGAGACTGCATGGACAGGATTGGTCCGTCATTTGAAATGTTAGATGTTCTGCGCCCATCCCCGTGTCTGCTCAACCTCCTCCATACTACTGAACTACTAATGGCATAGATGAAGAGGAAAAACGGTTTGAGATTAGAGTGGTGTCAACCATTAATGACATCACCCGCGGCTTGATAGGAGTACTGCTTTGCCATTGAAAAAAAGAGAAATTTGCATATGAAGCCACAGGTGGCGCATACCTCTCAACATTGCCCCCCGGGGAATTTAGGACGCTAGGGGTGGAGTTTGGGGAGGTGTGCGTCGGCGCTACCGCAGGCAACTGAAGACTAAAGCGCTGCTGCGCATGGACAGTAGATATTCTCCATGGTGTCCCAGACACAGCGGGACAGACCTCTCCAAGCGGGACAGTTGGGTGGGACGGTGATGTCATAATTTTTATAACAACGAAACGCATCAAATTAACTTTTTAGAAATTACCGCTCAGAAAGTGGTGGTTTTGTCGAGAGCATGGCAATTCCCGCCACGTTTACAACTTTACCACACGATGTTATAAACATGAGACACGCTTAGTAAGCCCAATAAAAAAAGTTAAGTAATGGCCACATACAGATATTATAATACATGTACATATTTTATACGTTTATGGTTCACAGTCAGCAGCTGTAGGGTCAGATGTACGCTCCCGCCATCATGCCACGGTACTATTGCTTGGCCATGCGCCTATTAACCAATGTAGATCTGTAACGGTACCTTCACATATGTGAGCGCATGCGGCTAGAGCCCGTGCCGTTATCATTTTCGCCGGGGTTCGTCACGGTGCGTTCACCGCACCAGTTTGATCGCCGACATTTCAGAGCGGCTGTTTCGGCGCTGAACTGTTAGGGACTAACACGCTAAAAGTATCCCCTAACCCCAAACCTTAAGGCTAATTCTCCAACTAACCCTAATACACTAACCCCGATACTAACTTTCCCCGACAGAGCGCTGGACAGAGATGGAATGTCAGACGCGCGAACTCCCGCGGTGAAGCGGCTGCGAAAAACCGTCCCACAGAACTAGAGATGCATTAACGGATGTCCGTGATATACAGCGAATGTCTGCAGTAACCGAATACTTGAACAAACCACGCACGTGACAGAGGTCAGAGAGTGAAGAAATCCCTTTTCCATTTTTTTAAATGCAATTACAGGCTTTCTATTGATTGCAAACCTGCTTACTTGGCAGTCAAACAGCACGAAAGATAAAGATATCCCAAGCTAAGGGTTTCTACTAGGAAAGAGGAATTAGCCTTTTGAACCCACCCAACGGGCAAGTGCTTAGCGTACAGTGCTCCATTATTATTGGTCACATGGGAGGGAGAGCAGACTGACAGGTCAGTAATGTGCTTAATAAAAAAAAAAAAAAGTATATAAAAAGACTAGAAAGTAAAGTGCATGAATAACTCCTACTAAAAGCCTATTACTACCAAAGTAGTACTGGGGTCCTCCGTGAACGGTGAGGGAGGGGTGGATATGGTACAATGTCTTCCAGGAATCCATATACTCCATTTGTGTGTACCACGTTTCCCAAGACTCTCAGTCAGCCGCAGGTGATTTAGTCCAGCAGGAGTGTCCTAGCTAGCCTTCAGTGGCTTAGGCCTGGGGCTGCCCTTTGATGTCTATGCCGTGGGGCCCTTTCCTAGTGGAGGGCTATGAGCTCTAGCACCGCCGCACGCTGGATCCATGCGTCAGACTCTTACCAACTGCCGGGTCAAATTAACATAACATCTTAAGGAGTCTCTGACTCTCTATAGAGTTACAGGGTACATGCAGCGGTTGCCTAGAAAGCCACGTGGGGTGCAGAATTGGAGTTTTAGTAGAAGCAGGGTCACCAAAAACACTGTTTATTACTGGCAGTACAAGCGGCTGTGCATGACAATTGCCGAGAAACAACAAAATAAGTACTGCACAGACCTTGCCCGACGGGTCTGTGATACTCCTTATTGGGAGCTCGGAGTAAACCCATTAAGTGTAGAAGCACAAGGGGGAAGGGGGGGGGGGATACAGCAACAGTTAAGGTTCCAAACCCACTATTTAGAGAGAGACCCAATCAGTTGCGAAGGACTTTGGAGATTTACTCAAGTCCATGCCAAAGATGTGCCTTTCAAATGTTTTTTCAGTAAGCCTAACTTGTTTGAGGGGGGCTAATAAAGTCTTTGTGTAAACATAGTACGCTTTGTTTGCCTCTCTCTCTCTCTACCCTCTGTCTATCATTGATGCTCCATCGATTAAAGACCTATATTACACTACACACCAGAGCCATTTTTCTTTCCTGGTACATGCGAGTGGATAGCTTTGTGGGGAAATCCCATTATCCTCCATCTTTTTCTTTCACACATATATGTTCTTTTGTTGGGGTGTTTTTTTTCTTCTAAATATTTATATATTTTCAGCCCCAGACCCGGCCAATTCTAGCTCTGTTTGTTGATTAATAGTATATCGTGCTACACTTTAAAACTATTTTGTATTGTTTTTAGTGTTTTGCAAAACACACACACACATAAAAAAAGTAATAGGAAAAAATAAATAAACCCAGGGACTAAAAAGATTTGTACTACATTCTATGAAGCTGCCAAAATTTAGCCCTACTGGAATTAAAGGAAAATAGTTGCTTTTGGCTTATCAAAAAAAACATAGCCTCCCTTGCAGCATATAAGAGGATTTAGCATCACAACACCTGGAAGGTATTAACAGATTGCTCAGAAACGCACACAGAGCTGGAGACATCTGCCTCTGATATCGGAGCCTGTAAGGGACATCTCCCAATGTCATATCAGAACACTCAAATTTAATTAATCAAACTGAAATTTGAATAATAATAAAAAAAAAAACCATAAATAAATCAAACATTTTACATGAAGTTCATTTTTAACACAATAATTAACGAGTAGGACTACTGCCATCGGTATTGTTTTTAAGTTTAATAACAATACCCAGGGAATTATATATATATATATATATATATATATATATATATATATATGTGCAATATTTAAATGAAGCTCCTTTCAGCTGTCAAAATATAGCAATACTGGGATTAAAAAGGAAATTAGCAGCTGTGAGCTAGTCAATAAAAACCCCTAAACATCAGCAATGGACAGAAGCATATCCTTCTACACACCTCTAAAGTGTAAACATATAAATGGACAATGGTTTAAATCGTAATATTACAGAAAGGGTAGACATTTTAATACAGAAATGCTTTAATACAATTATAAAAAGTACTTTACTGCTGCTGTCGCTCTATCAGGGGGCGGACAAGTTGTTTAGAATCTTTGCTCTGTATAGCTCTATCAGGGGGTGGACATGTTGTTTAGAATCTTTGCTCTGTATAGCTCTATCAGGGGGTGGACATGTTGTTTAGAATCTTTGCTCTGTACAGCTCTATCAGGGGGCAGACTTGTTGTTTAGAATCTTTGCTCTGTATAGCTCTATCAGGGGGCGGACATGTTGTTTAGAATCTTTGCTCTGTATAGCTCTATCAGGGGCTGGACATGTTGTTTAGAATCTTTGCTCTGTATAACTATCAGGGGTCGGACATTTTTATAATCTTTGCTCTGTATAGCTCTCTCAGGGGGCGGACATGTTGTTTAGAATCTTTGCTCTGTATAGCTCTCTCAGGGGGCAGACATGTTGTTTAGAATCTTTGCTCTGTATAGCTCTATCAGGGGGCAGACATGTTGTTTAGAATCATGGATCAGATGAAGGAAGATCTGACCCAACATGTCCACCCCGGATAGAGCAAAGATCTCAGTAAGGTTTCTTTGTATTCTTTCATTAAAGCATTTCTATTTAAAACGTCTGCAATCTTTCAATTAAACAGAACCTATTTTATATTGACAGATGTCCTTTAATAAATCTCTGTTTATTAATTAATGTGCCTATTACCATATATAACAAACGCATTACAAGCAGAGCAACCCAAGCATAAATTCCAATCTTGAGTGGAATATGAATTTGCATAATGATACTACTAAAAAAGGTTCAGAATGACAAATTGGGTTTCATTTCTGCATGTACTTTGGGATTACAGTATTGTCTACCGAGCTCAATATTTTCGGTTTAATATTCAACATGAGACATAGGTCGTGCTATGCAGCTCAAAATAGAACATGGTAAATAAAAATTAAATCATTGCACTGAAAGCAGAATAAACAGTATGTTTGATTACAAGGATGTTTTTAGAACCCATTTGCCACTAATTGTTATGTTTGTAACCAAAATTGATGGATTTTGTTTGCTTGCTGAAGAAAATGTTGTACCAAGTACAAAAACGTCACAGAAAAGTAGGAGTACTGTGCTAAAACCACACAAAAGGCTGGGTAGGTTAAAGACATGGTGGCAGCAGTGGGATCCTCAGCCACACAAACAAAAATGAAATGGAACTTTTCCAGTAGACAAAATAAGACTTTTTCCGAATGATCTTCATACCTGTGGCAAGGCTCCGTAATTCCAGATATAACCCTTGTGTGGAAAGACGTTGGCCACGTAGCGCAGGTTTCCCTTCTTGACGTCTTGCTTGATGGGATTTAAGGGATCTTTTGTGGCAATCTGCAAATAGCAGAGAGGAAGACACTTAGACGTTGCATGTTCTCATTATGGCTGAAGGACACCACACATTTCAGAAGTCTAGCTCAAAAAAAGTAGGCAGAGATATTTGAAGAGACATTTGATCTTTATGAGATTATAGAAACACAGAAACGAAATGTGTTCCACCAAAGCATTCATTCAATCCATACAGATGGGTTCAACCCAGGGATTGAAGTAAAACGAACCTGTTTGTAAGGTGACTGTAGAAAATAAGATATTATCAACAATTATCTATTTTATTACCAGAACCACAAGCAAATGCATACATTAAAAACAAAATGTTAGAATTTGTCCACAGCAAGGTCTAGGTCGATGTTTCGAATATTTGGGTTAGCTGTGTAACACTTGCTTCTCACTATACTTAAAATGGACCTAGATCTAATGCCCTAGTCTATTATGTTGTGGGACACTCTTTTTTGGAATACTGTGGTTATTGGGGCAAATAGATGCTTACGTGTATATCTCACACAAAAATGACCTGTACTGCCTTTCAAAAAGGGTTTTAGTTACCTTGATTGCTTGGCAATTGTTTAAACGGGCTGGATTGATTATAAATATATATTAAAATTAAAATACAGCCAGATACTACACGGATGGAATCGGCACATGCCTGTTCGTAGACACGTATGTGTGACAGGACACCATTCTTAAACTTTCTTGTGCATGTGCCGATTCCATCCGTGTAGTATCGTTTTAGCCACAGATCTGTATGTGTGTAGCGGAATAAGTTTCAGTGCGGATTTAACAAACCTCCATCTTTGCGTTGGTCCAACGCGGAACTTCCACAACCATGTTGAAAATGTTCTGTAAGAAAAAAAAAAAAAAAAAAAGGTTTATTTTAGAGTTGAATGAACAGCATAATTCCAGAGTGGTTTGTGTGTCCACTACGACATCATCGCACCCAACAACATTCGACAGCAGATCAAAACTCCAAAAAGGGACCACGTTACGCAGACTGGATGAAGTCAGTGAGAACCGTGGTCAGAAGTAGTAAAAGGACAGTAGCTAGCAAAAAAATTAAATTAAAAGTGGAGGCATTTTAAATACAAATTATTTAATGAAAGAATACAAATAAAGTCCCTTATTGAGCCCTCTTTGCTCTGTATAGTTCTATCAGGGGGCGGATATGTTGTTTAGAATCTTTGCTCTGGATAGCTCTATCAGGGGGCGGACATGTTGTTTAGAATCTTTGCTCTGTATAGCTCTATCAGGGGGCGGACATGTTGTTTAGAATCTTTGCTCTGTATAGCTCTATCAGGGGAGGACATGTTGTTTAGAATCTTTGCTCTGTATAGCTCTATCAGGGGGCGGCCATGATTAGAATGTTGGGTAACCTCATCCTGCATCCAACCCAAGATTCTAAACATGTCCGCCACCTGATCAAGCAATAAACATCAAAGAGGGCTCAATAAAGTACTTTGTTTTATTTCATTAAAACCTGTTTAAAATGCCTACAACTTATTTTGGTTTTGTACTTCTAATAAAACCTCACACAATGTATTCATAATTTGGAAAATAGGCTGGTTTAGTTCTCCGTAATGCCAGCCTCTACTGCAGAGATAGCTATCCTTGACAAGAGATGTTTGGGGGATATGTTGTTCACAAACCTCTCTAGTGCCATGGTTTACCATCACTGCGCCATAAAGTATTTCTAAGCTCAGTGACCACAGTTAGTAAGCCTTCGCATCATGCCATGTGGCATCAAACTGTGTCACTTTTTGGTACTAAAGCAGGCATCAGTCAAGACAAAATCAATGTACCTCAATTACATAGAGTAGTCTTATCAGACCCGCACAGAGTGGATTTTTTTTAAGAAAAGTGAAAAGAAAAAAGTAAAAAAATCTATTTAGGCTTAACCCCTTATGTTGGCATGTTTAACCAATTTCGCTCTCTCTCGGTGTACTCGTAGGAAACAAGTTGGGTTAAAATGATCCCATTGATTGGTGAACTGAGCTTTGTTGCACGTTTTCGAGACTAGGACCCTTCCTGAGGCATAAATGAGGCTTAAAAACAAATTACTACTTATTTAAGTATTCAGAAGTGCACTCACACACACTATATGGTTTTTAAATGTTTTAATGCCATATTTATCCTTCTACAGCATCCATCAGATTTAGTACAGGTTCGGTTCCAGACCACCACAATAAAAACTCGAATACCACAATAAAACCAAGTCACGTGAATCCCCCCCCCCCCGTGTATACAGAACAAACGTTATGCCGCGTTTCACACTCCAAGGCCATTGTAGGGCGATTAATTGGCATACATTTAGCCAGGGAATAAGGACCATGAATGATTGACACATCCTGTCGAGAGGTATGTCTGTAAAGCAAAATCTAGCGGATTTTTTTTTTTTGGGCCGCACCCACATTCATGACCGGTCACTACCGGCGCGTATCCTTAAAAGGGCCAATCCTCAAAATGTAAGCCGTCACCCGAGCTGTGACATATGTAAAAGGCTGTATGTAAGACTGCCACCCAAATACGGTTGTAGGAACATTAAACATTGTTTTACCCTTGTTTCCTTGAAGGAAACATGTCCCGGGACTTGTAAGTAAACCCGACATGTATCTTAATAGATCCACGCGGGTTTACTATCTGCTGTGTCTCACATGCGAGACACAGCACTTCCTGGTTGTCGCGTGATGACAAACCTCAGCACGTGCACAGCCAATCAGAGTGGGGGCTCGCCACCGCTCTGACAGCCGAAAGTGAGGGACTCTGTGCTAGCAGAGAGCCAGTCGCCGACCAGATGGCGGGCTGTTTCCTATGGAATCATGGCCGCTGTCGGTCAGAGGATAATCTGTTGTGTACCATAAAAAGTACCCGCCAGCTCATCCTCACACTAGGGACAACTAACATTTCACTTGTGCTTCTATATTAGAAGCATAAGTGAAAAAGAACGTTAGCAGAATTGCAAGAATGTATTTCAACGACATCGGTGGAGTCTCCTGCTTATGACATCACCTTGTGGCTTGATATGCAAATGGCACATTTCCCATTCCAATTAGTTCATTTGCATATCAAGCCACAAGGTGATGTCTCAAACAACACACCTTTAAAAACACCCCCTCTTAACCTATGTATTGGTGTGCAATCATGCTAACACAATGTATGGATCAGGTTCAGAATTATTTCTCTAAATTCGCCTTTTGCAGAGATTATTTATTTTTTAGAAAAACGTTTTAAGAAAAAAAAAAAAAAAACATGGAAAAATAAATCCAGAATGATGGATCAGAGATATGGCTCTTACTCTACTGCTTAGTAGATCATTAACCTGGGATAGGCTTTCTGCCACGTAGAGTGCAAATATTACAAATAGTAAAAAAACAAACCAAAAAAACCTTCTGACAGAGGGATTATGTGTTATCATATCTCTAGTAGAATTCCACAAATTGTGAAACCTTGTGGATGAACAGATACAATCCCTACGTGTTTAATATCCTTTTTCAGGAACTCTACATAGCACTTGGTATTTGCAATAAAAAAAAAAAAAAAATAATAATAATAAAAAAATAAAAAAAAATCCAAAAAATGTGTCACCTCCTTTACTCTGCTTATTATTTTTCCCCCCAGTTTTACAGACAACTTTATCTGTTGGCAGATGTCCCTTGTTCAATTGCGCAGGCATGGTCTCCTCATTTAGAGACACCCGGGGCTAAAAAAGGCCTTTGTCATCCTGAACAATGCTTACAGTGTGAATAGAAAAAAAATATAAATTCTTAAAAATGATACCTTGTGTTAGGATCAGTGCAAGCAGATGCATCAAACAAGAGAAATACAGGAATGATACTATACACCACTAGGGTCTAACCATGTACCTTCATGCAGAACCCAAATTAGAAAACATTTTCGAAAAACAAAACAAAACAAAAACTGTGGTAAAACCACGCTTATGGCCACGCCTGTGACATCACTATCCCAGACATGCTCTAAAAAAAAAAAAAAAAAAAAAAAAAAAAAGTTTCCAGGAATTGGCTTGGTAAGTCTGGCAACCCTACTTGAGGGGTCTAGGACAGTTCATCGCACCTAAAAATACAGAAATACCCCCCCCCCCCCAAAAAAAAAACCCCTCTATTTTGAACCCCAATACCAACTCTAAAAAAAGTAAACCCTAAATCCTGACCTGAATACTAACCCCCCAATACTAATCCTAAGTCCCAATACTAACCCCCAATAACCTGAACACTAACCCCTCTAATATTAACCTTTCCTGCCTTCCCACGATGACCTGTTTGGAATCAGCCGCAAGGAACAGTCCCCCCTACAGGAGCACCGTTCAGAATATAACTTACATTCATGCCAGAAGCCCACTAGTGATTCCAATCCACCATTGTAAGATGGCCACAAACCCATCCCTTACACAGACGGATAATTACAGCACAGATCTTACGCAGTCCATTCGCAGACAGAACGTTTATTCTGACAGATCAGAGCTGTGCCGTGAGATGCCAATGATTTATAAAAAAATAATACAGAATAAATATGGCAGCTGTGAAAGGTTCGAAAGGTGCTGGGGGGGGGTTTAGAAAATCTCACCAACATCTGCCAGACATTAAAGCAAGAATCTCGAGAAGAGACTTAAAACTCCAAAAATGCTCGATGGGGGGAAACAAACAAACAAACATGCAGCAAATTATTTTTAACTTTTTAGTTATTTTATGAGAAAGAGTTCCACTTGAGCATGTATCTCCAAGAGTGGTGCATGCGCTCCGAGCCCTGGCTGGCTAATTAAATCAAAAATGATTATTATGTTTTCAGAGATCGGATTATGCAATACATAGATTATATGCGGGCTGGAAGCTGTATAGGCCATTTTACTTTGTCGCGTATTGTTATTTTACTTTAAAACAGATGTGGGGGTAACAAGGAAGCTTTTAAAGAGCAAATAAAACCTCTCAAATATAAAAAGCACACGTGAAATATTCAAAGGCCCTAAGAGGAGGTTAAACCGACCTGTACATTTACCGTGGGTTGCACTGTATCAGCTATTGCACTGATTGACCTTCGCTTGCCACCAGCAAATGCATAGGACCCCTCTGTTGGGAGCATTGAAAAACAAGGGTCCCTCCCTGCACTGCCAGAGAGACTCTGATCACGTCACGCTGACGTTTCCTCCGCCAAATGATAACGCGTTTCGTGTACTTTGTATATAAATGTATAGATTTTTATATTGTGTCAGCAACTATATATTTACAGCCACCTTGTTACCACCTCTCCTACACAGTGCTATATGGTGAGAGCATTATAGATGTGTACTATACTTACCTAGTATATTATAAAGTATTTTTAGATTTGTGTATTTTGTTATATGTGTATGTTCCCCCCCCCCCCCAACCCTTTACGCTTAAAATAATTCCATAAAATCTTTTTTTTAGAAACACAATTCTAAAAAAGTATTTAGCGCTGTCAATTATTTAATATTTGTATGCTCAAACTTTAAGCATAATTATCATTTTGTATATTCCTCTTTTTCCTCCGGGGCTCTAGCTCAATTCCAAGAGCCTAGTGGGGGGGGGGGGGGGGGGGGTATCAGGAGGATTAAACAGGTTTGGAGGGCAAATACTCAAATTTAGCATTATTTAAATGCAACATGTCATCATGATTCTTCACAAGGAAGGTGATACAGTTACAAAAGCATTTAATATATTGACTTTAACCGACAGTTAAATGCATTTTTTTTTTATCTTAAAGAAAAAAGTGTGCAGATAACGGTGGCTATATAACTCAGGTTTGTAAGATGTTTTATCAGTCACGTACAAAGATTAGAGGGATTGTTCTTTATTAGCAGTTTTTTCTCATAATTCTCTTCAATGCAAATCAATGCACGTCTATGAATATCTGCCACAGCCAAGCTTTAGTTCAGACCAAACTACATGTAGCTCACTCACGCTAAATGGCGGGCGGGCAGGGGGCCGTACGGTATGGGGGGGACAGACACTCCATCCCTATGGAAGCCCAGAGAGGCCACGTATTTTTTTTTTTTTATATTTCGCTGACCCTTTCAAGAAAACAAGTCAGAAACAATAAATACCCCTGGCCTCTCCGAGCTTCCGTACGTTTCAGATCACGTTATGTTAATGCATAGAACTTGCAACGTGCACCAATGTATGACGCAGACTCATGGCAGTCTGCGTAATGATCGCTGAATGCGTAGATTCCGGTTGCGTCGGCGCTTGATTTGTATTGGGGAACCTTCGCCAAAACACAATTTGACGGATGCCCCTCGATCCAAAGTGTCGGGAGAAAAAATAAATAAAAATAAACGGCGATTGCACTTTTTTTTTTATATATGAAAAGAAAAAAAATAATCCACTTTGCAGTGCAGGAGTTTTTATACATGTTCCTCAATGTACAGAATCCAACAAGCCAGCCGGGGAGCCGAGTAACAAATTACGTGTCATGTATGACTGTTTAGTACATCAGCTTCCCTAATCTTTAAGTGGCACAAGCATTATCTGAACCAACAACTTAATAACCCATTTTACAGATCAATAGGCTTGCAACATTAGCATGCCATAAAAAAAAAAAAAAAAAAAAGAAGAAAAAAGAAAAAAATGATAATACATTTTAAACAGGCAGTTCCAGCAAACTTATTTTCTGTATGTTGTACACGTGTTTCATATATGTGAAACTCCCTTATTTTTACTTTAAAAGAATTCCCAGTTCTCCTGTAGTTTTTACATTGAACATAATTTCTCCGGGGCTCCGGAATTCAGCAACATTCCAATAAGGAGGAGCTTGGAGAGATGGGAGGGGCTTGGAGAGAGAGGCGGGACTGTTACAGAAACTGCAACAAACACATTGTTTGGAGTTTTCAGGAAACTTATAAGACAGTTCTTTACTTTACATATAGTACAGCACTTCTTGCAAGACATATTGTTTCCCCAGACACTGTCGGTGGAACCAGCCCTTGTAAATGCGTTGACGTCCGTTTATAAAATCAGCTTTGCAGGACATAAACTGCCTCTCACTTACTATGCACCCACCAAGATATGTACCTATGGTGGGCTAAAGGGTTATGTGTTCCCCCTGTACCTGATCGTAGAAAAGGGGTACAATAACTCCCTGGGAACCCGGATGGCTGGCTACAGACTCCTCCTCAATAAAGGTTAAGCCGTGTCTCTGGCAGCATTCAGGGAATTTGAATCGTCGGCACTTTGCTGATTGGCCAGCGGTTTAAAGTCCCTTTAGAGCCGAATTAGAGGCGAAATGTGTCGCTTGCCCACGGATTGGCTGGTGGGGTAATGGCCGTTTCGGCTATAACTTTCAACAGGGGAAAGTAGGCGCTGCCTGGATTGGTTTTAGGTTTAAAAAAGGTCCAGCACAGCACTGATTGGTCGCTTGTTTAAAGAGTTTGGTCGGTGCGGTGCTGATTGGTTCCCCAGTTAAAGGGGCAGACTTGAATCTCCTAGTGCCGCCAAGTCTGGCCCTTGACCACGCCCCCTCATCGGCGATAGGTCGCTCCCTGGTTTGGCACCAAATTCAATTATCAGTTGTATTATATGCCAACAGTAATCCCCATCAGTGTCTTCCCATTCAATCCTGTATGTTAAATGTAATCCTGTTAGAGTTCTTTTGTTCAATCGATGTTATCAAGATGGTCCACTGTGTATTTAATCTATGTGCTGGGAATTAATAAATGTTCGCCTGATTTTACCCAACACAGACGATTACCCATCACAGTAGCCCTCCCATGACATTGCCCCCTCAATGGCAATACCAATTATACAGTAAAAATCAATCATTTCTCAATCATTAGCTTACAGACACAGCACTCTAGCAGGTGATTTTTAAACTCAGCCCAGTTGACATATCAAAGTTCAGTTTCCTGATCAGAAAACTACCCCTGCCAGTCCGTGTCCTGATCCGATTGGGGGCTACTCCCAGATCAATAACATGTACGTTTGAGAGTCTCCATCACCTGAACACTGACCATGCAATAAATGGAGAGAATAATAATATTATCTATACATCGAGTTAAAAGAACGGCAAGTAACTGCAACAGTTACGGAGTCTCCTGGTTATGACATCACTTGCTGGCTTGATATGCAAATTAACTGATTTTCAATGGGAAATGTGTCATTTGCATATCAAGCCACATAGTCGATGATGTCATAAACAGGAGACAACAGATACATTAAAAATACATCCTTCTCTTAAGCCGCGCAGTTACTTGCAATAGTTGCCAACACAAGGTATAGATTAATTTATTATTATCCTCTGTATATTTGCGATGGCGTTCTAAACACAGGGATATTACCTACAACCCTAAAAGAAGGGGCACAGAGTTACGCAACAATATATAGCTCATGGTGGACCTCTGCTGGGCTTTGTGATGGACAATCTAATGATGTTCCAATGACCTTCTCAGGGTCAATTTTCCTCTCCCCCCGATTGGGCAGGATTACCAATGATGGGTAGTGTTGAGCGAACCCGAACCGCACTGTTCGGTTTGTACCGGACATTACGGTGTCCGTGCCACGAACATTTCACTGTATGTCCGTGTTGGAGTTCGAAGTTCGGCTATAAACCGAAAGTCTTTAAACCGAAAGTCATTCGGTTTATAGACTTTCGGTTTATGGAATGCATGTAATACTATTGGCTTTCTATAAACCGAACTAGAGTCCCCATTCCTAAGAAATTTCTTCGGTTTATGGAAAGCCAAGAGAAAAAGAGAGGAGCGCAAATATATATTAAACAATTGTGCAATAAAAAATATAAATATGCGAAAAGATATTTATTGTGATGAAAAATATATATTTTTTTTCATCACAATAATTATTTATTATTGTCTTTTCACATATTTATATTATTTTTGTTTAATATATATTTGCGCTCCTCTCTTTTTCTCTACTTCGATGTAATACTATTGGCTTTCTATAAACCGAACTAGAGTCCCCATTCATAAGAAATTCTTATGAATGGGGACTTTAGTTCGGTTTATAGAAAGCCAAATAGTATTACATGTATTCTATAAGCCGAAAGTCTATAAACCGAACGATGTTCGGTTTATAGACTTTCGGTTTATAGAATACATGTAATGCTATGCTATTCTATAAACCGAAAGTCGTTCAGTTTATAGACTTTCGGCTTATAGAATACATGTAATACTATTGGCTTTCTATAAACCGAAATAGAGTCCCCATTCGTAAGAAATTCTTATGAATGGGGACTCTATTTCGGTTTATAGAAAGCCAATAGTACATGTATTCCATAAACCGAACGTCGGGTCCCCATTGACTTCAATGGGGTTCGGGGTCAAGTTCGACCCCGAACTTTTTTCCGAAGTTCGGCCGAACCCGCACATCCAGGTGTCCGCTCTACACTAATGATGAGCACACATGCTTGGGATTTAATCCTAATTGCAGGGTATCCCAGATACCACTCCCCAAAATTAATGTGGTTTCCCTTTTCACGTTTATTTAATGCTCAATACTAGGATGAGAATCGTAAACCATTAGGGCATTTCACATATAGGAGGAACATGTGCAACATACAGAACATGCGTAAGGTGCAGCTGCCCCGTGTGCCGGTCACGTCGAAATCTCACTCTTAAAAGGGACACTAAATGTTTGTTTTTTTTCCAATTGTGCCTCTAATATAGAAGCAAAAGTGAAAAGTTAGTTGTCCCCAGTATGAGGATGAACTGGCGTGCACATTTGATAGTACTTCTGCTGATCCCATGCAAAAACAAGGGTCTCTTGTTGTGCTCCGATTGGCTGTGCGCATGCTGTGACGCTTGTCAGTACGCGACAACCAGGAAGTGCTGTGTCTCGCGTGTGAGACACAGCAGATAGTAACCCCGCGTGGATCTATTAAGATACATGTCGGGTTTAATTAATTTTACTGGCACATGTATTGTTTAACCCTTTCTTCCTTTAAGGGTTAAACAATGTTTCATTTTCCTTTAAAGCGACACGTTTGCCTAGTAGATTTTGTGAATTATAAAAAAAAATTAAAAAAAAAAAACATAAAAGCAGTATTTTGGGGATATTTTTTACACTATTTTAAAGGGCTCACCTTTTCTTCATCTGCGTAGAGAGGAATGTCATGAAATGGAGAGATGTACTGCCCCTTGCAATTCTCTAGGAGACAGAAATACATGGATTAAAAAAAAAACCACAATAATCAAACGTGTCCTCATCAAAAACCATGATCACATCAATAACCATGAGCTGGATAGATTTTAGTTATACACTAACACACGGACATTGTAAACACCAGGCCAATATACCTATCTTATTACATTCTGAGGAAGCCTTATCTGAAGGTGAAACGCGTTGACGGACGATTCGTGGGACTCTGTCGTTTTTTCACCACTACTACATCTGTTACCATTAACCCAAGTGTAAGGTACTTTTATTTGTTTTTGTATTACACACTTTGCACCTTATTCATTAGTGTTTATCTCTCTTATTTGGAGGAGACAAGGATGACCTATCATCGTACAGATCATCACATATGCTGGAAACTTTTAGGAAAAGAGAGTGAGTGCAAACTTTGGAACACTAATATACTTACCACAACTAACTTAGACATATTACACTATATTCTTTGTGTATGTTTTTGTTTCTTTGCATATACCGTATTTGCTCGAATATAAGACAAAGGTTTTTTTCAGAGCAAATACCGCCAGGACTTCTATGATGAAGCCGAGTCCTTCCGGCATCAACATAAAAGTCCCGGCGGAAGTGCCGGGCAGCAGCAGGGGAGGTCTGCGCGTATCGTGCACAGACATCCTCCGGCTGCCCCCGCTAGCAAAAAACAGGTGAGGGAGGGAGGGCGTGGGAGGGAGAGAGAAAGACGAGGGGGAGGGGGGAGAGAAAGACGAGGGGGAGAGACAACGCAGGGGGGGGGGTGGAGAGAGGCAGCATTGTCACAATAAATACAAGAAATGCATTTGTTTAATATCATTTTTATTGAATATTAAAATGTAATTTACACGTTAATATATACAAGTTAAACTTTTTTCCTATAGGGTAGTCTTATATTCAGGCTTTTAGCTTTTTTCCTAAAGGAAAATCCAAAGTTTGGGGGGTCGTCTTATAATCAGGGTCGTCTTATATTCAAGCAAATACGGTACTCAATTTCTGTGAAGACATCCCCCTGGGAATATACCAGGTCACCTATCCCCTGCACTTTGTATTTTGCACTAAGCGCATCTCCACCCAGCTTATTATCTGTATGTTGTACCCGTGTTTAATATATTTTAAAAGCATTTATCCAAATTCCAGTTCGTCTGCAACGAAAACAATTTAAATCGGGGCTTCTAAACTCCAAAAAAGGAGGGGCTTGGGGAGATAGACAGGACTGTTGCTACTATTACACTATATTTGCAAGACTTTCTACACAATGCAGTAGTTATCAAAATCTATTTTTTTCAGGCACTGTAGGTGATAATGTTCCTTTAACACGCATACAAACGTTACATATAACCGCCCCCCCTTTTTCTCAAAAATTGAAATATTTACAAACAAGGAGTTAAACAAGGCAGTAGTGATGGGGATAAATCTGTACCTCATTAGCAGCATGCTTTATAGATGCCACAACACATAGCACAGTCTCCTGGATACAAGATATCCAGCGAGAGAAAGGTCTCTTAATTAACTTATCCTAATTACAAATGGAAATGCACCCGGGCAACAAAGAACGTAATGCATTATTCCAATTCAATGGGCAATAAAAATATATATTATATATTATACACAAAAAACAAACACATACATCACAGATTCTGTATTAAATGAACAACTCTAATATAAACAGTATATGAAACTGATGGAAACATTACAGAACTCTTGCCTGGTGTATTTTGTACCAAACATTTAAAAAAAAAAAAAAAAAGGGGGACAAGGGGTATTGGAGGAGCATGCTTCTCCATTACCCCACCCTGTGCCCTGGGGGGGTAGAGAGGGGTGAGGCCTCATTGCAACACCTTTAATGCATAGACAGTGACAGTTAAACGTATAAGATCACATTCGCGGTGATGGTATGCGAGGGCGGGGTGCCGAAGGCAGCCTCTAAGATTGACGGCTGGCCCGTAGCGTTGTGCTAAGCGCTACATTAAACCGATATGATTAAAAAAATTCCGTGTATAAGACGATTCCCAATCTTAAACTTAAAAAATTTTGGGGGGAAAAAAATATCGTCTTATACACGGAAAAATACGGTAATTTAGAGAACAGATGTGGAGTGGGGTGACCCGAGTGGTTATGGAAAAAAAAAAAAAAAGCGATTTACGAATTGTATTGCATCTCTATATAAAGACAAATGCGATTTTGGTGGGTCTCCAATTTATTGTACCATAATCAAAAGAGATATTCTGTATTGTATCTTATTTTACATATGGAGCTGTAGGCTGAGGTCATAAACAGGACGCAATAAAAAAAAAAAAAAAACATGCATTGTCAATGCACATCGTTAACCCTGAACCAGTCTAAAGGAGCACTGCAAGCCAGCAGTCTAATACACCTCTGCAGTAAATGACAGATAACAAGAATGAATCTATATTCAGGCCTAGCACCAGCAATAAAGGGCATGTTTGTGTACAGAAAGCTTGCTCCCAGGTGCTAAAGAAGATAAAGGAGCTTGGGGATCTATTATCCGACATGTATTCCCTTGCTCATGACATCCTCTGAAAGTTTGGCATTGGATTTTGTTATATTAAAAGGGACAGTAAAGTCTACAGGGGGTGTTGCTGGGTAGCCATCTTACATTTAGATTAATCCTGACCTAATGCCCTGCAAACATAGCTTGGCATTTTTGATCAAGCACCATTTGAAAGACTGCCTTTCACCAAACCCCCCCAGAGAATTCAGAAAGTGAGAAAAGGAGGGGGGTGGGGGGAGCCCGAGCCTCAGAGCAATTATACAAGATGTCGGAGATGGAGTAGAAGAGGGGGCACAGAACAATGCTGAAAATTCATATAGAAAATTATGTTCTTAAAAGGACAACCAAAGCTTTTTTTTTTTTTTAACAAAATGGTGAACCCTTCTTGTATATCTAGTTAAGGTCCCCTGTGTTGACCCCCTTTAAAAATGAGGGTCTCACTACACAGCAGCAAAGAGACAGTCGCCGCCCAGACCGTCTTCCCAGTGAAGCATGGCAGCAGAGGATGCACTAGTAAATAAGTCTATCATTATACAGTTCTAGACCTGCTCACACCGTGCGCCCATGGTTGCATGTACTAGTCAGACACGTGTAGAGAGGTGAATGGTTTCGCTCACTGGTAAAGAGCAGCACAGCATCATCCCTTCGAAAGGTCAACATCCAAGCGGCGATTATTTTTAGACAGCAATCCTATCAAGTGATTAGTCCAGCACATTGTGTTCTGACTGATCCCTGCTGGTCACCGATCCACCACTAGAACTTTGAACCTGTCCACAGTGACGGCAAGATCCTGGAACTACCGCCCCAAAGACGGACCACTAAACCCAACAAAGAAAGGCTTAATGGGTCTAGGACCCTTCTTCGCCGTGGCTTCATGACGAGCTGTCTTGCGGTGCAAAGTCGGCGGTGAAGCGGCTGCGCGGAAGCAGCCGCGATGAAGTATCCCATCCCCAGGCTTAATCAGGCACAAGGGCTGATAATACAGTTTCTATTGTTACAGTCTGTAGTATGTACAAGGAAAGGGTTACGTCGGCTGGTAGACCATATTTTGGTGGTGCTATGATGCCTCGATGGCGGGGCATCATAGCCACAGTCACCACAGTTATAGGTGCTGTGTGTTTAATATATATGTTGGGGCCGTATGTGCTATGCATGTGCCAAGTTCCCCACTGTGATGTTATCTGGCTCCTAAATTTTTGTGCTGGCTCCTAGACGAGAACTACATTAGTCAAGCACTGTAGTAGAACTCCCAGCCATCAAAACACAAATGTGGGGGCAAGTAAGAGTATATATATATATAGTTTTTTTCTGGAGCAGCTTTTCGAAACTAAGAGAACCTGCTGGTTGACTCTGCTGTTAAATTTCACATTTGGTCCCAGCCGAATATTTCAGCTTTCCACATTACATAACTAAGAGCAGGTATTGCAGAAGAGAGTTCACTAGGGTGAGGTTGCATCAGCTCTGTGACTCAATACAGCAAATATAAAAACAGATAGAAAATCCTCACACAGCGCTACTGAAAATCTAAAATTTTATAACCCAGCAGGGTGTGTATAGAGAATATGGTGCAAGAGCCCGAGTTCTCCACCACCAACTGCTTTTATTGGATAATTTAATAACTAGTACAATTAATAGAAATAAAAAGGACACAAAGGGTCTTCAGTTTTTTTTAATAGTGTTCCCCTCAGTGTTTACAGATACATGTAGGTTTACTCTGAGCTCTGCCTCTCAGCGGAGGCAGAGCTAAGCTGGACGCCATGATTTGGCCAGATTCTTTTCATCTAGGATGTGTGCTTTTAATGGTAGATCAGCAATTTTTGGTGGTGCACCTATATTTTAGCCAAATCAGTAAGGGCTGTCAATTTGGCCCTCCAGCTGCTGATGAACTACATCTCCCATAATGCTCTTTCAGCTCAGGGGCTGCCAAATGTAGTCCTGCAACATCTGAAGGGGCGCAGGCGAGGCAGGGGGAGGAGGTTTTTAGCATGCTCATGTTTGCAGTGTCACTCCCGTGTATATATGAAAAATAAAGCTGGCACGTGAGGTCTAACCTCTGAGCTACTATTGCAATATAGTTTACAGTGGCTATCTATATACCTACATCACACTGCATTCTTTCTACAGTGACATGCAATAAACAGGAGGGGGGGGGGGGGGGGGATGACTTGAGGATCTGCTCAATAAATAGAGAATGGCAGGGAATTAAGAAGGACATTTTTAAACTCAAGGTCAAAGTAGGCGACTGAAATATTCTCCCAATTCAGCTAAACTGAAGAATTTTTGTTTTCCCAACTCGGCTACTTTGGCCTAACCTTTGATTTTTACATCTCAAATCCCTGCAAGTCTCTTGTTATTGAGTAGACCCTTGAGTGTAACATCCCACTCTTTCTACACTATTCAAAAAATAAAAATAAACAGAGCAGTAATACACTACAAAACACTGTCCAGAACCACAGTGACCCATATGAATTTAATTTATTGCTGGTAAATATTATTTTCTGTTGCACATGTGTAATTATATATATATATATATATATATATATATATATATATATATATATATATATTAATTCTCATTATACATTTGTACTTATTTTTACTTTAAAATAATTTCCAGTTCTCCAGCAGTTTTACATTGAAAATAATTTCACCGGGGCTTCTAAATTCATCCAGTAGGGAGGGGCTTGGAGAGATAAGACAGGACCTGTTGCTATGGCAGGAGGAATAATTCTATTACACCTTATATGCAGTTTTTAGGATGGAGCATAACAAAATCAGTGTTAGAAGGTATAAAAAAAAAAAATATATATATATATATATATATATATTTTTTTTTATTAAACAATTTTCTGTGCAAGACCTTTTATACATAACTCCCACTGAGAGCAGGTATCTCTTTCCCTTCAGTTTGTCTCTTATCTTGGGGGGGCTTTGTTCCAGAAAGGGAGAACTGCAAACTTAAAAGCCAAAGTAGCAGAGTTGGAATAAAACTCTCCAATTCAGCTGCACTTCAAAATGCAACTACTTTCCTAGAAGTTTGTAATTCCCTTGTCAATTCCCTGCACGTCGCTCTTTCATGAACAAAGCCCCCTCTAAATTCTACACCAAGCGCTGGGTGACTTGGTATCACAATATAAAATGTTAATGTAAGGAAGGCTTGGTGAAGGATTATATGCCGTAATTATAATTAACGCACCACAATAGTTATAGGCTTGTGGTCAATGCATGAAGGAACCTTGCAGGCATATCATTTAGATTATTTCTTTTTTTCTGGGGGGGGGGGGGGATGTGTTTTTGGGGGGAATTAATCTGCTGTCCAAATCATATTCAAAAGGAAAGAGGCCTAATTTGTAGCATGCCAGGCTCCTAAAATGCCCACTGATGGCTATTAACAGGACTCGATAGTACTATTTCACTGGAAAAACTAGGCTGGCTACTAGCTTGGCCCCTAAAGTCTACCATGTTAAACTCATTGTGCAACCCCACCCATGGACAATTTGCCCCTAATAAGCTTGTTGACCTTGCAAGCCACATTTGACTAACACCCCGATTCCTATTTCCAAGTCGCCCAAACGACAGCTCTCATTCCCATCCCAATTAGGTGCCTTCGCCTATCCTGTGCTTCCATTTTCAGCACTTTTCTTAGGTGTTCCAATATTATGGAGTGCACACCTGTGGCCAGTTCGAACACGTTGGTCAGTATCAGTTCTAAAAGTGGTCCAGTCACTATGGAAACAATAGAATGTTGCTGCCGATGACATCACTTTTAGAACTCTGCCCCGGATATTAACCCTATGCACTACTATAAGAATTATAAGTGCATTGTTGTCTGTACTAACCACAGCATACGAAAAGCATTTTCTTTATTTAAGGGTCTACTCAATAAAGAGGGAATTGACAAGGGAAAACCAAACTTTAGGCCAATGTAGAAGAGTTGGGAACAAAAAAACCAAAACGCTCCACTACAGCTGAATGACTAATGCCCGTAAGTTGGAAATTCCTTTGTACATTCCCTGCAATAAGCTCTTTATTGAGTAGACTCTAGAACGTACGTATACATGTTACAAGAATTTGCACACGCTAAAACTGAATACTTTGCTCTGCAAGGTAAGGGATCTGAACACCTTATCCTACACATCATACCAAATGCAAAACTGGGGTCAGAGAAGTCTTCTAATCTGTTGTAGACTTTGGTGTGAGCAGAGGTGCATATTAAGACTCAGTCTCTACTACATGCCAAGCACGCTACATGTGATATAGATCAAACTTCTCAAACCACACGCAGAAACTTCTATACATGAACTTATAGATTCTACACTGTCACTTGGTCTGACAGACATCAATACAGAGCGTCCTTTGCCCCAAGCAACCTATACGTCACTTGCCGATAAGGATAATACTAAGTAGTATAATTATTATATAATATTACTAACAAATTATTACACTTCATTCACTGGCCATTATCGACTCCATGTGACAGTCTCCTGCACGACTTATTATGAATAAATACTGTATTGCTGTAGAACAGAAAGATTATGGTAAAAATGGCTTCTTACATTAGATTTCTGGCATCTAATATTTTGTAATAACCACTCAAAAAAAGTCCCCCCCATGTACCTCTCCTTGAATCTTCCAAACAATTAAACAGGTTACTTACAAAGGTAATTTCATAACAAAATTCTAAAAGTCCCCATGGAAACCTACATCACTTGCACCACACACACACACACACACACACACACACACACACACACGCACCACTTGCACCACACACCCCACACCCACACACACGCACCACACACCCACACACATGCACCACACACCCACGCACCACTTGCACCACACCCACACACACGCACCACACACCACTTGCACCACACACACACCCACCCACGCCTTGCACCACACCCACGCACCACACACACACCCACGCACCACACACCCACGCCACACCCACGCACCACATGATATGAAGCACACAGTGTGTGTCTCTCCCTCCTCACCCAGTGTGTCTCTCCCTCCTCACCCAGTGTGTCTCTCTCTCTCTCTCTCTCTCTCTCTCTCCTCCTCACCCAGTGTGTCTCTCTCTCCTCCTCACCCAGTGTGTCTCTCTCTCCTCCTCACCCAGTGTGTCTCTCTCTCTCCTCCTCACCCAGTGTGTCTCTCTCTCCTCCTCACCCAGTGTGTCTCTCTCTCTCTCTCTCTCTCTCTCTCCTCCTCACCCAGTGTGTCTCTCTCTCCTCCTCACCCAGTGTGTCTCTCTCTCCTCCTCACAGTGTGTATCCCTCCTCACAGTGTGTATCCCTCCTCACAGTGTGTATCCCTCCTCACAGTGTGTATCCCTCCTCACAGTGTGTATCCCTCCTCACACAGTGTATATCCCTCCTCACACAGTGTATATCCCTCCTCACACAGTGTATATCCCTCCTCACACAGTGTATATCCCTCCTCACACAGTGTATATCCCTCCTCAGTGTGTATATCCCTCCTCAGTGTGTATATCCCTCCACACACAGTGTATATCCCTCCACACACAGTGTATATCCCTCCTCACACAGTGTATATCCCTCCTCACACAGTGTATATCCCTCCTCACACAGTGTGTATCCCTCCTCACACAGTGTGTATCCCTCCTCACACAGTGTGTATCCCTCCTCACACAGTGTGTATCCCTCCTCACACAGTGTGTATCCCTCCTCACACAGTGTATATCCCTCCTCACAGTGTATATCCCTCCTCACACAGTGTATATCCCTCCTCACAGTGTATATCCCTCCTCACAGTGTATATCCCTCCTCACACAGTGTATATCCCTCCTCACAGTGTATATCCCTCCTCACAGTGTATATCCCTCCTCACAGTGTATATCCCTCCTCACACAGTGTATATCCCTCCTCACACAGTGTGTATCCCTCCTCACACAGTGTGTATCCCTCCTCACACAGTGTGTATCCCTCCTCACACAGTGTGTATCCCTCCTCACACAGTGTATATCCCTCCTCAGTGTGTATATCCCTCCACACACAGTGTATATCCCTCCTCACACAGTGTATATCCCTCCTCACAGTGTATATCCCTCCTCACACAGTGTATATCCCTCCTCACACAGTGTATATCCCTCCTCACACAGTGTATATCCCTCCTCACACAGTGTATATCCCTCCTCACACAGTGTGTATCCCTCCTCACACAGTGTGTATCCCTCCTCACACAGTGTGTATCCCTCCTCACACAGTGTGTATCCCTCCTCACACAGTGTATATCCCTCCTCACACAGTGTATATCCCTCCTCACAGTGTATATCCCTCCTCACACAGTGTATATCCCTCCTCACAGTGTATATCCCTCCTCACAGTGTATATCCCTCCTCACACAGTGTATATCCCTCCTCACACAGTGTATATCCCTCCTCACACAGTGTATATCCCTCCTCACACAGTGTATATCCCTCCTCACAGTGTATATCCCTCCTCACAGTGTATATCCCTCCTCACACAGTGTATATCCCTCCTCACACAGTGTATATCCCTCCTCACAGTGTGTATCCCTCCTCACACAGTGTGTAATACCTCCTCACACAGTGTATATCCCTCCTCACACAGTGTGTATCCCTCCTCACACAGTGTGTATCCCTCCTCACACAGTGTGTATCCCTCCTCACACAGTGTGTATCCCTCCTCACACAGTGTGTATCCCTCCTCACACAGTGTGTATCCCTCCTCACACAGTGTGTATCCCTCCTCACACAGTGTATATCCCTCCTCACACAGTGTATATCCCTCCTCACACAGTGTATATCCCTCCTCACACAGTGTATATCCCTCCTCACACAGTGTATATCCCTCCTCACACAGTGTATATCCCTCCTCACAAAGTGTATATCCCTCCTCACACAGTGTATATCCCTCCTCACACAGTGTATATCCCTCCTCACACAGTGTATATCCCTCCTCACACAGTGTATATCCCTCCTCACACAGTGTATATCCCTCCTCACACAGTGTATATCCCTCCTCACACAGTGTATATCCCTCCTCACACAGTGTATATCCCTCCTCACACAGTGTATATCTCTCCTCACACAGTGTGTATCCCTCCTCACAGTGTATATCCCTCCTCCTCACAGTGTATATCCCTCCTCCTCACAGTGTATATCCCTCCTCACAGTGTATATCCCTCCTCACACAGTGTGTATCCCTCCTCCTCACACAGTGTGTATCCCTCCTCCTCACACAGTGTGTATCCCTCCTCCTCACACAGTGTATATCCCTCCTCCTCACACAGTGTGTATCCCTCCTCCTCACACAGTGTGTATCCCTCCTCCTCACACAGTGTATATCCCTCCTCCTCACACAGTGTGTATCCCTCCTCCTCAAACAGTGTGTATCCCTCCTCCTCACACAGTGTATATCAGGGCTTGACAAATTTAATTTAGTTTTAGGAGCCAGCCAAAAAATTTAGGAGCCAGACAACGGCACATCACAAAATCGCACGGACACAGTGGCATACACCCACCTCACATACACAGCCAGTTACATACACACACACCACATACACAGCCAGTTACATACACACACACCACATACACAGCCAGTTACACTCACACACACCACATACACAGCCAGTTACATTCACACACACCACATACACAGCCAGTTACATTCACACACACACACACACACACACACACACACACACACCACATACAGTCAGTTACATTCACACACACACCACATACAGTCAGTTACATTCACACACACACACACACACACACACCACATACAGTCAGTTACATTCACACACACACACCACATACAGTCAGTTACATTCACACACACACACACACACACACACACACACACCACATACAGTCAGTTACATTCACACACACACACCACATACAGTCAGTTACATTCACACACACCACATACAGTCAGTTACATTCACACACACACCACATACAGTCAGTTACATTCACACACACACCACATACAGTCAGTTACATTCACACACACACCACATACAGTCAGTTACATTCACACACACACACACACCACATACAGTCAGTTACATTCACACACACACACCACATACAGTCAGTTACATTCACACACACAGACCACATACACAGCCAGTTACATTCACACACACCACATACAGCAAGTTACATTCACACATACATACACAGCCAGTTACATTCACATACATACACAGTCAGTTACATTCACACACACACCACATACAGTCAGTTACATTCACTCATACATACATACAGACCACATACGCAGCCAGTTATATACACACATACACACCTTTTTCTTTTTTTTTTTTAAAGAACAAAATAATATTTCTTACAGTGTCCTCCCTCCCTGCTGCTTACCTCATTGCAGGGGAGGGTGACATTTATGCTGGAGCCCGATCTCTTTCTGTTCCTGTGCCGTGTTGTCACGTGACAATCGGCACTACAGCGTGTTGCGCGAGGGGGCGGAGCTTACAGTCTGTGTGATCCGCACAGACTTTCTCCCCTCGCGCTGAAAAAGAAAAACGGATGGCAGCCGGCAAGGGCTCCCTGTGACAAACAGCACCCGGGCGCCAGGTCTGATTTCCTGGTCGCCATGGCGACCTGGCGCCCGGGGTTTGTCGAGCCCTGGTGTATATCCCTCCTCACACAGTGTGTATCCCTCCTCCTCACACAGTGTGTATCTCTCCTCCTCACACAGTGTATATATCCCTCCTCACACAGTGTATATATCCCTCCTCACACAGTGTGTATCTCTCCTCCTCACACAGTGTATATATCCCTCCTCACACAGTGTGTGTCTCTCTCCTCACACAGTGTATATCCCTCCTCACACAGTGTGTATCCCCCCTCCTCACACAGTGTGTATCCCCCCTCCTCACACAGTGTATATCCCTCCTCACACAGTGTATATCCCTCCTCACACAGTGTGTGTCTCTCTCCTCACACAGTGTATATCCCTCCTCACACAGTGTGTATCCCTCCTCACACAGTGTGTATCCCCCCTCCTCACACAGTGTGTATCCCCCCTCCTCACACAGTGTGTATCCCTCCTCACACAGTGTGTATCCCTCCTCCTCACACAGTGTGTATCTCTCCTCCTCACACAGTGTGTATCCCTCCTCACACAGTGTATATCCCTCCTCCTCACACAGTGTGTATCTCTCCTCCTCACACAGTGTGTATCCCTCCTCCTCACACAGTGTATATATCCCTCCTCCTCACACAGTGTGTGTCTCTCTCCTCACACAGTGTATATCCCTCCTCACACAGTGTGTATCCCCCCTCCTCACACAGTGTGTATCCCCCCTCCTCACACAGTGTGTATCCCCCCTCCTCACACAGTGTGTATCCCCCCTCCTCACACAGTGTGTATCCCCCCTCCTCACACAGTGTATATCCCTCCTCACACAGTGTATATCCCTCCTCACACAGTGTATATCCCTCCTCACACAGTGTGTGTCTCTCTCCTCACACAGTGTATATCCCTCCTCACACAGTGTGTATCCCTCCTCACACAGTGTGTATCCCCCCTCCTCACACAGTGTGTATCCCTCCTCCTCACACAGTGTGTATCCCTCCTCCTCACACAGTGTGTATCCCTCCTCCTCACACAGTGTGTGTCTCTCTCCTCACACAGTGTATATATCCCTCCTCACACAGTGTGTATCTCTCCTCCTCACACAGTGTGTATCCCTCCTCCTCACACAGTGTATATATCCCTCCTCACACAGTGTGTATCCCTCCTCCTCACACAGTGTATATCCCTCCTCACACAGTGTGTATCCCTCCTCCTCACACAGTGTATATATCCCTCCTCACACAGTGTGTATCTCTCCTCCTCACACAGTGTGTATCCCTCCTCCTCACACAGTGTATATATCCCTCCTCACACAGTGTGTGTCTCTCTCCTCACACAGTGTATATCCCTCCTCACACAGTGTGTATCCCTCCTCCTCACACAGTGTATATCCCTCCTCCTCACACAGTGTGTATCTCTCCTCCTCACACAGTGTGTATCCCTCCTCCTCACACAGTGTATATATCCCTCCTCCTCACACAGTGTATATATCCCTCCTCCTCACACAGTGTATATATCCCTCCTCACACAGTGTATATATCCCTCCTCACACAGTGTGTATCCCTCCTCCTCACACAGTGTATATCCCTCCTCACACAGTGTGTATCCCTCCTCCTCACACAGTGTGTATCCCTCCTCCTCACACAGTGTATATCCCTCCTCACACAGTGTGTATCCCTCCTCCTCACACAGTGTGTATCCCTCTCCTCACACAGTGTGTATCCCTCCTCCTCACACAGTGTGTATCCCTCCTCCTCACACAGTGTGTATCCCTCCTCCTCACACAGTGTGTATCCCTCCTCCTCACACAGTGTGTATCCCTCCTCACACAGTGTGTATCCCTCCTCCTCACACAGTGTATATCCCTCCTCCTCACACAGTGTATATCCCTCCTCACAGTGTATATCCCTCCTCCTCACACAGTGTATATCCCTCCTCCTCACACAGTGTGTATCTCTCCTCCTCACACAGTGTGTATCTCTCCTCCTCACACAGTGTGTATCTCTCCTCCTCACACAGTGTATATCCCTCCTCCTCACACAGTGTATATCCCTCCTCCTCACACAGTGCATATCTCTCCTCCTCACACAGTGTATATCCCTCCTCCTCACACAGTGTGTATCTCTCCTCCTCACACAGTGTATATCCCTCCTCCTCACACAGTGTGTATCCCTCCTCCTCACACAGTGTGTATCCCTCCTCCTCACACAGTGTGTATCCCTCCTCCTCACACAGTGTGTATCCCTCCTCCTCACACAGTGTGTATCCCTCCTCCTCACACAGTGTATATATCCCTCCTCACACAGTGTGTATCCCTCCTCCTCACACAGTGTGTATCCCTCCTCCTCACACAGTGTGTATCCCTCCTCCTCACACAGTGTGTATCCCTCCTCCTCACAGTGTGTATCCCTCCTCCTCACACAGTGTGGATCCCTCCTCCTCACACAGTGTGGATCCCTCCTCCTCACACAGTGTGTATCTCTCCTCCTCACACAGTGTGTATCTCTCCTCCTCACACAGTGTGTATCCCTCCTCCTCACACAGTGTGTATCTCTCCTCCTCACACAGTGTGTATCTCTCCTCCTCACACAGTGTATATCCCTCCTCCTCACACAGTGTGTATCCCTCCTCCTCACACAGTGTGTATCCCTCCTCCTCACACAGTGTGTATCCCTCCTCCTCACACAGTGTGTATCCCTCCTCCTCACACAGTGTGTATCCCTCCTCCTCACACAGTGTGTATCCCTCCTCCTCACACAGTGTGTATCTCTCCTCCTCACACAGTGTGTATCTCTCCTCCTCACACAGTGTGTATCCCTCCTCCTCACACAGTGTGTATCTCTCCTCCTCACACAGTGTATATCCCTCCTCCTCACACAGTGTGTATCCCTCCTCCTCACACAGTGTGTATCCCTCCTCCTCACACAGTGTATATTCCTCCTCACACAGTGTGTATCCCTCCTCCTCACACAGTGTGTATCCCTCCTCCTCACAGTGTGTATCTCTCCTCCTCACACAGTGTGTATCTCTCCTCCTCACACAGTGTGTATCCCTCCTCCTCACACAGTGTGTATCCCTCCTCCTCACACAGTGTGTATCTCTCCTCCTCACACAGTGTGTCTCTCTCCTCCTCACACAGTGTGTATCCCTCCTCCTCACACAGTGTGTATCCCTCCTCCTCACACAGTGTGTATCTCTCCTCCTCACACAGTGTGTATCTCTCCTCCTCACACAGTGTGTATCTCTCCTCCTCACACAGTGTGTATCTCTCCTCCTCACACAGTGTGTATCTCTCCTCCTCACACAGTGTGTCTCTCTCCTCCTCACACAGTGTATATCCCTCCTCCTCACACAGTGTATATCCCTCCTCACACAGTGTATATCCCTCCTCACACAGTGTATATCCCTCCTCACACAGTGTGTATCCCTCCTCCTCACACAGTGTGTATCTCTCCTCCTCACACAGTGTATATCCCTCCTCACACAGTGTATATCCCTCCTCACACAGTGTATATCCCTCCTCACACAGTGTGTATCCCTCCTCCTCACACAGTGTGTATCCCTCCTCCTCACACAGTGTGTCTCTCTCCTCCTCACACAGTGTGTCTCTCTCCTCCTCACACAGTGTATATCCCTCCTCCTCACACAGTGTATATCCCTCCTCACACAGTGTATATCCCTCCTCCTCACACAGTGTATATCCCTCCTCACACAGTGTATATTCCTCCTCACACAGTGTATATTCCTCCTCACACAGTGTATATCCCTCCTCACACAGTGTGTATCCCTCCTCCTCACACAGTGTGTATCTCTCCTCCTCACACAGTGTATATCCCTCCTCCTCACACAGTGTATATCCCTCCTCACACAGTGTGTATCCCTCCTCCTCACACAGTGTATATCCCTCCTCACACAGTGTGTATCCCTCCTCCTCACACAGTGTGTATCTCTCCTCCTCACACAGTGTATATCCCTCCTCACACAGTGTATATCCCTCCTCCTCACACAGTGTATATTCCTCCTCCTCACACAGTGTATATTCCTCCTCCTCACAGTGTGTATCCCTCCTCCTCACACAGTGTATATCCCTCCTCCTCACACAGTGTATATCCCTCCTCCTCACACAGTGTATATTCCTCCTCCTCACAGTGTATATCTCTCCTCCTCACACAGTGTATATCCCTCCTCCTCACACAGTGTATATTCCTCCTCCTCACAGTGTGTATCTCTCCTCCTCACACAGTGTGTATCCCTCCTCCTCACACAGTGTATATCCCTCCTCCTCACACAGTGTATATCCCTCCTCACACAGTGTGTATCCCTCCTCCTCACACAGTGTATATCCCTCCTCCTCACACAGTGTGTATCCCTCCTCCTCACACAGTGTGTATCTCTCCTCCTCACACAGTGTGTATCTCTCCTCCTCACAGTGTGTATCCCTCCTCCTCACACAGTGTGTATCCCTCCTCCTCACACAGTGTGTATCTCTCCTCCTCACACAGTGTATATCCCTCCTCACACAGTGTGTATCCCTCCTCACACAGTGTATATCCCTCCTCACACAGTGTGTATCCCTCCTCACACAGTGTATATCCCTCCTCCTCACACAGTGTATATCCCTCCTCACACAGTGTATATCCCTCCTCACACAGTGTATATCCCTCCTCACACAGTGTATATCCCTCCTCACACAGTGTATATCCCTCCTCACACAGTGTATATTCCTCCTCACACAGTGTATATTCCTCCTCACACAGTGTGTATCCCTCCTCACACAGTGTATATCCCTCCTCCTCACACAGTGTATATCCCTCCTCCTCACACAGTGTGTATCCCTCCTCCTCACACAGTGTGTATCCCTCCTCCTCACACAGTGTGTATCCCTCCTCCTCACACAGTGTGTATCCCTCCTCCTCACACAGTGTGTATCCCTCCTCCTCACACAGTGTGTATCCCTCCTCCTCACAGTGTGTATCCCTCCTCCTCACACAGTGTGTATCCCTCCTCCTCACACAGTGTGTATCCCTCCTCCTCACACAGTGTGTATCCCTCCTCCTCACACAGTGTGTATCCCTCCTCCTCACACAGTGTGTATCCCTCCTCCTCACACAGTGTGTATCCCTCCTCCTCACACAGTGTGTATCCCTCCTCCTCACACAGTGTGTATCCCTCCTCCTCACACAGTGTGTATCCCTCCTCCTCACACAGTGTGTATCTCTCCTCCTCACACAGTGTGTATCTCTCCTCCTCACACAGTGTGTATCCCTCCTCCTCACACAGTGTGTATCCCTCCTCCTCACACAGTGTATATCCCTCCTCCTCACACAGTGTATATCCCTCCTCCTCACACAGTGTATATCCCTCCTCCTCACACAGTGTGTATCCCTCCTCCTCACACAGTGTGTATCTCTCCTCCTCACACAGTGTGTATCCCTCCTCCTCACACAGTGTATATCCCTCCTCCTCACACAGTGTATATCCCTCCTCCTCACACAGTGTATATCCCTCCTCACAGTGTGTATCCCTCCTCCTCACACAGTGTATATCCCTCCTCCTCACACAGTGTGTATCCCTCCTCCTCACACAGTGTATATATCCCTCCTCCTCACACAGTGTATATCCCTCCTCACACAGTGTGTATCCCTCCTCCTCACACAGTGTATATCTCTCCTCCTCACACAGTGTGTATCTCTCCTCCTCACACAGTGTATATCCCTCCTCACACAGTGTGTATCCCTCCTCCTCACACAGTGTATATCCCTCCTCCTCACACAGTGTATATCCCTCCTCACACAGTGTATATCCCTCCTCCTCACACAGTGTATATCCCTCCTCACACAGTGTGTATCCCTCCTCCTCACACAGTGTGTATCCCTCCTCCTCACACAGTGTGTATCCCTCCTCCTCACACAGTGTGTATCCCTCCTCCTCACACAGTGTGTATCCCTCCTCCTCACACAGTGTATATCCCTCCTCACACAGTGTGTATCCCTCCTCCTCACACAGTGTATATCCCTCCTCACACAGTGTGTATCCCTCCTCCTCACACAGTGTATATCCCTCCTCACAGTGTATATCCCTCCTCACACAGTGTGTATCCCTCCTCCTCACACAGTGTGTATCCCTCCTCCTCACAGTGTGTATCCCTCCTCCTCACACAGTGTGTATCCCTCCTCCTCACACAGTGTATATCCCTCCTCACAGTGTATATCCCTCCTCACACAGTGTGTATCCCTCCTCCTCACACAGTGTGTATCCCTCCTCCTCACACAGTGTGTATCCCTCCTCCTCACACAGTGTGTATCCCTCCTCCTCACACAGTGTATATCCCTCCTCACAGTGTATATCCCTCCTCACACAGTGTGTATCCCTCCTCCTCACACAGTGTGTATCCCTCCTCCTCACACAGTGTATATCCCTCCTCACAGTGTATATCCCTCCTCACACAGTGTGTATCCCTCCTCCTCACACAGTGTATATCCCTCCTCCTCACACAGTGTATATCCCTCCTCCTCACACAGTGTGTATCCCTCCTCACAGTGTATATCCCTCCTCACACAGTGTGTATCCCTCCTCCTCACACAGTGTATATCCCTCCTCACACAGTGTGTATCCCTCCTCCTCACACAGTGTATATCCCTCCTCACACAGTGTGTATCCCTCCTCCTCACACAGTGTGTATCCCTCCTCACAGTGTATATCCCTCCTCACACAGTGTGTATCCCTCCTCCTCACACAGTGTATATCCCTCCTCACACAGTGTGTATCCCTCCTCCTCACACAGTGTATATCCCTCCTCACACAGTGTATATCCCTCCTCACACAGTGTGTATCCCTCCTCCTCACACAGTGTGTATCCCTCCTCCTCACACAGTGTGTATCTCTCCTCCTCACACAGTGTGTATCCCTCCTCCTCACACAGTGTATATCCCTCCTCACACAGTGTGTATCCCTCCTCCTCACACAGTGTATATCCCTCCTCACACAGTGTATATCCCTCCTCACACAGTGTGTATCCCTCCTCCTCACACAGTGTGTATCTCTCCTCCTCACACAGTGTGTATCCCTCCTCCTCACACAGTGTATATCCCTCCTCCTCACACAGTGTGTATCCCTCCTCCTCACACAGTGTGTATCCCTCCTCCTCACACAGTGTATATCCCTCCTCCTCACACAGTGTGTATCCCTCCTCCTCACACAGTGTATATCCCTCCTCACACAGTGTGTATCCCTCCTCCTCACACAGTGTATATCCCTCCTCACAGTGCACACACTGCTCCCATGAGGCTCAGCCATCTTGCTCTGCATGCCTGAGCACCGTGGGAGTTGTTACCCTGCCCGGTAGTAGTGGCCCTCTGCACTCACTGAAGTATAGGCGGTATTCCAGGCTGTTGTCCGCGGCCCGTTGCTCGGTGCTGTATGCCATGCTGGTGCAGCCGGTCCTGGGGTGGAGGAGGGCAGTGAGGACAGGCCGGGCCTGACAGCGTTACACTATACTTCACACGCCACGCCTTCCAAGCCAGTCCATTGGTGGAGGCAGCCAGGGAGGCGGGGCAGTGAGGACAGGCCGGGCCTGACAGCCTTACACTATACTTCACACGCCCCGCCTTCCAAGCCAGCCCATTGGTGGAGGCAGCCAGGGAGGCGGGGCAGTGAGGACAGGCCTGACAGCGATACACTATACTTCACACGCCACGCCTTCCAAGCCAGCCCATTGGTGGAGGCAGCCAGGGAGGCGGGGCAGTGAGGACAGGCCGGGCCTGACAGCGATACACTATACTTCACACGCCACGCCTTCCAAGCCAGCCCATTGGTGGAGGCAGCCAGGGAGGCGGGGCAGTGAGGACAGGCCTGACAGCGATACACTATACTTCACACGCCCCGCCTTCCAAGCCAGCCCATTGGTGGAGGCAGCCAGGGAGGCGGGGCAGTGAGGACAGGCCTGACAGCGATACACTATACTTCACACGCCCCGCCTTCCAAGCCAGCCCATTGGTGGAGGCAGCCAGGGAGGCGGGGCAGTGAGGACAGGCCTGACAGCGATACACTATGCTTCACACGCCCCGCCTTCCAAGCCAGCCCATTGGTGGAGGCAGCCAGGGAGGCGGGGCAGTGAGAACGCGTTGAGGACCCGTCCTTTTCCTCTTCAATTGCTTTAGCCAATAGGATTCCCCGGGCGACGTCCAAGGCGGGCAATGAATGGCAGGGGGCGGGGCTGTAACGCTCTGCACCCTCGCTGGCGCCATGCCTAGTGACGTCATGAGGCAGTGTGTCCGCAGCGTGTCACTGTATGACGGAGCAGACACGCAGGCACCTCGGTGACATCATGTAAACCTTATATGTCACTTATATATGACCCCTGTGGGCAGAGCTCTATAGGTGATACAAACCCTTACAGTCTGCTGGTTTCCATGGCGACTGCACCAGCTGGAAACTGCTACCCTACAGGGGATTGGACAAACTACACGTGATGCTCCACTTAGCGGCACATTACTGAGCATCACATGACCTGACTACAAGACCCCTAATGTATCCCACCCATAAACCTCCCAGTAATGTGCAGCGTGTGAGTGTATCACAGTAATGTGCAGTGTGTGAGTGTATCACAGTAATGTGCAGTGTGTGAGTGTATCACAGTAATGTGCAGTGTGTGAGTGTATCACAGTAATGTGCAGTGTGTGAGTGTATCACAGTAATGTGCAGTATGTGAGTGTATCACAGTAATGTGCAGTGTGTGAGTGTATCACAGTAATGTGCAGTGTGTGAGTGTATCACAGTAATGTGCAGTGTGTGAGTGTATCACAGTAATGTGCAGTGTGTGAGTGTATCACAGTAATGAGCAGTGTGTGAGTGTATCACAGTAATGTGCAGTGTGTGAGTGTATCACAGTAATGTGCAGTGTGTGAGTATATCACAGTAATGTGCAGTGTGTGAGTGTATCACAGTAATGTGCAGTGTGTGAGTGTATCACAGTAATGTGCAGCGTGTGAGTGTATCACAGTAATGTGCAGCGTGTGAGTGTATCACAGTAATGTGCAGTGTGTGAGTGTATCACAGTAATGTGCAGCGTGTGAGTGTATCACAGTAATGTGCAGTGTGTGAGTGTATCACAGTAATGAGCAGTGTGTGAGTGTATCACAGTAATGTGCAGCGTGTGAGTGTATCACAGTAATGTGCAGCGTGTGAGTGTATCACAGTAATGTGCAGCATGTGAGTGTATCACAGTAATGTGCGGTGTGAGTGTATCACAGTAATGTGCAGTGTATGAGTGTATCACAGTAATGTGCAGTGTGTGAGTGTATCACAGTAATGTGCAGCATGTGAGTGTATCACAGTAATGTGCGGTGTGAGTGTATCACAGTAATGTGCAGTGTGTGAGTATCACAGTAATGGGCAGTGTGTGAGTGTATCACAGTAATGTTCAGTGTGTGAGTGTATCACAGTAGTGTGTGAGTGTATCACAGTAATGTGCAGCGTGTGAGTGTATCACAGTAATGTGCAGCGTGTGAGTGTATCACAGTAATGTGCAGTGTGTGAGTGTATCGCAGTAATGTGCAGCGTGTGAGTGTATCACAGTAATGTGCAGCGTGTGAGTGTATCACAGTAATGTGCAGTGTGTGAGTGTATCACAGTAATGTGCAGCGTGTGAGTGTATCACAGTAATGTGCAGCGTGTGAGTGTATCACAGTAATGTGCAGTGTGTGAGTGTATCACAGTAATGGGCAGTATGTGAGTGTATCACAGTAATGTGCAGCGTGTGAGTGTATCACAGTAATGTGCAGCGTGTGAGTGTATCACAGTAATGTGCAGCGTGTGAGTGTATCACAGTAATGTGCAGCGTGTGAGTGTATCACAGTAATGTGCAGTGTGTGAGTGTATCACAGTAATGGGCAGTATGTGAGTGTATCACAGTAATGTGCAGCGTGTGAGTGTATCACAGTAATGTGCAGCGTGTGAGTGTATCACAGTAATGTGCAGTGTGTGAGTGTATCACAGTAATGTGTGGCGTGTGAGTGTATCTCAGTAATATGCGGTGTGTGAGTGTATCACAGTAATGGGCAGTGTGTGAGTGTATCACAGTAATGTGCAGCGTGTGAGTGTATCACAGTAATGGGCAGCGTGTGAGTGTATCACAGTAATGTGCAGCGTGTGAGTGTATCACAGTAATGTGCAGCGTGTGAGTGTATCACAGTAATGTGCAGCGTGTGAGTGTATCACAGTAATGTGCCTCGTGTGAGTGTATCACAGTAATGTGCAGCGTGTGAGTGTATCACAGTAATGTGCAGCGTGTGAGTGTATCACAGTAATGGGCAGCGTGTGAGTGTATCACAGTAATGTGCAGTGTGTGAGTGTATCACAGTAATGTGCAGTGTGTGAGTGTATCACAGTAATGTGCAGTGTGTGAGTGTATCACAGTAATGGTCAGTGTGTGAGTGTATCACAGTAATGTGCAGTGTGTGAGTGTATCACAGTAATGTGCAGTGTGTGAGTGTATCACAGTAATGTGCAGTGTGTGAGTGTATCACAGTAGTGTGTGAGTGTATCACAGTAATGTGCAGCGTGTGAGTGTATCACAGTAATGTGCAGCGTGTGAGTGTATCACAGTAATGTGCAGTGTGTGAGTGTATCACAGTAATGTGCAGCGTGTGAGTGTATCACAGTAATGTGCAGCGTGTGAGTGTATCACACAGTAATGTGCAGTGTGTGAGTGTATCACAGTAATGTGCCACGTGTGAGTGTATCACAGTAATGTGCAGTGTGTGAGTGTATCACAGTAATGGGCAGTGTGTGAGTGTATCACAGTAATGTGCAGTGTGTGATTGTATCACAGTAATGTGCAGTGTGTGAGTGTATCACAGTAATGGGCAGTGTGTGAGTGTATCACAGTAATGTGCAGTGTGTGATTGTATCACAGTAATGTGCAGTGTGTGAGTGTATCACAGTAATGTGCAGTGTGTGAGTGTATCACAGTAATGGGCAGCGTGTGAGTGTATCACAGTAATGTGCAGCGTGTGAGTGTATCACAGTAATGTGCAGCGTGTGAGTGTATCACAGTAATGGGCAGCGTGTGAGTGTATCACAGTAATGTGCCACGTGTGAGTGTATCACAGTAATGTGCCACGTGTGAGTGTATCACAGTAATGTGCAGCGTGTGAGTGTATCACAGTAATGTGCAGCGTGTGAGTGTATCACAGTAATGTGCAGCGTGTGAGTGTATCACAGTAATGTGCCGCGTGTGAGTGTATCACAGTAATGTGCAGCGTGTGAGTGTATCACAGTAATGTGCAGCGTGTGAGTGTATCACAGTAATGTGCAGTGTGTGAGTGTATCACAGTAATGGGCAGCGTGTGAGTGTATCACAGTAATGTGCAGTGTGTGAGTGTATCACAGTAATGTGCAGTGTGTGAGTGTATCACAGTAATGTGCAGTGTGTGAGTGTATCACAGTAATGTGCAGTGTGTGAGTGTATCACAGTAATGTGCAGTGTGTGATTGTATCACAGACTCCACAGCAATAATACTCCCAGTAATGGGCAGTGTGTGAGTGTATCTCAGTAATATGCAGTGTGTGAGTGTATCACAGTAATGTGCAGTGTGTGAGTGTATCACAGTAATGGGCAGTGTGTGCGTGTATCAGAGTAATGTGTAGTGTGTGAGTGTATCACAGTAATGTGCAGCGTGTGAGTGTATCACAGTAATGTGCAGCGTGTGAGTGTATCACAGTAATATGCAGTGTGTGAGTGTATCACAGTAATGGGCAGCGTGTGAGTGTATCAGAGTAATGTGTAGCGTGTGAGTGTATCACAGTAATGTGCAGCGTGTGAGTGTATCACAGTAATGTGCAGCGTGTGAGTGTATCACAGTAATGTGCAGCGTGTGAGTGTATCACAGTAATGTGCAGCGTGTGAGTGTATCACAGTAATGTGCCGCGTGTGAGTGTATCACAGTAATGTGCCGCGTGTGAGTGTATCACACTAATGTGCAGTGTGTGAGTGTATCACAGTAATGTGCAGTGTGTGAGTGTATCACAGTAATGTGCAGTGTGTGAGTGTATCACAGTAATGTGCAGTGTGTGAGTGTATCACAGTAATGTGCAGTGTGTGAGTGTATCACAGTAATGTGCAGTGTGTGAGTGTATCACAGTAATGGGCAGTGTGTGAGTGTATCACAGTAATGGGCAGTGTGTGATTGTATCACAGTAATGTGCAGCGTGTGAGTGTATCACAGTAATGTGCAGCGTGTGAGTGTATCACAGTAATGGGCAGCGTGTGAGTGTATCACAGTAATGTGCAGCGTGTGAGTGTATCACAGTAATGTGCAGCGTGTGAGTGTATCACAGTAATGTGCCGCGTGTGAGTGTATCACAGTAATGTGCAGCGTGTGAGTGTATCACAGTAATGTGCAGTGTGTGAGTGTATCACAGTAAGGTGCAGTGTGTGAGTGTATCACAGTAATGTGCAGCGTGTGAGTGTATCACAGTAATGGGCAGTGTGTGAGTGTATCACAGTAATGTGCAGTGTGTGAGTGTATCTCAGTAATGTGCAGTGTGTGAGTGTATCCCAGTAATGTGCAGTGTGTGAGTGTATCCCAGTAATGTGCAGTGTGTGAGTGTATCACAGTAATGTGCAGCGTGTGAGTGTATCACAGTAATGTGCAGTGTGTGAGTGTATCACAGTAATGTGCAGTGTGTGAGTGTATCACAGTAATGTGCAGCGTGTGAGTGTATCACAGTAATGTGCAGCGTGTGAGTGTATCACAGTAATGTGCAGCGTGTGAGTGTATCACAGTAATGTGCAGCGTGTGAGTATCACAGTAATGTGCAGCGTGTGAGTGTATCACAGTAATGTGCAGCGTGTGAGTGTATCACAGTAATGTGCAGCGTGTGAGTGTATCACAGTAATGTGCAGCGTGTGAGTGTATCACAGTAATGTGCAGCGTGTGAGTGTATCACAGTAATGGGCAGTGTGTGAGTGTATCACAGTAATGTGCAGTGTGTGAGTGTATCACAGTAATGTGCAGCGTGTGAGTGTATCACAGTAATGTGCAGCGTGTGAGTGTATCACAGTAATGGGCAGCTTGTGAGTGTATCACAGTAATGTGCAGTGTGTGAGTGTATCACAGTAATGGGCAGCGTGTGAGTGTATCACAGTAATGTGCAGTGTGTGAGTGTATCACAGTAATGTGCAGTGTGTGAGTGTATCACAGTAATGTGCAGTGTGTGAGTGTATCACAGTAATGTGCAGTGTGTGAGTGTAACACAGTAATGTGCAGTGTGTGAGTGTATCACAGTAATGTGCAGTGTGTGATTGTATCACAGACTCCACAGCAATAATACTCCCAGTAATGGGCAGTGTGTGAGTGTATCTCAGTAATATGCAGTGTGTGAGTGTATCACAGTAATGTGCAGTGTGTGAGTGTATCACAGTAATGTGCAGTGTGTGAGTGTATCACAGTAATGTGCAGTGTGTGAGTGTATCACAGTAATGTGCAGTGTGTGAGTGTATCACAGTAATGGGCAGTGTGTGAGTGTATCTCAGTAATGTGCAGTGTGTGAGTGTATCACAGTAATATGCAGTGTGTGAGTGTATCACAGTAATATGCAGTGTGTGAGTGTATCACAGTAATGGGCAGTGTGTGAGTGTATCACAGTAATGTGCAGTGTGTGAGTGTATCACAGTAATGTGCAGTGTGTGAGTGTATCACAGTAATGTGCAGCGTGTGAGTGTATCACAGTAATGTGCAGTGTGTGAGTGTATCACAGTAATGTGCAGCGTGTGAGTGTATCACAGTAATGTGCAGCGTGTGAGTGTATCACAGTAATGTGCAGTGTGTGAGTGTATCACAGTAATGTGCAGTGTGTGAGTGTATCACAGTAATGTGCAGTGTGTGAGTGTATCACAGTAATGTGCAGCGTGTGAGTGTATCACAGTAATGTGCAGTGTGTGAGTGTATCACAGTAATGTGCAGTGTGTGAGTGTATCACAGTAATGTGCAGTGTGTGAGTGTATCACAGTAATGTGCAGTGTGTGAGTGTATCACAGTAATGTGCAGTGTGTGAGTGTATCACAGTAATGTGCAGTGTGTGAGTGTATCACAGTAATGTGCAGCGTGTGAGTGTATCACAGTAATGTGCAGTGTGTGAGTGTATCACAGTAATGTGCAGTGTGTGAGTGTATCACAGTAATGTGCAGTGTGTGTGTATCACAGACTCCACAGCAATGAAACTCGCAGTAATCCTGGCTTGGAGAGATAGGCAGCACTGTTGCTGTTGCAATGCCTATAACACTAATACAGTTCATGCATACTTTTTAAGGGATAGTAAATATTGAGGAAATCTGAAAATCTTGTCTCCCATTTTTACTTTGCACAATGCAGATTTCATCTAAAAAAATGTTTTGGGGGTCACAGTTGGGGTCTAGATTTCTCCAACACAGAAAGATATCTCATGTCTCAAATGCAATGTTTGACATGGCAAATAATTACCATTGTGGTGTATCTGGGTTCTTCGGATTTGTTAGTCTATAATTATTGTAGGAGTTAATCGATCTCCTAAAACCCCAAACCACATAAAAAGTAACCTTACAAATTAACATTTTCGACATCTTTCTACCCAGTAATATTTGGTTAAAGTTACTAGAGGTTGCCAGGCCTTTGTAGTATAAAAACCATATCCCTTTGTAGTTACTACTGAGGAGCAGAGAATTGTGTCTAAATTGGTATATCAATATTTTGATTTGTTGAAGTTGTTTCAAAATGTTCTCTAGCTGTATACATGAACAATTATATAGTTACAGTCTTGGCAAGAAACTATACCACCCTACAAACCCCCTAAAGGGTGCCAAAAATACATCTAAACAGCAGGTATATATGTCTGTCTATCAATCTCTGCACCTTATCTGTCAGTATATCTGTCTATCAGTCTCTGTACCTTATCTGTCAGTATATCTGTCTATCAGTCTCTGTACCTTATCTGTCAGTATATCTGTCTATCAGTCTCTGTACCTTATCTGTCAGTATATCTGTCTATCAGTCTCTGTATCTTATCTGTCAGTATATCTGTCTATCAGTCTCTGTACCTTATCTGTCAGTATATCTGTCTATCAATCTCTGTACCTTATCTGTCAGTATATCTGTCTATCAATCTCTGTACCTTATCTGTCAGTATATCTGTCTATCAGTCTCTGTACCTTATCTGTCAGTATATCTGTCTATCAATCTCTGTACCTTATCTGTCAGTATATCTGTCTATCAGTCTCTGTACCTTATCTGTCAGTATATCTGTCTATCAGTCTCTGTACCTTATCTGTCAGTATATCTGTCTATCAATCTCTGTACCTTATCTGTCAGTATATCTGTCTATCAGTCTCTGTACCTTATCTGTCAGTATATCTGTCTATCAATCTCTGTACCTTATCTGTCAGTATATCTGTCTATCAGTCTCTGTACCTTATCTGCCAGTATATCTGTCTATCAGTCTCTGCACCTTATCTGTCAGTATATCTGTCTATCAATCTCTGTACCTTATCTGTCAGTATATCTGTCTATCAGTCTCTGTATCTTATCTGTCAGTATATCTGTCTATCAATCTCTGTACCTTATCTGTCAGTATATCTGTCTATCAGTCTCTGTACCTTATCTGTCAGTATATCTGTCTATCAGTCTCTGTACCTTATCTGTCAGTATATCTGTCTATCAATCTCTGTACCTTATCTGTCAGTATATCTGTCTATCAGTCTCTGTACCTTATCTGTCAGTATATCTGTCTATCAGTCTCTGTACCTTATATGTCAGTATATCTGTCTATCAGTCTCTGTACCTTATCTGTCAGTATATCTGTCTATCAATCTCTGTACCTTATCTGTCAGTATATCTGTCTATCAATCTCTGTACCTTATCTGTCAGTATATCTGTCTATCAGTCTCTGTACCTTATCTGTCAGTATATCTGTCTATCAATCTCTGTACCTTATCTGTCAGTATATCTGTCTATCAGTCTCTGTACCTTATCTGTCAGTATATCTGTCTATCAGTCTCTGTACCTTATCTGTCAGTATATCTGTCTATCAGTCTCTGTACCTTATCTGTCAGTATATCTGTCTATCAATCTCTGTACCTTATCTGTCAGTATATCTGTCTATCAGTCTCTGTACCTTATCTGTCAGTATATCTGTCTATCAGTCTCTGTACCTTATCTGTCAGTATATCTGTCTATCAGTCTCTGTACCTTATCTGTCATTATATCTGTCTATCAGTCTCTGTACCTTATCTGTCATTATATCTGTCTATCAGTCTCTGTACCTTATCTGTCAGTATGTCTGTCTATCAATCTCTGTACCTTATCTGTCAGTATGTCTGTCTATCAATCTCTGCACCTTATCTGTCAGTTTATCTGTCTATCAGTCTCTGTACCTTATCTGTCAGTATATCTGTCTATCAATCTCTGTACCTTATCTGTCAGTATATCTGTCTATCAGTCTCTGTACCTTATCTGTCAGTATATCTGTCTATCAATCTCTGCACCTTATCTGTCAGTATATCTGTCTATCAGTCTCTGTACCTTATCTGTCAGTATATCTGTCTATCAATCTCTGTACCTTATCTGTCAGTATATCTGTCTATCAGTCTCTGTACCTTATCTGTCAGTATATCTGTCTATCAGTCTCTGTACCTTATCTGTCAGTATATCTGTCTATCAATCTCTGTACCTTATCTGTCAGTATATCTGTCTATCAATCTCTGTACCTTATCTGTCAGTATATGTCTATCAGTCTCTGTGCCTTATCTGTCAGTATATCTGTCTATCAATCTCTGTACCTTATCTGTCAGTATATCTGTCTATCAGTCTCTGTACCTTATCTGTCAGTATATCTGTCTATCAATCTCTGTACCTTATCTGTCAGTATATCTGTCTATCAGTCTCTGTACCTTATCTGTCAGTATATCTGTCTATCAATCTCTGTACCTTATCTGTCAGTATATCTGTCTATCAGTCTCTGTACCTTATCTGTCAGTATATCTGTCTATCAATCTCTGTACCTTATCTGTCAGTGTATCTGTCTATCAGTCTCTGTACCTTATCTGTCAGTATATCTGTCTATCAGTCTCTGTACCTTATCTGTCAGTATATCTGTCTATCAGTCTCTGTACCTTATCTGTCAGTATATCTGTCTATCAGTCTCTGTACCTTATCTGTCAGTATATCTGTCTATCAATCTCTGTACCTTATCTGTCAGTGTATCTGTCTATCAGTCTCTGTACCTTATCTGTCAGTATATCTGTCTATCAGTCTCTGTACCTTATCTGTCAGTATATCTGTCTATCAATCTCTGCACCTTATCTGTCAGTATATCTGTCTATCAGTCTCTGTACCTTATCTGTCAGTATATCTGTCTATCAGTCTCTGTACCTTATCTGTCAGTATATCTGAGTTAGCTGTCTAACCATGTGTAGGTTGTAAGGGATTAGAGGTTTTTCCTGGATGGCCTTAGGAAGCTTCACAATACATACACTTTTCGCATTGCAAGCAGAGATGTTCAGCATGGCAGCCATAGTGACTCCTAGGTTGAGCTCGGTGTAACATGTGCTACAACAGAACGTGGAGGTGATAGAATTGCAGGTTGTTTTCCTGGCAGGGTCAGGTCATCCCTTCAAAAGCTCATAAAATTGGTGCCATTAAGATCGGTAATAATAATAAAGTCAGATGCTGATTCAATGAAGCCCGCCAGACGTGAGGGAAGTGCTATGTAAGTGTGCTTTTATATTAACACTTATATCCATGTGACTCTGTATAAGAGTTGGAGACAGTGTGGTGCTGTATAAAAACACCTAGATTCACAAATCATCAATTTATTCAATATATATAAAAATAAAGCGTAAAAACACAAGCCTCCCGGAGCCATGTGTTTGTACAGTCAATAAAAATAACCACTTTCAGGTCAAACTATAAAAACACAGACTGTGCTTGATGTCAGGGAGACTTTGTTGGCCTCTTTAGTAAGGCTGTGAGGCCTAGTTAGCCCAGTTGGTCCTGGCTATGCACATGGTTTGACTCTTAGAGAACCAATTAGTTTTAGCTAATTGTTGCATGGGTGATATAACACTTTTCTTTCAGACTTAAGAAGCAAACTGCCTTGATGATCTATAACGTCTGTGATTATCCGCTAGGATATTGTAGTTATACCAGGCACAGGGTGTAGTTATACCTGGCACAGGATGTAGTTATACCTGGCACAGGATGTAGTTATACGTGGCACAGGATGTAGTTATACCTGGCACAGGATGTAGTTATACCTGGCACAGGATGTAGTTATACCTGGCACAGGATGTAGTTATATCTGGCACAGGATGTAGTTATACCTGGCACAGGATGTAGTTATACGTGGCACAGGATGTAGTTATACCTGGCACAGGATGTAGTTATTCGTGGCACAGGATGTAGTTATACCTGGCACAGGATGTAGTTATACCTGGCACAGGATGTAGTTATACGTGGCACAGGATGTAGTTATACCTGGCACAGGATGTGGTTATACCAGGCACAGGATGTAATTATACCAGGCACAGGATGTAGTTATACCTGGCACAGGATGTAGTTATACGTGGCACAGGATGTAGTTATACCTGGCACAGGATGTAGTTATACCAGGCACAGGATGTAGTTATATCTGGCACAGGATGTAGTTATATCTGGCACAGGATGTAGTTATACCTGGCACAGGATGTAGTTATACCTGGCACAGGATGTAGTTATACCTGGCACAGGATGTAGTTATACCTGGCACAGGATGTAGTTATTCGTGGCACAGGATGTAGTTATACCTGGCACAGGATGTAGTTATATCTGGCACAGGATGTAGTTATACCTGGCACAGGATGTAGTTATACCTGGCACAGGATGTAGTTATACCTGGCACAGGATGTGGTTATACCAGGCACAGGATGTAATTATACCAGGCACAGGATGTAGTTATACCTGGCACAGGATGTAGTTATACGTGGCACAGGATGTAGTTATACCTGGCACAGGATGTAGTTATACCAGGCACAGGATGTAGTTATACCTGGCACAGGATGTAGTTATACCAGGCACAGGATGTAGTTATACGTGGCACAGGATGTAGTTATACCAGGCACAGGATGTAGTTATACCTGGCACAGGATGTAGTTATACCAGGCACAGGATGTAGTTATACCAGGCACAGGATGTAGTTAGTTATACCTGGCACAGGATGTAGTTATATCTGGCACAGGATGTAGTTATACCTGGCACAGGATGTAGTTATACCTGGCACAGGATGTAGTTATACCTGGCACAGGATGAAGTTATACCTGGCACAGGATGTAGTTATATCTGGCACAGGATGTAGTTATACCTGGCACAGGGTGTAGTTATATCTGGCACAGGATGTAGTTATACCTGGCACAGGATGTAGGTATACCTGGCACAGGATGTAGTTATACCAGGCACAGGATGTAGTTATACCTGGCACAGGATGTAGTTATACCAGGCACAGGATGTAGTTATACCAGGCACAGGATGTAGTTAGTTATACCTGGCACAGGATGTAGTTATATCTGGCACAGGATGTAGTTATACCTGGCACAGGATGTAGTTATATCTGGCACAGGATGTAGTTATACCTGGCACAGGATGTAGTTATACCTGGCACAGGATGTAGTTATATCTGGCACAGGATGTAGTTATACCTGGCACAGGATGTAGTTATACCTGGCACAGGATGTAGTTATATCTGGCACAGGATGTAGTTATACCTGGCACAGGATGTAGGTATACCAGGCACAGGATGTAGTTATACCTGGCACAGGGTGTAGTTATACCTGGCACAGGATGTAGTTATACGTGGCACAGGATGTAGTTATACCAGGCACAGGATGTAGTTATACCTGGCACAGGATGTAGTTATACCTGGCACAGGATGTAGTTATACCAGGCACAGGATGTAGTTAGTTATACCTGGCACAGGATGTAGTTATACCTGGCACAGGATGTAGTTATACCTGGCACAGGGTGTAGTTATACCTGGCACAGGATGTAGTTATACCGGGCACAGGATGTAGTTATACGTGGCACAGGATGTAGTTATACCTGGCACAGGATGTAGTTATACCTGGCACAGGATGTAGTTATACCTGGCACAGGATGTAGTTATAAGTGGCACAGGATAAGAAAGTAGCAGTTTTATTAAATTTGGAAGGAAGCAGGTTGTCCATTTATGACACTAGTTTAAACCAGTGTTGTATTTCTGCCTAGGGCGGCAGACTGGAAGTGGGGGCGGGGGGCATCAGAAGACTTAAGGGGGGGGGTTCCGCAGATGAAGGGGGGGCGACAGAAGAGTCAGCCCTATCATTATTGGTGGTACATCCCCCCTCACAACCTTGGTGTGCTTGAGAGTGATACAGACTGCCCCCACTAGATCACCTGAAGCAATATGAAAAGGGAGGTGGGGGGAATCACATTCTCTGGACAGGCATGCGGGGTAAATCTGGTTATATGAGGAAGAGATGCAACCTGGAACGTATGGGGTGTGACCAATGAGGGTTGGAGGTGCAACTGAAATAGTATTGGTACAAGGTCACCAGTGTCCATGGCAGGGTCAGTGAAGGTGAATAGAACATCATTCAATTGACCTTCATAAAGTCCAGTCAATGCCCAGCATGAACCATGTTAGTAACTAACCCTATTGACTTTTTATCAAAGCAAAGTGTCATTTGCACAAATCTCCAGGTCATTCTCTAACACAAAAGACTTTGGTACAGCTGGGAACGCAGACTGCGGTTCGCCTGGGACGCTTATCTTCTCCGACCATCAGAGGGCGTTATGGTCTGGAGAAGATGAATTGCCAATAATTGCCCCATCACGGATTAATTATTATCCCTTTCCTTCCCCCTCCATCGTAAATTCCATCGCTGTATATTTCAAGCCTCGTCCCTTTTCCTTAAATTATTTACAATAAATTATGGGCAGAAGAATCCATCACATCTGTGAAAGATTAGCATTTTTATTAAAAGACCTTCAAATATTCATGACGGTAAGTCCCACCTCACTGCCGACCAGTTTCTGTTTCCAAAACAGAGAATGATTCGAACGTTTCAGTAGGATGCATCTACTCACAGACAGAATCCAATGAATCCATCATGCCTTTATGTCTTTGCTTATTTTAGAACGTGTCCGCCATTGCATGGCCAAACTCACTGTGCCGCGCACTGCAAAAGGGAAGCAGAGCCGTTTTCAATATGAAATAAGTCACAGTGTTTGTCTTATGACATTAGAAGCGGTGTTTTGAAAACAAAACACTAAATATTAATCAACAGGGCATATAAAAGCTTTGCAACTGGCATGTATCCCTTGGTACAGACCACAGTGACTGAACAGCCGATCAGATATAAAGTCAGGTCAATTGAAATCTGTTAATCCTAGATCATATTATGTTGCCAGCACTGGCCATGTTTTCAGGGAGACATATGTTTTCCCCAAAGAGCAAACAAAGAGCAGCCCAGCAGTATGACGATTCAAATAATCAGGCACAATCCGATTAATCATGGTGGTCATCTCACAGGAACTACCAAGGGCAATTCAATGTTTCGTAACCCTTGCTTGCTTTTAGAAATCAAGAGATATAAAATTTGCAATAGTGCCCTGCTAAAAGTTGCTAGTGAATCTATAAATGAAAGTATAAATGAAAAAAAATACACCATGGGGCCTCTGGTTAAGGAGGCAATGTAATAAGTGCCATTTTTTCACATTTGTATCAGTGAGTAGAATCGCCCCACGGAGCGATCGTGGGCGCCATATTGACGGAGCAGCATGCTCTTGTGGTCAGAGCTTCGGAAGTGAAAAAAAAATTCACTTCCGTCGCTCTGAATATGTGGCTTGACTTCCCCTAGAGGCAGTCAGCAACATTGCAATGTAAAAAAAAAAGATTTAATTATCTTAAAACTAGGATTAGGGTTAGATTAGCCATTAGGGTTAAAATTAAATTAAAACATATTAAGGGATAGCATAAGGCTTAGAGTTGGGGTTAAATTTAGGGTTAGGGTTAAATTTAGGGTTCGGGTTGTGGTCAAAACATCAATATAGGAAAAAAACACTATTTTTGGTTTTTGCCCCATGACTCGCAAACAAATGCAGAAAAATATGAAAACATGCATATTTCTGAATTCGGGACAACATTTAGAAACTATTTAGATGGGGTCTTTTTTAATGATTGTATTTGTGTAAATTACATTTTAGGTCAAAGTTAGAAAAAGTGTTTTTCCTTTTTCATCATATTTTATGATTTTTTTTGTAGTAAACTCTAAGATATGATGAACATAATGGTATCTAATGAAAGCCCTTCTACTGACGATAAAAAACAACATATCATTTGTGTGGGTACAGTATGTGAGAGAGAAGAAAATTACAGCTAAACACAAACACCCCAGAAATGTCAAAACAGCCCTTTTCACCAAGGGAAAGTCAAGGTCAAAAGGTCTTGTCACTAAGGAGTTAAATCATTTCTATTTAAAATGTCTACGCTTGATGCAATCTTTCAGTTAAACATAACTTAATTTTGGCAAACCATTGTCCTTTAAAATGGCGAGCCAGGCATGCAGAGGACACGCAAGGACAGGGATAGAATAGTGTAAATTGTAGTTTAATCTGTTTTAGTTTGGGATTTTATTATAGTTTACGGTGAGCCTTTTTTTATTTAAATACCTCTTCATCAAATGCAGAGTCCACCGTCCGCAAGGAATGATAATTGTAAATCCCATGACCCATTTTCTGCTACACAAACAAACACTGTCATACTACACTATCATTTATCTCTTTACTTGCCAGGTTTGGAAGAGTAAATGGTTTGGTATGAAGCTTGGTGCACACAGAGTTACAGAGAAGGAGAAACCCATTTAATAGATGGGAAGGGAAAAAGAAATGCTAAATAAACCATGACAGCTCACCCCGCGGCAAGGTCCCAAAATATTCTGGAATTGACTTGGAAAAGGTTTTATTTGTTTGATATATTTCCAGTAAACAGACTGATTTTCAGCTGGGGGAAAAAAATCCTAACCTTTACGAAAATTAAATGTTACATGTAATCCGAAAATAACTAAAAGAAATTTTCTATTTTACATAATCCACAAACTATAGGGTATATTCACTAAAATTGGAATTGTGGTGAACTGACAAAAATAGTCATTAAAGGACCAGTCTAAGGCCAGTGTCATTTTTTTCCAGCCAATCTTTGGCCTTATTCCGTTTGGGGGGATTTCTCCTACTAAATAAGGTACAAAAAAGCCCCCATTTGTAGCTGAATTTCCGGCATTTAAATTCTCTAGTTAAGAACCTGTCGTTCTGTAAACAAAGTAAATAAAAATTATTAAATAACCTACCTACCCCCCTACCTCTACCATGCCCAGGTAGAGGAAAGTGATTCCTAAAATTCAATGAAACCTGTAAAAGAAAGAGAAAAAAAAACCTTTTGTGTGCCAGAAGGGTGGGCAGTGATCATCGTCGGCCCATCGAAAAGGGGCCATCCAACAATAAAATTAAAATCACCTATTACTGTTAAAAAAAATGCATCAACAAAAAAATAACACAAAAAAAAGTACACAGCGGAAGCTTAAAGCATCTGTTCTCAGCAGAGGATGGATGTCAAATGAAATCGCTGTCTGGTAGGGCTGGGATTTAATTTTGA